>CM029553.1:7215751-7258251 GCA_017141385.1 Sogatella furcifera | reverse complement strand
TCCCTAAATCAGTAGAACTTTGAACAAGATTGATGACTGGAACAGAGAATTTGTCATTCGGTTCCTGGCAAACAAGAGTTTCAAAATGTCCATTTTCAAATGATTGATGTAAATCATTTTCATTAAGTTGCACAGAACGATATGCTTCATCTACTTCTACAACAGTAGCCAATCCGACAGTGGTTTCATTGGATACAGCATGAGCCGTCTCATCTACGTCCATTAATGAATGTACTGATGAATCACACTTGTTTAACTCAAATTGTTCATTCGATACCTGTAACAGTTCCTGACACACACTATTCTCGAATCTCTCTTCTGTTGCACCACAAGTCCAAGTAGATACTGGATGTAGGATTTGAAGAACTTTCTGACGTAGCTTATCAGGAGATGCTGTTCCATGATTCACAGTTTGGTGCCCTTTACCATGCTGATCTGAAACAAAAGATTGTAAATAGGTTAATTTTATAGGATAAAAAGTTTGCATTCAAGTAAAATGCACATTACATAAATAGACAGGTTCTTATCAGTTACATGGGCACCATTAATACATATTTTTCTTCAATATCATAATCTTGATACACTAGGTTAGGTTTTAGGTGAGTCAGTAGAGGTTATAGCACATAAAAACTCAATAAAATACAATAAAACAGAGGCATAATATGATTTGCATACAATCGTGATTATAGGTGGTGTTATTATCATTATTAATTCAATAACAGTGGTGGCAACTAATCTTATACTGCTAACACCTGATCACTAAAACTAAAAGTGTAATAAATACGAAATACCCAATATGTACATGCAAGTAAATGAATACCTCAGTATTTTTCATCAGTCAGATGCTTGTGTACAGGATGCATACCGTACATAAGTTACATGTAAATATGGGTAGGCCTGCATGATACAATACGGTAACATACTTATTAGTCTAGCATTAAGAGTTGTAAAGTAGGCTATTCATAAACAGAAGAAATTATCAGTCAGATACACTTGATATGAACTTGTGAATAACGATTCTCTGTTTCATAAAAGCGATTATCCAATAGTCATAATATGACTATTATGGTTAGCCTAAACGTCATTACCCTATCAGATAACTTATGTCGTCTCCATCTCATCTACATTAATAATAATAATATTCGTGTAACCTGGCTGGCTCAGGTCTGGTGTCAGAGTTTTCAGGTCGCTCCTGATCGATTTCAGGGCCTCTGACATGACTTAACGACTGTTTTTGAGCAGCCGGGACCGATTATCTACATTATTGTGATAAAACTTTATATTCGGCTTAGCCTATTTCAATTATTTGAAATAATATAGGCTGAGTTAGTTGATATTTTTGATAACAAATTTGATGTAACCTATATGCGAGAAATTTCTTGCTACATAGGGGTAGGGGAAGCGACTTCCCCCTCCAAGACAGCACAGTACTGTAGTGGAATCTAGAATGACAAGATGAGCTGCGCAAAATTGGATGCTCCGTGTCACTCTGTCTTTCGTTATTGTGATGAGCACATCGTCCGACCCTAAACTCCGAATGCCAGTAAACGACCTTGGGCAAAGGAGGACTGGAGGGGAGAGCTGGAGAGACACATGACGCGAGAGCTCACTCACACTCACTCAAGTTGCCAGTAAAGCAGAGGAACGCAGTTAGGTAGTGGGAGAGATTAGTAAAGGACAGAGTATCCGGCCTCTCTCTCTAAAAGAGAGGGGCATGTAACAAGAAATTTCTCGCAGACTATAGTATGATTACATTGTGCTACTCAACCTCAATAGATCATCATTTTTTGTAATAGCCTAGATATTATTTTATTATATAAATACCTACATAGTATTATTGATGAAAATAAAATAATAATAATAATGCGACCAACCATTCTCTCCTTGAAATATTAGATCCAATAGTTTATCTGCACGTGACATCTTGACAATCTTCAAATTGAAAGCAATATATCATCTTAAATGAAAAGCAATGTTGAATATGGCTGCTGGTTGGGAATCAAGGCGTTAAGTCTTGACGCCTTGGCTAGAATTACACAAACAGTGCAAGTCCATAAGGAGATAAGTCAAGTACGTTTTTTACTTGTCCCTTTCTACACAGGTATCATGAGCTTCCTCTGAGCATGCAAAATGGGGTAAGTCAATTTGCACTGACATAACCCCTTTTACATATCAGAATTAATTCAAAATTCAGCTGACCCATTAGACACTATTTCTATTGTGAAGATTGAAATGTAAAATCTGACTGATCTCCTTTTACACATCTGAGGAATAGCCCTGTGAGTGACGTAACACAAAAAACCCATTTTTGGAAAAAAGTGACTTATTCCCTTTTACATGCCGACCCACGAATTTTATTACCACTCTGTATAATTGAGGAGCACAAGATTTTCAATTTCACGAAAATTTATACCCATTGAAGATACATTTATATATCATAAATAGATATTAATGATATATAATATAATAGATATTTTGATGTTCTCACATCATACTCAAGAATCATTGTAAACAGGATAGAAGTGCAAAAAGTGTAAAAGAGAAGTATAGAAAGTAGACAACCTTGTGCTTCTCAATAATTAAGTTACAACATTCCACCTGACACTGTGTAGACTATTAAATCTGATTATATCCAGTTATTCTCTGATACGATACATCTAAGTTTCGTGAGAGTCTAAGGAATTTCAGATGTAACAATTTCATTGTTTAGTTGGGAAAATGACAAAAGTTCGGTCAATATTGTTTCAAAAATTAACTTATAAATTTAATCACAAATTGAGAATTGAAATCTTTTCTACGATAAATTGTTGGTCAAATTTATAATCTTTGAACCATTGTTGACCGAGCTGGAGTCATTCCCCCATCTGCCTGAATGTCTTATCTTTGCTTGGACAGACTAAATCCGGAGAATTATTCTGTTGGAAAAAATAAATAAGTAAATTTCAAATAAAAACCTTTATTGAACAAGATTCATCAAGTACATCTATGGAAATGACGCAGTTTTCTCCTTGGCAAAGTGCCGACAAGAGGTGTTGGTAAACATTTTTCTTTTAATATAGCCTAGTAAATTTTTATTTTGTGTTTTTTCTAATATTTCTTAATAAAAATAGGGTCTATAACGTGTGAGAACTATTCGTTTTCTAATCCAGCGTTAGCACTTTGAAAGGCCTGCCCTATGGAGTCCACCAAGTGTTTCGCCTTCTCGTCCTTCTCATACTTGTCTTGCGCGTGTGCATCCTCCCAATGCTCGTAAATGGGGAAAACTACAAATACGATTAAAAGGGCGATGATTACCGCTATGAGAATAAACCCTAGGAAAAAATTCACCATGGTAAATTCCTCCTCCTCAACCAACAAAATAAACGCAATACAAATTAGATCGAGAAGAACTTTTCTTTATTTTAGAAAATAACAGAAAATACTTTGCACCACTTTTGAACTGTGTACTAGGTAGTAGTTGAAATAGTTCTGAGCAGCCGATCTTCAATTCACAATTGATTATCGTTGAGGAGGACAAATACCAATCAAGAAGCTTCAGAATCAATGGCTTATTACTGTGTGTATAGTCTGTCCAAGCGAAGAAGACACTCTGGCAATATGGAAAAATGACTACAGCTCAGTCAACGATGGTTCAGAAATTGCGAATGTCAAGCAAATCTAATTGGACTATTGTTTTTAGTAATCAGTAACCAGCACACAATTTCAGTACCTACCGTACTGATATGTGAAGGATTTCTATAATGTTGAATTGAAATACTTTATTTAGCAAACTCAATTTATTAAAACTTACCTATCCCTCAACTTATCTACTATGATTTCAGCTACCATTTGTTGCATTTAATTCCAGGTTGAGCTACAATTTGTTTGTTTTGTTCGTTAAAGGCAAAACAGCCCACGAAGGGCCTAGGCCTACCAGCTGGTTGCCAGTTTCATATTAACTCTGGATAAATAATAGGGTCAATATCATGTTAGAACTATCGTTTTCTGCTCCTGTCAGCACTTGGAAAAACCTTTGCTATGGCGTTCGCCATGACATCCTTTGCTTTCTTGGATATTTCAGTAACAAGCGTTTCAATGCCCCATACATGACCAAAAAAATGACAGTAGGTACAACAAAATAGCCATAAGTTCTGCTCCTTTCATGGAAAATTCCTCCTGCTCAACCAACAAAAAAACACCTACACAAAACACACATCAGACCGAGACTCTTACGGTCGTATCAAAAAAATTCCTATTTCAGTTTTACAATCAAAACTACGGTTTCGACAATCATTTCAAAAAGGAATTTCAGAACCGTGTCGTAATGAGTGATTATGACAACAGGGGCCCATTTCTCGTACAATAACTGGTGATTTTTAAACAAATTGTTACTATTTAGTCCAGTCAATGAAGCATTATGGAGTGCATGAAATATGCCCCAATTTTTGACCTCGGAGATTTGTTTAGACTAGTTGGAAGGTTAACATACAAAAAGACCCCGGACCTGGGGGGTGAGCATATGGCGGGAGGGGGGGTAGAGGGTACAATTTTTCAGTTTTTCGCATAAATCCCGAAAACGGTTGATCCTAGAGGAAAGTGCTCTGAATAGAAATTAAAGAGGACTAAAATCTGCGTCGATTAGAAAAAACTAAAATCGGCCGGAAAGAAAATTTTTTACATCTGATCAATCAAAACTCCCATTTAAAAAAAATCCAAAAAATTGTCCCAACTGCTTTTATATGTGATGTAACTCATAAAGTAACAATGAATCCACTACCCCCTCACCATAAAAGTTGTCGAGCATTAGGAGTAGACTCCAAATAACATATCAATATATGTTGACCTACATTGGTCTGACCTATATATCACATTTGACCTATTTTTGGAGAAAAAAGAAGTTATTTGACCAATCACCTTTTGAAGAATGGAATTCCTCCAAATTCAGCTACAGGTGGTTTTTGTCGATATTTTGATGCTATAAAATATAAGAGACGTAATCACTTTATGGATCATTCATCATCAGAATACTTATTTCACTGCTCAAAATCTTGACTATACCACAGAGAAGAAAAGTTCCTTCTCTGTGACTATACGCAGTAGAAAGGACACTTCAAGGATAATAATCTAAGGACATCTCTAACTTTCGAAAAAGTGAGCGGATCTTAACAAACTATAGCTCATTGTTTTCAGCTTCAAAAGGCGGTTCTATTTCATATACTAGGCCTATATGTCCAATTCGGAAAAATTCCATTAACCTAAGTAACTTACTTCAAGCTTATTCCTTGAATTTGAACAAATTTTTTGTATTAAAATGTGTCTATCTTGGAAATTATTGGTGGTAGAAAGTCGCATTTGGGCTCAAATTATAGAGCATAATCTCCTCTCTCGCTCGATACATGAAAACCTTGAGTTCGAACTTCTAAAGTCAATTTTATGACAGTAACAAAAAATGGAAAACATTATTTCCGTTTTTGCTTACTATTTTAATCTTAGAAATTTGATTCTAAATTGTGAAGGATTGAAGTTATAAATACTATTTTGAGCTCAAATTGTATAGAATTGAATTCTACAATGTCATTTGACTTCAATAACTCTTTAATTCCGTATTCTAATGGAAAAAAGGAGTAAGTAGTATAAAGAAGAATAATTCCAATGGTTTTTTTATTAACAAAATAAAACATAGTTACTCTTGGAATAGAGTATTTCATGATTTCATTAGATTCAATGAATAATAGAGGAGATTATGCTCTATAATTTGAGCCCAAATGCGACTTTCTACCAGGGTGCACCTGGGGGCCCGCACTACAAGCTGAGCCTAGGGACCTACAGATCCTAAATCCGGCCCTGGACTCCAGCTTGGCCAATATTGGTTAAAAAATTATTGATGTAGTCTCAATTGAAGAAAACATTCTGAGACTACATCAATAATTTTTGAACCAATATTGACCGAGCTGGAGTCATTTTTTCATCTTGCCAGAGGGTCTTCTTTGCCTCTGCTTGGACAGACTATAAAAATAACAAATGGAAACGAATAAGAACAACATGGAATAGCTTTGAAAATTTTATTCAAAATATTGAAACAAAATATTATAAAAGATTCAATTGTTGTTAACAACACTATTATTTCACTATATTTCGACTATGAGCACTTAAGTTATGGCGCCTGAAAACCAGAATGAATCTAAACCTCAAGTTTTTTTCTTCAACTGCTAATAGTCTATTCAATAACAGCTGTCAACTGATTAAGTTATTATAATCATCATGGGAAAAGTACGTGAATAGACACAAAAAAATATAAATTAGTATTGATTAATGAGAAGTTTTTATTTCATAACACAGAAGAATTACTTACAGTTTGCACAATACGAATAACATCTAATAAATGCAGAAATCAGTCGTGATCAAGCTCTATCATAATTCAAGATATTTTATTAAAATTACTAAGGGCAAGGCCACATGGGAAGCTTTTTGCTGCAAATTTTGTCAACACCTGAGAAGATGTTCCCGACTCGTTCAAATTTTAATCAACATCATGCAATAATATAGTTCTAAATTTGAGTCCATTGAAAAGGGGTCCAGTCACCCCTTTTCAATGACTTCTACCCTAAAATGGGAAGGGGTAAAAAGTTTTTGTTTGGTGGTTCAATTGATACGAAATTGAGTACTAAATTATGACGTAATTTTGATTGGAATCTGCACAAAAAAATATTCTATCATCATTATTTCAAAATTGAGAAGGGATGAAAAATTTCTTTTGATTGTACAAAATTACTCAAATTTAGAATTATATTATGACATGATTTTTATTAAAATTTGAACGAGTTGGGAACATCTTCACAGGTGTTGACAAAATTTGCAGCAAAAAGCTGCCCATGTGGCCGTAGCCTTATAACCAGAATTTCTCCCATTACATGATCACACAAAACTACCCAGCTCTTTGGTTTCTACTTCTAGAACTACAGCAACAAAACATTAAAATAACACCAATAAAATATTAACATTGAGGGAAGATAATTAAGAGAAATTTCACTTAGATATAGTGGCATTTGATTCTTATTATGAAGGAAAAATTTCACAATATGAACATCAACTCTACAACTTCTATTAATAGCATTGTATGGTTCTTACCCACGCAAGTTGAGAAGACACTCCACAGTAACGGGATGTCTTCTCAGCTAGAACAAAGTATAGACTTACTACAATACCCGCTACTGGAGTAAAACTCATTCTCTTCTTATGTTATTTATACCGTTACAAACACACTAATTATACCAATTTCTAAGTCCACACAAAATTAGATCTAAATATGAACATTAATATTATGACAAATTAAATTAAACATATGACATCTTGTCAAATAGGACAAGAATGCACTACATTTGAGCATTATTTATTCATTTATTATTTATTTATTTATTATTTATTTGAGCACTAATTTTGAGCATTAATTATTAGAAGTAAGAAGTCTATATTGATTTTTAATACCGCAACAAAAATAATTGTTTGGAAGACAATTTCAGGTTTGGAAAAAGATTCTAGAATAGTTCAAAAGAGATTGAAACATCTACTTTTTCATTATTACATAATTATTGATAATTTAATAAGTGAGATAAAATTAGTGATTGTCTATTGCACAATAGAAAGTATTTAAAGTAAGTTATAAGTTGGTTCCTTCTTGAGGATAGTTGAAGAGAAATTGATATCAAACTGTACTACAAACTATTTTTAAATATATTATTACGTGTAAATATATTGTTCAGAAATTAATAACTATAAAATTGTTGAATAATCATCAACTATTATAATAGCAGTACGTCATTAATAAGAAAATTTCTTATTCAGTTTGATGCAGCTATGTTTAGTGAAGTGTATGAGCTCTTGAAAAAGTTTACATTTTAAAAAATTGTTACAAGGTAATTCGCTTGCCTTTGTGAAATGAAACATTAATATTTCTTTGATAAGATATCATTGAAAAGGCACGGTAATCTGAACTACATACTATGTCTAATATTAGTATTGAATAGAGTGTCTGTGGTATTTAATAATATTGTTTGCTTTTAAAACTTAGTATTGGCTCCGGTTGAATACCTAATAAACTAAAACCTAATTAGAATAATTTTTATGTCATAACTCATGCATAGAAAAACAACAATGTTCAAGTTGAAAAAAATTACACTCATTGTTAATTAAGAAACATAAAAAACAATAGTTATATACCACTCAGGGATTGAACAAATTAGCTCAGTGATTCAACTATATTCAGCGATATTTTTGATTTGGGTGATAGATAACACTTAACTGAATGTTGTTCTGAAAATTACTTAAATGGGATTTTTTAAAAACTGAGAGTACTGTAGTGGAGAAATCTCCCAGTAGTTTAATGAATTCAGTTAAACTATGCAGTCAAAATTTGATTCAATAGAATGAATACAGCGAAAAATCTAATACAGCCACCTTGTAGATGAATTGAAGAATAAACATATTTGAATTATATTACGGTTAATGATTATTAATTAGAATCTCTATTCTCTATATATATTTCTATATGAATCTCCCTCCTTTGGGAGATTGGCTGTCGTTAGTAAAGACAGTCAGTCATTTCCCGGTTCTGGAGGAATAGTAATTGTTGCATTACACTCTAACTGATTAACTGCATGTTATTCAGAGGTGTTCTGCATCTTCACTTGGTTGTGAAGACTGGCTTATGGTTGGGAGGATCGAAGTGCTAACCACATGTTACCTCTATCCTGGTTAATGATTATTCGCCTGCTGTATTTTCTGTCCGGGCTGGGTGGGCATTCTGGCGGGTTGGGATGGCTTCGGCTCGGTCGGTGTTGGTTCGGGGGCTGTGGGTTCTATTGAGAATTTATGGCTTTTGGGCCGGTATTGGCCGGGCTGGAGTCGTTTTCCAGTCTTGCCGGGGAGTATTTTTGCTTGGACGGACTGTATAGTTTGATGAATATGAAACTGGCAACCAGCTGGTAGGCCTAGGCCCTTCATAGGGCTGTTGCGCCATTGACAAACAAAAAAAAAAAAGAGAGTACTGTAGTGGAGAAATCTCCAGTAGTTCAATGAATTCAGTTAAACTATGCAGTCAAAATTTGATTCAATAGAATGAATACAGTGAAAAATCTAATACAGCCACCTTGTAGATGAATTGAAGAACAAACATATTTGAATTATGTTAATAATTATTAATTAGAATCTCTATATATTTCTATATGAATAGACAAAGGACTTCTGCAACTGCAAATATTGACCAATGTACTAAATAGCAAGCGAGATCCATTGAATGAAACTGTTCAAAAAACTGTGCCCGGATCGGGAATCGAACCCGGTAACCCTCGGTTGCCGACCGAGTGGCATCCTATATAACGGTCTAAATTAACTATTCAAATAGGTCAATAATACTATCAATTACTCAAATGGGTAAATAATTCGATGAATACGTTATAGAAAATTCAAACATAAAAGCTCAACACACACTCCGATTTTTGATAATTCCAATTCTCTCTCCTTATAAATTCTCTTTTATAGAATGGAAAGTAACAAACCCTTACAGCCATTAAAAGTTGAACCTAAATAATTTATTATTGCATTTTATCATGGATATTAACTTACTAGGAATTGATAAATATATTCTGAGCTAGAGTTTGTTTCAAACACAGTATAAAAAATTTGAGATTATTAATTAATAGATATATTTTTTGAATGAGATAGTCTGCTATAATAACGAGAAAAATTCTCAAGAATATTCTTACTATATCAATATGTCTTTCACAACGAATAGAAGTGTTAAGAATAGAAATTCCAAAAAATAACGAACATTCAAGTATAAAATGTAAACTAGTTATATAAAACTTAGTTAAACTGCTATAATGAACGCGGTGAAGATAATCTACACTAGAATTACAGTCAAATTATAAAATATAATTACCAAATAGAGCTGGAGAAAGTTCATAACACTATAACTGATGAATCGTATATTAATAGTAGGTTTCTAACACGTAATTTGTAGGTTTTTAACATTTATAAAGTGGGTTTCTGACTACTACAATTGAATGAATAGATAATACTTTTATTTACCTACCAAGATCAGAATTAAAAGATTATCTTGAATAGTTTTAATAATGAATGGATAAATTGCGTTGAACTAGAAGAACATAATTATACTGTAAACCCTTTTAATTAACCAAGGTATAATCAAATATTGATTAATATTAATAAATATAGTTAAATTTTTAAAAAATCTAATACTGTAGGGTTAAAGCAGGAACTGTTTTTGAATAATTTAAAGAATATAATTATGAAGAAGATTATCATAAAAATAGTTTCTGATTGATGCAAAAGATCATTCATGGAATTCAATAGATAATAATAATATGAAAATTTTCAGGAAATAGTGAGGCAGTGATTACTTTCATATTGAATTATAATACTTGATAATTTAGACAAAGTTTTACAAAGTACGATTTTTGGACGTCCGGTGTTTCATTTTCTTTCTAGAAATTAAGAAAACGCCGAAAAAGTACAGAAAAATTCAAATATTTGGCGTATCCTTATGAAGTTTCAAAAATCCTTTCTACGCGTCTAACGGTTCAACTGAACATGTCTGCCAAATTTGAACGCTTTTGGTCCGGTAGTTTTCCAGTGCTGCTGATGAGTGAGTGAGTGAATGAATGAATGAATGAGTGCCATTTCGCTGTTCTGGATATGAATAATAATAAGCTCACAGTACGCTATTGATTATAATATAGATTTTTTTATTGCGGATTATGCTCGCACATAAGCACTCTAAATACTTCTCGAGCTCATCTCCTCAAGTCCAAAATGGGGGGGGGGGATTTGTAGGTTCTAGCAAGGTTTTTTGTCGAGGTATAGTCTGTTCAAGCAAAGAAGACCCTCCGGCAAGATGAAGTAATGACTCCAGCTCGGTCAATATTGGTTCAAAAATAATTGATTTGATGTCAATCGTAGGAAACATTCTAATCTGAAGTTTGCGACCGAATAAATATTTTTTGAACCAATATTGACCGAGCTTGAGTCATTTTCTCATCTTGCCAGAGAGTCTTCTTTGCTTGGACATACTATATAAGCAGAGTGAGTTTTTCTTGGGCACTCATAGTGACTTAACATCTCAATGCACTTAGCTTTTCTGTGAGTGATGGCGTTTGTATAGTCTGTCAGTCCAAGCAAAGAAGACCCTCTGGCAAAATGAGAAAATGACTCCAGAACGGTCAATATTGAATCAAAAATTATCAATTCGATTCAAAATTGTAGGAAACAATTTGATCTACTAATAATAACACATTACTGAACAAATATTGACCAGGTTGGAGTAATTTCCCATCTTGCCAGAGGGTCTTCTTTGCTTGGAACGACTATACTGGGAGAGTGATGAGCGCTGGAGGCGAATAAGAAAAAGGAGAAATGGAAACAAGGAGAAAGAGGAAGACTATGTGGGAGAGGGAAAAGGTAGAAGATGTGAAGGAGAAAGGAGAGATTGATAATCGAAGAAGAAAGATAAAGAAAGGAATGGAGAGGAAAAGGAAACCTATTCTCCCTTTTTTCTCTTCATGTAGGGGGAGGAAATGAGGAAGATTAAGGAGAAGGTGAAGTAGAAGAAAAAGAAGAAGAAGGAGAAGAAGAAAAAGAAGAAGAAAAAGAAGAAAAAGAAGAATAAGAAGAAGAAGAAGAAGAAGAAGAAGAAGAAGAAGAAGAAGAAGAAGAAGAAGAAGAAGAAGAAGAAGAAGAAGAAGAAGAAGAAGAAGAAGAAGAAGAAGAAGAAGAAGAAGAAGAAGAAGAAGAAGAAGAAGAAGAAGAAGAAGAAGAAGAAGAAGAAGAAGAAGAAGAAGAAGAAGAAGAAGAAGAAGAAGAAGAAGAAGAAGAAGAAGAAGAAGAAGAAGAAGAAGAAGAAGAAGAAGAAGAAGAAGAAGAAGAAGAAGAAGAAGAAGAAGAAGAAGAAGAAGAAGAAGAAGAAGAAGAAGAAGAAGAAGAAGAAGAAGAAGAAGAAGAAGAAGAAGGAGAAGAAGAAGAAGAAGAAGAAGAAGAAGAAGAAGAAGAAGAAGAAGAAGAAGGAGAAGAACAAGAACAAGAACAAGAACAATAACAATAACAAGAACAAGAACAAGAACAAGAACAAGAACAAGAAGAAAAACAAGAAGAAAAACAAGAAGAAGAAGAAGAAGAAGAAGAAGAAGAAGAAGAAGAAGAAGAAGAAGAAGAAGAAGAAGAAGAAGAAGAAGAAGAAGAAGAAGAAGAAGAAGAGGAGTGAGAGGAAGAGAAAGAGGAAGAAAAAGAAGAAGAAGAAGAAGAAGGAGAAGAAGAAGAAGAAGAAGAAGAAGGAGAAGAAGGAGTTGAGGAAGAGGAAAAGAAAGAGAAAGGGGAAGAAAGAGAAAGAGAGAGAGAAAGAGGAAGAAGAAGAAGAAGAAAGAAAAGAAAAAGAGGAGGGAGAGAAAAAAAGCGGAGGAAAAATAAGAATATTTGAACAGAAGAAAAAAAAGGAGAGAAAAAACAAAATGAGAAAAAAAGTAGGATGAGAGGGGAAAGAAGCTGGGAAAAGGAAGGATAAAGAAGAGACAGAAAGAAAGAGAAGAAGACGGATGAAAGCTATAAAATAAAGTAGTATTTGATGAAAATGATGATGAAGATAAATGGGAGTATGAGGAAGAAGGTGACAAAGAGGAGTAAGAGGAAGAAGGCGGTAAATGATGGAAAAGAGGAAGGAGAGGTAGTTGAGGAAGAAGAGGAAGGAGAAGGCGAAGAAGAGAAAGGAGAAGAGTAAGTATTATAAAAATTATCCAAATAATATGTTACATTCCTGCAATGCTATTCATTATGCATTAGAAGATCTAAATGAAAAGGCGAAGTTTGGACATGAAAATGTCCATTATTGGGAAAGTATATTCAGGGAATTCTCTCAATTAAACCTCGAGAGAGATTAATATCTAGATTAGATTATTCACTTCATTCAAGTAGAGCATTTATGATCTCAAATCCTAGATTCCGAAGAATATTACATTGGCGGCTCGTACCCACAAAACAGGTGAAGTGCCCTTATCTTTTACTCTACAGCACTTCACCTGTTTCGAGGGCACGAGCCGCCAGTTGATTAAACATGATTCAATTTCACGATTGGTTAGAATGAAAAATTAATATACAAGGATATGTACTGAACTTGCTAAATTACAAAGACAGTCAAGCGATCTGCAAGAACATATTATTGAGTCAAGAGCAAGCGGAACTAAACCGTTTTGCTCATTTAGACAACTTACAGACTGTCCTGAGAGAGAGCTGAGTATTCGCCAACCGCAATTTCTGTTACATTGAAAACATCGTGTGATAATAACAATCAGATTTGTTTTTAAATTCTTGTTAGTTCTGAACAGATTCTTGCTTCTTGGATAATTATTGTATTTTTATTTCCAATTTTTGTCTTCTATCAGTTGCTTGCTAAATTTGAACAGGATAATTATGATTTAAAAAATCCATAATATTGATTTCTCATCAGGATTTTTTCTGTTGCCCAAGAGCAAATAAAAGCCCTTCTTTACCAAAAAAATACTGGAAAAATGTCTTGTGATAAAATAATTCAAATTTGCCGCCTCTTGTCAGCTGTTTAAGTAAATAGACTTCTATCACATGTTTAAACTTTGAGATAAATATTGAACATATGACTTCAATTCAACATGAAAGTACTTTTCATTTGAGAACATTATTTATATGATAGTTCTTTCAAATTTTCCACTAATAAATCAGCTGTTTTATTGAAATCAGATGGATCCAAAAAAATAATTTATTCAAATTCCATATGACATTTTTTCCCAGCCGTGATTATTGTGTTGAAAGATACGGGAGTATATATATAGATATATTGTTGCTGAGAGCTTATCATTTTTTCGCCTGAAAAAGGATGAAGGAGTCGGTTGATTTCATTGCCCAACAAACTTGACCTGTATAAAAGTATGAAGAATATATGTTCTGAATTTGAGGTTGATTGATTGAGGCGTTCGAAAGTTATTGTCGAACATACAGACAGACAAACAGACAAACAAACGAACAGACGGACAACGACTTCGGGCTTGAGTCGAAAGAAGGAACTCGCTTATGCTCGTTCAATGAAATGAAGGAGTTTGGACATAGATGTCCATTCTTGGAGAAGGATATCACTCCTATTAACACTCAATCACAACAAATGTTTTACTGATTGATAGATTCGACTGAGATTAGATTAGATTATATTCCTTTATTCACACTTAGATTATAGATTGCAATCAGATTTAGTTAGTATTAATATACAAGAGTAAGTGTACCTCTATACAGGAATAGGTATATACGTAGTAACTATCACGTTTTGTATAAATGACTTAAGCTTGAAAGATAATAAATATTCAACAAACACGGAACAACATACATGAACGCGGAATTATAGAAATTAAATTATACAGGATGTTTCAGGAGGAATGTGCAATACGTCTCAGGCTGATTTCTCTAACCAAGTAGACAAAAAAGTTTCATGAGACCAACCCCTAAAAACACTTTCTCACCGAGATAATAATGGCGGAAATTGAGATTTCTCGGAAAATATAAATTTTTCTAATTTTTTAGAGGCTATAGTGAGATTCTAATATAATCAATTCCTATGTAAAATTAGCTGAGGAGTTCAATGAAACCAGTTCCAAGTTTTTAACTTCAACAGTTATTGAGATACTTGGAAAAATATGCTAGAAACGCCATTTTTCAACAATAAGGGTTATAACTGAATAAGCAATGATAAAATTGTATTTTTTATTAATGGAAGTTGAAGAGAGTCGGATTCGGAAGAAGAAGTTTACTGGCGACGATTGTGTAAATCTTACCCAAATCTCAGAAATAGCGAACGAAAATCAAAAAATTTCCAAAACATAGCGGAAGTGATAATTAATTTGTGTATAGTAGCGATTTTGCGATTTTCGATCGATATTTATTTGTGTAAGATTTACATGATCGCCGCCATTTAAATTTTCCTTCAGAATCCGACTCTCTTCAACAGCCATTAATAAAAAATACAATTTTATTTTTCCTTATCCAGTTATAATCCTTTTATTGTTGAAAAATGGCATTTTTTGGCATATTTTTCCAATTATCTCAATAACCGTTGAAGGTACAAACTTGGAACTGGTTTCATTTAATTCCTCAGCTAATTTTACGTAGGAATTGATTATTTTAGAACCTTAATGAAGCCTCTAAATAATTAGAAAAATTAATATATATTCTGAAAAATCTTAATCTCAAAAATCGCCATTGTTATCTAAGTAACAGAGCGTTTCTGGGGGGTTGGTCCCATAGAACTTTTTTGTCCACTTGGTGTAAGGAATCAGCCTGAGAAGTATTGCACATTCCTCCACAAACAGGAAACACCCTGAATATTTAAGAAAATTATGAAGGCTACTAGAATTGGCAATCTACTCATAGCATTACGATTGAATTATCTAAATGGAAAGGCGAAGTTTGGACATAAAGATGTCCATTCTTAGGAGAGAATAACAAAGGTATCCTCTCCTTTAACACTTGGCCTTGTGTGTGTGTGTGTGTGAGAGAGAGAGGGGGATGAGCTTAGATTAGATGTCTTGATGTTTAGATTAGTTTAGATTAGATGTTTGGTTGCCATGGCAAAATTGTAACACGTTAATATTTTGTGCTCAAAGTTTTTCTTAAATTCAAAAATTTTCGGGTTTCGATTAGTGATTTTGACTTGTGATTTGGTGATTTTGGATCTTCTAAATTGAAAATAACCCTTCCGAATCAAATTAATTGTGAACATATTCAAGAAATTCAACCATGTTTCCTACTAAACAAGGTTATGTCGGCGAGGTGGAACACCTTTGGGTCTCTCCACCAAATAAAGCCATAAGCTAATAATAATAATAATAATAATAATTAGATGTCTTTATTCATATAGACAATAACAGAACATTCACACTTAGATATTGTGAGTAATAATGTACAAGAGTAAGTAACCTCTATACAGGAATATATGTATTAACTATCACGTTTTTCATAATTACACTAGCTTAAAAGATAGTAATTATTCAACAGACACGAGTATACACGAACGCGGAGTTATAGAAATTATATATTTAGGAAAACTATATAGGCTACTATAATTAATTGCCAATCATATTCATTACGATTGAATTATCTAAATGAAAAGGCGAAAGAGAGAGAGAGAAATAGAAAAAGAGAGAGAACGAGAGTGTGATAAAGTGTATGTGTGTAGGAGATATTAGTAGAGATGTACACCTCAATTGACTGTCGAATTAGAGTCTGTTACAGAGGAAGTTGGAGTGGCTAATTGCTCCAATGCATCAGTCAGTTGCCAAATTGCCTTAGAGGTTGACCGATTCCATTACAAATGTCTAAAGACGTGAGAGCTTTCCGTGTTCCAGGTCTCACTTCAAACGAGATATCGAATCACCATTGAAGATCACTATCGATACATTGATGTTTCGATACTTGATATCGATGTTCTTCCTATCGATCGTTGTGTTTCACTTGGGTCGGTATTACATGATGATATTTATATTATAATATTATAAATGGTGGAAATATTATTCCGTATTCACATGAATTTATCATATATGTAATTATTTATATCTGATAATCATATCTTGTATTCATTTTACATATTATATCTATTTTTGGTGTTTCTTTTATCTCGGGGATACTTTTACCAGTGTTTTTTTTTTTTAATAATAATCACAGTACCCTTTTCAATAATATTCTAGTTCATTACATGTTTCGACGATTTATAGTCATTTTCCAATGACTATTCATATAATATTCTATAATAAAAGAAATAGTTTATACAAGCATTAGGCCGGTATTACACGATAATAGTTCTATCATTGTTGACCAATGGAAAGAGATGAAAATATGATTTCGTATTTTCATCTCTTTCCATATGATCATAGAACTATTATCGTGTAATACCGGCCTAATGCTGGTATCAACTATTTCTATTATTATAATATATTATATGAATAGTCATTGGAAAATGACTATAAATCGTCGAAACATGTAATGAACTAGAATATTATTGAAAATGGTACTGTGATTATTATTAAAAAAAAACAGTGGTAAAAGTAGCCCTGAGATAAAAGAAACACTAAAAATGTATATAATATGTAAAATGAATACAAAATATAATTATCATATATGGAATAATAAAAGATAATTACATATATGATGAATTTATGTGAATACGGAATAATATTTCCACCTTTTTAAATAATATAAAATAAATATCATCATGTAATACCGACCCAAGTGAAACACAATCATAATCAATAGCCTTAGAAAACAGTTCGAAACAGGATGACAGTGAGAGAAAGGAGAACATATGATAGTGGAAGACAGTAGGAGAGATGAGGACAGTGGGAGGGAGAAGGACAGTTGAAAGAGGAGGACAGTGTGAAAGAGGAAGAGAGATGAGAATAATAAAAAAGAGAATAAGTCATAATGACAAGATGCAAGCTGCGCTAAAGGCACAGATGTTAGTGCTACTACTGTAATGACATCAAAAATGAATTTACTGCAGTCTGTTGCTTGGAAAAACAGTTTTATGTGCCCAGTCCGTGTCGATTTATTGTCCATTATCGTGGGATACAGTTGTAATGACATTTTCTACTCATTCTTTTCGTCCTGTCTCACACAGTAGAACTTGTGTTGAAGTGAAGAGATTCAGATTTGGATTCCATCACTTTATTTTAGTTGATTACATAATACAGTGGTATTAGATGATGAATAGTTTGAGTTCTATTTCATTGTATTCATCGTATGAAAAATAGGATTGGAGAGCATAAAATTGAGAGCTGAATTATATTTTCATCTCATGTCATACAGCATAAAACTATTGAAGTCCAGTACTGGCCTAAGTGACACTATAAGAGTAACACTGAGGCACTGGCGGCTCGTGCCCACAAAACAGGTGAAGTGCCCGTATCTTTTACTGTACAGCACTTCACCTATTCCGTGGGCACGTGCCGCTAGTGCACTGAGGCTAAATTCTATAAATGAATCCTTCAATAGTACCAAATTGATAAAATATTACCAGGTTGAATACATAAATTAATATTATATTAGAGTATGATCACTTGAATCGTCAATAGATAATCGGCGTTATTTTTTGTGTATGATACACCATCATTTCCTTGCTATCAGCCATTTTCTAAGGCAGAACTCACGAAACACTGTCAACCAATAAGAGAAGAGCAGGCGGGGCATGAAGGCGTGTCCAAGTCGAACCTGAAACATCACCCGACAACTGCTGCCATCTACTCATCGTATTGGAGAATGTTTTAAAGCCATTCAAAGCGTAGGCGGAGCTTGGAGGCGTGTCCAACGGCGTGGAAGCAAATCACCCTATTGCTACTGCTATCTGCTGGCTGAATTCTGAACTATTTCGAGAAAGTTGGTCAGAGCAGTAAAAATGGCTAAAATCCTCAATTTGCTTGTTATCAAGTTACCGATTTTTATGTCAAAACATGTATACTGTATTTCCAGTAAAATGTGATATTTATGATAATTCTAATTACCTGCAGAAATCTGCCAAAAAACCAAGTAGGGCTACTTTATAACTGTTTTTAATTTTAAATGTTAATCTCAGTACCTTTATTCAATTATTGTTATGCTAAGATTAACATTCAAAACTATCAACTTTTACATTGCTTTGTCAAGTCTATCTCTAGATCCGAGCTTGTATAAGAATATAGACTTCGCTTTTGTTAACATTATCCATTAATTTTTAAAGCTTTGGAACAAATTAAAAAGTGAACTGAGTATTTTGAATTCTAATGAGAACATCATTCTTTTGTCAATTGTCAAGGTTTTAAACCGTGGTGGTATAGCTCTACATTAGTCCGTTCAAGCAAAGAAGACCTTCTAGCATGATAGAAAAATCACTCAAGCTTGGTAAATATCAATTGAAAAATTATAAATTTTGTCTCAAATTGTAGAAAACATTCTTATGTACAAAAATGACTCTAGCTCGGTAATATCAATTGAAAAATTATAAATTTTGTCTCAAATTGTAGAAAACATTCACATTTACAATTTGGAACCAAACTTATAACTTTTTAGTTAATATTGACTGAGCTGGAGTCATTTTTCCATCTTGCTAGAATGTTTTTCTTTCTCGAACAGACTTTAATGGATCTATCGTTCACTATTTTGGAACGCTCATTTATTTATTTTGGTGATGAGCAACCAAAACATTTTCTATTCACACAACACAAGCCTGAGGCAAACCAAATACATTATTTGACATTTGCACAGCTGGAAAACGTTTCTAAAATGTTTTTGGAAAGTGGATGCTCTTCTCTCCCCATCATCTCTTCATTCATACTTTGCTTCTCTTCGTTTCTCTTCTTAATCCTTCTTGTTGCATCTCTGTTCAATTTCTTTTCAGTTAAAGCGTTTCACATACGACTCTGTATAAACAGCCAAAATTTCTTGCGAGAAAAAGAGATGTGAATTTAAATGTTAGTAGAAAAGAAGATTAAGAGGTAACCAGGGGAAGAATAAGGAGTAGAAGGAAGATGAAAGGAAGTTGAGGAGAAGAAGGTGGTGGGAGAAAAGAAGAGGGATGGTGAAGGAGAGGAAGAGAGAGAAGGAGAAGGAGAAAGAGAAGGAGAGAATAAGGGAATGAGGAATAGGAGATGAACAAGAAGATAAGCTGTGACGAAGACGAGGTGTGAGAGGAGTGGGATGAGTAGAAGAAGAAGGAGAATGGGGATGAGGAGGAGGAGGAGGAAGAGGAGGAGGAGGTGGAGGAGGAGAAGGAGGAGGAGGAGGAGGAGTAGGTGGAGGAGGAGGAGAAGGAATAGCCGTGAAAGAGGGTGGAAGGGAAGATAAAAAGATAAGGAATAGAATGAGAAGCAGGTGAATGAGAGAAGAAGGTGATTAAGGATACTTTCATCCTCTTCACTCTTCTCAACAATTTCCCTCCATTATCTCTCTTTTCCCTTCTCATTTACTTCCACACCTTTTCTTCTCTTCTCTTCCACCTACTCCCCCTCTCCTGAATCTATCACTGTTATTTTTCTCATATACTGTATATTCTTATTTATTGTATTTTCTCATTCGTATTCTCTCTTCCTCACAATTTCTTCCCTTCTTTCTCCATCTTGATTCACACTTTTTATCTTACGTGCTCTCCTCTCTGTCTCTATCTTTCTCTCTTTCTCCTCACTCTTCATCGTTCTTTCTCTTACTTTCCCACTTTCTCACTCTCACTCTCTCTCTCTTCCTCTCTCTTACTCTCTCTCTCTTTCTCTCTCTTTCTCTCTCTCTCTCTTTCTCACTCATTCGCTCCATCACACTCTCTCTCACTCATTCTTCCTCTGACTCCATCTTGATTTTTCTTACTCTCTCTTTTTCTGTCTTCATCTCCTCTCTCGGTTTACCTTTCTAACTGTTCATCTCTCGGTATACATCTCTTCCTTTCTCTATTTATCACTCTCTCTCTCTCTCTCTCTCTCTCTTTCTGTGGGAGAGGGAGTTGCATGCCTCAACTCCGCCCATAAAACTTTTGTAAAATATTTACAAAGTGTAAATAGAGGCATTTATCTATCTATCTCTCTCACTCTCATTCTTCCACTACCTCCATCTTCCTCTATCTCACTTCTTTCTCTATTTATCTCAATCTTCATCTTTCTCCCCTTCCTTACTTCCTTCCCTCTCCCCACAATCTCTGTTGCCTTCCATTCCCTTCCTCACAATACTTGAGGTGTGAGTATAGTCTGTACAAGCAAAGAAGACATTCTGTCAAGATGATAAAATGACTCGAATCCGGTCAATAGTAGCTCATTAATAGTAGCTCATCAAATTTTGTCTCGAATTGTAGTTGAGAATGTTTTCTACAATTTGAGATCAAATCTATAATTTTTAAACCAATATTGACTAAACTAGAGTTTTTTTCATCTTGCCAGAATGTCTTCTTTGTTTGGGTAGACTATAGTCTAATCCCCTTCTGGGAGAGTTGAGAGTCGAACTCTATCAACTATTAATTGATCTGTGCGACCAGGTTTCGAGTACCGTTGAACTTCGAACATCGATTTACTTCGAGTGGACTCTGTGTCCATGTTGTGGATTGGTGACCGTGGGTGTGAGTGAGGGGTCTTTTCAACCACCCACAAGCAATTTCGGACAGTTTGATCACATCGTCGAGTTGCGGGTAGTTGATCACAGTGAGGACATTGTATCATCACAATAAGGACAATGTATCACCACAGTAGGGACATTGTATCATCGCAGTACGGACATTGTATCATCACAGTAAGAACATTGTATCATTACAATGAGGACAATGTATCACCACAGTCAGGACATTGTATTATTGCAGTACGGACATTGTATCATTACAGTAAGAACATTGTATCATTACAATGAGGACAATGTATCACCACAGTAAGGACATTGTATTAACGCAGTACGGACATTGTATCATTACAGTGAGGACATTGTATCATCACATTGTTAACCAATGCTTCCAGGGCCCTCGCGTGGTTAGCATGTTGGATGTGGTGTTGGATTAGTTTGCTTGAAAGCACATAAGGAAGGAAATAATAGATTTTGCACAGAAAAATATTTGGTATAATCGTGAATATTTCATTTCCCTGGAAATTAGGATGATTTAGCAGGAAATCAGAAACTCAAAAACAAGCTTATTTTTTATTTTTTACTTATTTATTAAAAAGATTAAAATACAGTAGGATTGAAACACAGACAAAGTCCAAAACGTCTCTTATTCCCAATTTTGGTTAAAATATTCAAGGCTATGTCCACACTTGAAAATTAAATTAAGCTATAAGTTACACAAATTTCAACTTCTGGAGGTAAAAAAAAAACTATGAAACCGTAATTTAGAATTTGGAAGGTTGTTACATGAATAAAAAGAACCAAAACACGGATAATATTATTTAAAATATTAATTTTCACTTCAAATTCTGAAACCTAAAATAGATAGATTTCAGCTAATTGAAGATTTCAGCCATTTTCACTGCTCTACACAACTTTCTTGAATAACATTCATAATAGTTCCAAATTCAGCCAGCAGATAGTAGTAGCAATAGGATGACTTGCTTTGACTTCTATTGGACACGCCTCCAAGCTCCGCCTACAATCAAAATGGCCGAAAAAATAGGTTGGAAAAATTTCCAAACTCAACCAGTAGATGGCAGCAGTTGACGGGTGATGTTTCAGATTTGACTTGGACACGCCTTCATACCCCGCCTGCTCTTTTCTTATTGGTTGACAGTGTTTCGTGAGTTCTGTCTTAGAAAATGGCTGCTAGCAAAAAAAGATGGATGGTGTATCATACACAGAAATTTATGCTGATTTACTATTGACGATTTTGTGCTAATATAATATTCATTCATGTATTCAGGCTGGTAAGATTCTATCAATTTAGTATTTGAAGAATTTATTTATTGAATCTAAAATCAGTTTTACTTTGTGTAACTTAGACTTCAATAGTTTTATGCTGTATGAAATGAGATGAAAATATGATTCTGCACTTCCATCTTTTAGGCCTACTCATTAATTCTATATTTTTATACAATGAATATAATGAAATTATTAATTCTATTTTTAACAATAGAAATAAATATAAGAGGGGCGTTTCTTGTCTTGCTTCATCCATTGACTGTTGTTTCTCAATTGAGTGTATCAAAGAGTGCCCGTATTTATGTGATTGTGCTGTGATCAAGAACTGTCCTAAGGTGTATAATCTAACCTCCTCAAATAGCACTGTCTTTATGGACAGAAACTTGCATGTTCTATAATATGTCATTGGTAGGAGGAGTCAATATTCTCCAGGCGGTCTACTCTAAATGTTTTCTTGTTTTGGGAATGTGAGCGCTTCTAATTCAGTATGGAGCCTCAAAAAAATGAAAATAGGATTATTTTGTATAAGATGAAAGTGCAGAATCATATTTTCATCTTATTTCATACAGCATAAAACTATTGAAGTCTAGTACTGGTTCAAGTTACCCAAAGTAAAACTGAGTCTAAATTCAATAAATAAATTCTTCAAATAGATAGAATCTTAACAGTCTGAATACATAGAAGAATATAATATTAACACAATATCGTCAATAGTAAATCAGCGTAAATTTCTTTGTATGATACACCATCCTCCTTTTTTTGCTAGCAGCTATCTTCTAAGACAGAACTCGTGAAACACTGTAAACCAATAAGAGAAGAGCAGGTGGGGCATGAAGGCGTGTCAAAGTCAAATCTGAAACATCGCCCGTCAACTGCTGCCATCTACTGGTTGAATTTGGAAATTTTTCTAACCTATTTTCTCGGCCATTTTTGATCATAGGCGGAGCTTGGAGGCGTGTCCAATGGAAGTCTAAGCAAATCATCTGCTGGTTGCTACTGCCATCTGCTGGCTGAATTCGGAACTGTTTCTAATGTTATTCAAGAAAGTTGTGTAGAGCAGTGAAAATGACTGAAATCTTCAATCTGCTTGTTATTGAGTTTCTGATTTTTTGCTGATATCATCATAATTTTCAGTGAAATGAAATATTTATGATGATACCAAATATTTTTTTTGTGAAAAATCTATTATTCCCTTCCGTATATGCTTTCAAGCAAACTAATAAAATAAATAATTCAATATTTTTACAATCGAAACAATGTGACAGTTTTGCTCAATCCACTTTCACTATACTCACAAAATCCATCTGTCAAGGATAAAAAACTATGATTTATCAATTGTACGTGTGATCAACTGTCTGTGTGATAAATTGTCCGTTATTGATTCAGGAATATGGTGAGAGGGGAGTTGGAGGGGGTTTTTGTGTGGAATGGGAGGGGGTTTGGGGGTGGTTAGGGTAGGTTTGATGCCAGTGATTGGTTTTGAGATCGAGAGTTAAAGGAGCGACCAGCGACGCCTCTTGTCTCCGTTCTGATAGTGACTTGTTCTGATTGATCCAATGATGGAATTCGGGCTGGCAAGTAGTACAGCTGATCGACTACTTCTATAGTCTGTCCAAGCGTAGAAGACATTCTGGCAAGACGAGGAAATGACTCCAACTCGATCAATATTGGTTAAAAAATTGAAAGATTGGTTCAAAATATTGGGAAACATTTTAATCTACAATTTTAGACCAAATATACAATATTTCAATCATTGTTTACTGAGCCGAAGTCATTTCTGATCTTACCAGAATGTCTTCATTGCTTGGACAGACTATAGCTCTGAGACCATTATGGCTTCAAGAAGGTGTCTCTCTCCCGGATGTAGTCTTACCGGTATTAGACAGTGATATAGACTGTCCAAGCAGATAAGACATTCTAGCAAGATGGTAAAATGATTTCAGCTCGGTCAATATTAGTTCAAAAAATTCAGATTTGGTTTCAAACTGTAGATTAGAATGTTTCCTACAATTTAAGACCAGATTTATAATTTTAACACCAATATTGACCGATCTGGAGTTGTATTCCATCTTGCCAGAATGTTTTCACTCGCTTCGCTCACTTTATCTGTCTAGCCAGAGGGCACCGCCCCCTGGACCCTAAGCAGTATCAACAGTGCCGTGGTCAAGTGATGGAGAGGAAATTACCCACCAAGTCATAAAAAATCGTTCTATTCTATCCTATTCTATTTATACAAACAGGCTCGCTTCACTCGTCTTCAGTGTTCCCCAGGAGGGTCAGCAGTTTCGATTAGACCCTTAGCCTGCAAATCCCACTCAAACGAATTTGCTCTCCTCATCATGTCACTCAACAGGGTCTTTCAATGTTATTTTTGAATGATTTGATAATCCTTTAAATAGGTAACTGAATTCAACCTAGGCACGTGATTAAAACATATTAAGTTCAGTTGAATATTCAAAAACGTCAAAAGGCTTGGGAAAACCTTGTTACTGGCGTAACCTCGGAAGGATTTCAAAAAGTTTTGAGCACAACTTCTCTAGACCTATTCTAAACCTGTCTATCAAATTTTAACATTTTCCACTAATTAGTTCTTGAAATAAGCTAAGAAAACGTCTAGAAATTTCACTGAGTATGCTTGCCATATTGAACATTCGGTTGAGTAGATTCTTACTTCTGCCATGGACTATAAGTATGAACCATACTATATTACGGCTCTGCTGATAAGTAAGCTCCATTCCGCTTCTATACAGGGTGTTTCAGGAGGAATGTGCAATACTTCTCAGGCTGATTCCTTACACCAAGTAGACAAAAAAGTTCCATGGGACCAACCCCCAAAAACGATTTGTTACCGAGATAACAATGGCGGAAAATTGAGATTTTTCAAAATATATAAATTTTTCTAATTTTTTAGAGGCTTTAGTAAGGTTCCAAAATAACCAATTCCCATGTAAAATTAGCTGAGAAATTCAATGAAACCAGTTCCAAGTTTGTAACTTAAGCGGTTATTGAGATAATTGGAAAAATATGCTAGAAAACGCCATTTTTCAACAATAAGGGTTATAACTGGATAAGGAATCATAAAATTGTATTTTTTATTAATGGAAGTTTAAGAGAGTCGGATTCTAAAGAAAAAGTTAAATGACAGCGATTGTGTAAATCTCACCCAAATCTCAGAAATAGCGATAAAAATCGCAAAATCGCTACTAAATACAAATTTATCACTTGTGCCATGTTTTGTCGGATTTTGAGATTCTTGATCGCTATTTCTGAAATTTGGGTGGGATTCACACAATCGCTGCCATTCAACTTTTTTTCAGAATCCGACTTTCTTCAGCTTACATTGATGAAAAATACAAATTTATGATTCTTTATCCAGTTTTAAATATCCCTTATTATATTAATATTCAATATCCCTTGTTGTTGAAAAATGGCGTTTCTTAAGCATATTTTTTCAATAATCTCAATAACCGCTAAAGTTACAATCTTGGAGCTGGTTTCATTGAATTCCCCAGCTAATTTTACATAGGAATTGATTATTTTAGAACCTTACTAAAGCCTCTAAAAGATTAGAAGAATTTATATATTTTGAAAAATCTCAATTTCCGCCATCGTTATCTCGGTAACAAAACGTTTTTGGGGGTTGATCACATGGAACGTTTTTGTCTACTTGGTGTAAGGAATCAGCCTGAGAAGTATAGCGTATTCCTCCTGAAACACCCCGTATAGGTGAAGAGGAATGAAAATATGATATAATAATAGAGTCCGTATTTCAATTTTTCAGGCATTGTCTTCTCAAAGAGAGCTTCAACTGTGCATAACACGTTTAATCATGACTTACTGCAGCACTGTACAAGAATTGTGTTAACAACAATCCCATTTTTTATCAGAGCGAAAAAAATTTTTACTGGGAAATACTTGAAAGCTGCTGGATAAAGTGGTTTTGAACTAGAAAATTATCGATAGTTTTACAAAATACTATACAACTACGCGTGCTACGAAGTCTTGACGTCATTAACGTGGACCGATTAGCTCTAGGGACAAACTAATTCCGCTAGGTCGCTCCAGCGTCACTATTCACTTGCTGCTGGACACTGTTGTGTATGTAGTAGTAAGGTTCCCCCTCTCCATGAAAAATTACACGCTCTCTCCGCACAACTTTCCTTCTCTGTGCTCTCTCTCACTCACAACGCACGGTTTCGGAGTGGGACTAGAACCAGTAAATAAAAATAAAATAAAAACTGAAACTGCAAACGCAGAGTAAAGCCGAGCCGGCTGAATGGCTTGCTGAATTTCTATCCGTATGACCGTATCGCTTCATTCCCAACAACATTTCAATACAGTAACTACAATGTAAATAGAAAAAAATAAATTTTGGTTCACTTAACAAATTATATATCCTGGTTCTAATGATGCACAGCAACCACGCATAGGCTGTATTCAATCACTTTTTATGAGATCTTCATAAGTTTTGTTTTATAATACTAAAATTAATAGACAGAAATGAGAAATGAAAAGAGGTATTACATTAATATTAAAAGAAATAATTGAAATATCCATTTTAATATCATATTTTCGGTTGTCATGACAAAATTTCAAAGTGCTCTAGATTTCAAGTCAATGTTTGATATTATTCTCCTTCATTTTCAACTGATTTTGTGACGTGTTAAATTTTCAATATTGGATAACGTTTTGAAAAAATATGAAACCTACATGGTTCTCCATGTTATTTATTTTATATGCTACATGTTTAATTGGGTTATATGGCGAATTGGATCAACCCTTGAGTCTCCTAGTATTAAAAGCCATACTCTGAGTATTAATAATAAAAATACTTTATTTAATTGTTATTATTTATTTTTTCTATCTTAATTTTTTTGAGCTTCCACAATGGATTGCTTTCTCTCCCTCCCTATTGCTTGGTAAGATGCTTTAAAGTGTACAAGGTAGAAATTGAAGAAGAGTAATTTTTAAAGTTTTATTCGTACTTATATTACGAGTCGGTATTTTTTTAATGAAGCTCAATTGATCAAACAAATGAACAATAGATTATGAAATTAATGAATCAATAATCGATAGAACTAAGCTCTTAATATTTGCTAATCAACAAAATAATATGAACCATCATACCATTACCATGTATATATAATGCAAATTATGAATATCATAATTCAAAATCACGTAAAATAAAGTAAAATCATTTGAATTTTTATGAAGTTTTTCCATTTCAAGAAAACGGATAATTTTTTATTCGAAAATTGATAATTCAGGTTATTCTTATAGTTATTCTAGAGGAAACTCAACACAATACATTTTCAATTTGAGTGGAATATTTGGTATTTTACATGTAGAAATTGATAGTTTATAATTTCCCCAACAATTTCCAATTCCCCCCAAATTTCACGCCGATGGCACAACTTATAAATATGATTTGAACGACAGTGTAACCTACTGCACTGTGGAAAAAGTACTAAGTGGAATTATAAATTATAATACTGTATTTCCTATTATGGAGAACATGGGAAGCTACTTTGTCAATAAAATGAAAAAATGCAATGCTCAACAGACGCCAACTGCAATTATATTCGTCTGGAATTTTGTTTCATAAACAAACATAACGTATACAATATTTTATCAATACGAACTATATATATACACTATACTATGTAAAGTGTTTACGTTTCAACTCGAAGATATAATTAGAATTTAAAGGCCCGTCTACAAATAATAAAATACTCTTTTTCAGGAAAATAGCATTCTATCTAGTGCATGCTTATTTTAAGGGGGGGGGGGCAAGTTCGAGATCCTTATAGTTGTAATGCATAGCAGACTTCAACAAAATTGGCGAATTTATGCTTAGCTATATCAAAACAATCAGAGAGCAGTCTGTTCAAGCAAAGAAGACGAGCCTCTGGCAAGATGGGAAAAATGACTCCAGCTTGGTCAATATTTATTCAAGAATTATAAATGAGGTTTTAATAGTAGATCGGCAATAGTAGATTAAATTTTGACCAAATTCAACATATTATTTATTTAATTTGAGACCTTATAACCGAGTAAAATCTCAATACAATCATGTATATTATAGATTTGTTTTGGAGATCATGTGTACTTCCTAATAATACGTTTTTTCAAATACAAGATATCTTTTTACTTCTCTAGTTCAAAAACTATACAACAAAGGAAGGTCTACTTGGTCTAAAATTGTAGAGGACAAAATTATCCTCAGGGGGATTTTGAATTACACAATTAAAATCAATACATCAAAAGATTTGAGCAAACAAATATCAAATTCGCGTTTTTCTTGAAAATTAACCTCTTTTTGAAAAATCGTAACTCGGTTTCTGATGAAGATAGAGATATGAACTTGATATCATAATCTTTGGAAATTCATTCACAAAAAAAAGATAGATATGATTTTTTTCGTCCAACTCTTCGTTTTGACGGAAATTGCAGTAGACTAGAAACGGAACCAAAATTTGGTTAGGTCATCTTGAATTACAAAAAAGCTCAACTTTTACGGTTTGGAATCACTTGGATTCGGAATCTACACATCAAAATCTATCATAATGAAAATCGATCAAAAAATCAATGAGATACCTAAAAAAAGGTTACCCCTATTGGCACCCAGAGTATAACATGAAATTTCCCCAGATAAATGGTGCATGATATGCTATTTGCCCTGTGTTGAATAGACAACCGGCTGCCATTTATTCAATACTGGTTTTGACTTTTGATTGAGAACTGAGCAGGCAGGCTAGGCATGAGTCACAAGTAGCGGGTAGGGAAGGGAAGGGGGAATGGGGGAGTGGCAAGGTGCCTGGCTGCGCTCCTGCCGAGCGTGCGAGTGCGGGCGCTGTATAATCATCCAATGTGTGCGTGCCGAGCATAGCAGCATAAAACCGCGCTTTAAAGGTACACACATCAGTGATAATTATTGTGTTCATGAAATTAGTGTGAGCATCAAGTTTATCCATCACGAACAGCGCTATAAATTGCACTAAATTTGAAGTTTATTAAACAAACACTTCATATTAAAAAAGGTGTTTAAAATGCATATACACTTTAATTTTTTGAGATTTTCATAAACAAAGTTGTCAAATGTTTTACTGTAGTGAAGAGGAGGCTTGCATATTTTTTTTCAAATTTTTCTATTCTGTAGTTTTTGTAGGGTGTGTGTACCATTTGCCTCAAAAAAGCCACTTTTAGAGCCCTATTGTGAGCTACTGGAAGCTGATAGGAAAAAAATTTATTGCATAAATAAGTTTCTAAGAACCTGTCCAATAGATTAGAGGAAGAAAAAAAATTAAAAAAATTATTTTATTTTTGAATGCACCACCTTAAGTTTTATGTATGTAAGTCTGGCTCATCAGCCCATGAAGGGCCTAGGCCTACCAGCTGGTTGCCAGTTTCGAATTCACTCTACTATACAGCCCGTCTAAGCCAAGAAGACACCCCGGCACGACGTCAAAAGTTAGCTGACGCCAAAAAGTTAGGCGGTTTCGTCTGTCTCTTGTACGTGTTGTAACCTACTAACAGCTGATGCAGAGAACGTATTGTTTCTATTTATTTCAAAAACATCATCTGTGCATAGTTAATTTACAATTAACCCAGCTGTTTATCTATCGTCTAGTGAAACACAATGTCTTTATTTAAGGGTGATATCCATATGAGCTATAAGCTTGTGCAAGGGTTACTTGAAAGGCGATGATGAGATCGCCAAATTCAATTTATTTCTACATTAATAATTCCTTGGTCATTTGACACAAGCACTTAAGTCCACTTTTTGAGGAAATGAGATAATTACACATCCGGGTGTAGAATTTTGAGATCTACATTTTGGTAAAACAACCTAAGTCCTACTTCCTTTATTAAGACTGTTATAACATCTTGAGTCAGGTATTGCAGATGAATTATGGGAATCTATGTTTTGATAAAACAACTTAACTTACTATTTCTATTGTTTTGAGCATGTGTAAAATAACTTAAATCTTTCATTTCATTCGGGTAAAATGACTTAACTCCACTTATGTCATGTTTTTACATGGTCCAAACAACTTAAGTCATAACTAAATCAGTGATTTTACATTTTCACATTACTTTGAAACGATAGAATCATGAATAAGTGTATTTTGAACCTACTTTGTGAGTTTCATTGTGATAGGATCAAAAATATTATTAAAAATAGTGTTTGAACATACTAGAAAACTTTGGGCTCCATTTTCTCAAAACTGCAGTTTTGGACTTAAGTGGTTTCGACATATGACCACGGAATTATTTGAGGAAAATTATGTTTGAAGTGTTGAAATTCAATATTCAATTAAATAATTTACGTTCTTTATTGATCGATCAAAAATCTGGTTCTATTCATTTCAAAACAAAAATTATTATTATATCATTTTACGTATATATCATAATATTATATTCATATTAATATCATTTTGTATTATATCATTATATGTATATCATCTATCGATAATTATATTTTTCATTATGTTATATTTCATAGTCCTACTTTTGTACTGTTTGGAAATATTAAAGAAGTTTTGGAAAAAATATATTTATCTATTCAGATATACAAAACATAATCATATTAATCAAGACAAAACAGGCACAGGTTCTTCTATATATCCAACCCAATTTCGATGGAAACTTTTAGCGCAGTCGTGACCGATGGCTTAATATACCAGGAGAGGTGCAGACGAAAAGTTTCCAAGTGAAAATTTGTGTTGTAAACCGTGATCGAACCCGGGAAACATCGTTTAAATTTCTGACCGACGCTTCAAAATAATTGGTTCACCATTGTAAACAGCTGATGGTTTTTGTGTCCTGCCGTATTTTCAAATTTGACCGGAATCGATCGCAACATTGTGAAATATATCAATAATTCAAGGGTTTCCTTCACCAGTAAAACCAGAAAATTGGCGAATAGATTATTGAAGCGAGTTGAATAATGTTTGGGTTTCGGAGCGATTACATCAATTATGAAACCACTATGCATTCATACACTACCACTATCAATTCTCTCTCTGAATATCTCTCTCTATCTATTTCTCTGTGTTGCTATCTCTCGTTTACTTCTTCTCTTTCACACCCATAATCTCTCCTACTCTTACTTTCTCGGTCTCTATTTTTCCTCTCTCCCGATTACACAATCACTCTCTACTCCTATATCCCTCCCTCAAACTCTTACCCTCTCATACTCTCTTACTCTTCATACAGCCCTTTCAATGGTCAATCTTTCTTCATCTGTCTCACTGCCACCCTCACACAATATTTCTCTCACACTCTCTCTTTCTCTCTATTATGCTCAATATATACCTCTCTCCACTCGTCTCTCTCTTCTTCTATCTCTCACACTTTTCCTTCTTCTCTCTAACTCTCACCATTGTTTTCTCTCTTTCTTTCTCCAATGGTCAATCTCTCTCTCTTGTTCTCTTTACCGCTCAACCGCTCTCTCTCTCGCTCTCTCTCTCTCACTCACTCTCTCTCTCTCTCTCTCATCACCGTTTTTCGTATTTCTACTGGAAGTCTCTATCTTGTGAAATTTATAGGATAATTTTGTTATAGTCTCTATATTACAATGTATAATCTAAGCCGAATTTTGTTATCTATTTGAATAAAGTAATCTAATCTAATCTCTCTAAACTTCGTCTTTTCACTTAGATAACTTACACTCCTCGAACCAAATTTTGTATAAATATTTCATTCATTACGTCTTCGTTTTTTCGTATTTTTACTAGAAGTTTCTATTTTGTGAAATTTATAAGATAACTTAGTAGAATCTTGTTAGCTATTTGAATAAAGTAATCTAATCTTATCTAATCTCTCTCTCTCTCTCTCTCTCTCTCTCTCTCTCTCTCTCTCTCTACCACTCAATCAATCTTTCTTTCTTTCTCTCACAATCACTCACACTCTTTTTGTCTCTCACTCTCACTATCTACTGTTTCCTCTATTTTCTCTCTCCAATGTCAATCTCTCTCTCTCTCAACCACTTAATCCTTTCCACACATTTTCTCCTCTTTTCCTTTCTCTCTTACTCCCATTCCCTCTACTGCTTTTTCTCTCACTCTCTCTCTTTCTCTCTCACTATTCCTCTCTCTTTTCCACAAATGCTTTTGCCGGCGCAACCTTTGAATGAGAAGCATCACTGTGATTGGTCCTTGCGAAATGTCGGAATGAGCTTTGAATTATTTAGACTGAGCTCTGTTAAAAGAACGAATTGCTGACGTCCTTCCACAAAGGACATCATCACATCATCATTATCATCATCATCATCATCATCATCACCATCATCATCATCATCATCATCATTATTATCATCATCATCATCATCATCGTCATCAAGTGTGTGAAGATCAAAGCCCAGCTACGAGTCTGTGAATTACAAAGCGTGCTCTTCTCTCGACATTAGCACGTGCCAGCCAAACTGGCGAGTGGCAATCGTCTGTTATCAATGCTCACGTCTCTCAGGACCGTCTGAAAGCGGTCTGCGAGAGCGGAACAGTTTTCGGAAGGCGCTCTCGTTTCGATAACCACTCGCAGACCGCTCGCCGACTGCCGTGGCAGAGCTCAGACTTGATAACAGTCATTCGAGAAATGACAGTTTTAAAATAATGATACATAACATGTCATTCACCCGTAGGGAAGCTCTCAGTACAATCTGGTCAAGCAAAGAAGACATTCTGGCATGTGGGGAAAAGACTCCAGGAGCCTTTCTAATATTGGTTCAAATTGTTGGAAACTTTCTGCTTCACAATTTGAGACCAAATTCATGATTTTCAAAACAATATTCACCGAGATGGAATCATTTCCCCATCTTGCCAGAATGTCTTCTTTGCTCGATCCGACTATAGAGATGTCTTGAAGGGGGACAATGTGGGAAAATTATGTTCCAAATGAGTACTGTCAGGTTACCTCCCCTGAAGGTCTATATTGCTACCAGGAGTCTACTCTATATTCTACAAAAGGAGATTGATGTAATTGGAACGAACTTACCAAATAACGATTTTGCCTCAGATATTTACGATCAGCCAGATAAAACATTAGGTTCCACATATAACACAAATATCACAGATTTCAATAACTCATCTCTATCACAGTCGAAGAATTAATTCAAGTAAAAAACATGTCCTTACTCAATGAGGATTGAGACGAGAAGGTCATTGACTTTCACCTTCCCCACAATGGACGGTGAAAATGGTGGGGGAAGACACAAGTAAGAGAAGAACTAAATCTCAATTAAATGGAAAAATAGAAGAAATGATCAATTAATTGAGATCAAAGAGGGAAATCATAGAACACATTCTCTGAGAGAGTAGAAATGTAGAATATACTAATGAATTTCACAAGTTCTCACATTGCCGCTCACAAATAACATTATTTAATTAGGTTAAATAATCTAGGCCATGACCTAGAACGTAAACAGCAGTCTAATAATAGAGGAATTGCCCAATAATGGGTACAATATAATTAACATCCTATGCAAAAATGAACTTCAAATAAAGAGAGGGAATAAATTTAATTAATTTCTCAGGTGAGTCCTTATCGCATAATATCTCATCATTTCTTATCAATTATCGTTTCTGGATGATTTTCGGCCTTGACTGGTCCTCTAATGAAATGTGTTCTTACAGTACATACAAGTATACAGCTGATACCATAGAATATTGTGGTTTCGTCTGTCCATTGTATGAGAGGTTACCTACCAATAGCTGTTATAGAGCTTGTCTCATTCGATTTTAAAAACATATCTAGGCAGTGGCGTAACAGTTTTTTTCGGCCCCCCGAAAACATATTTTTACGTGACTTTGATTTATGGATTTTTTTTACTACTTCGACCAATAATGTACCTTATTTAATGTATATTGGATTGTTTCATGCCAAAATAGTCTTCGTATATTTTGATCATTAGATATTAAAGCTTATGTCACATTAACAATCAATAAATTATAGCTTGCTAGTTTGAAATCACTTCAATTTTGCTAGAAACGAGCAAGCTTTTCAATCATGAAATGTTACATAGGCCTTCAAATAATTTTTTAAATCATATAATTATTCACCGGATTAGTTGGTTTTATACATTGTTATACAGCAGGGCCCTCGCTGGTGTTTTGGCGCCCTGTGCGAGATTTCTGCAGGCGCCCCCCCCCATTATCATACGGATACAATCCAACGTATTCTAAGCCAAACATGATTGAAGCTGCCTTCCATTTTCATAGTTTACTCATCTGTAATCGCAATGTTGCTTGTTGTGTGGCGAAAAAGGATTATCGGGACTTCCTTATTCTAATGTATTCTTTATATTTTTATGTATTCCAATGTATTCAGAAATCTAATACGTGATAAGCAAAAGCGTAACAGAAATGAATAAAAAATAAGTATAGGCTACCTACACTGAGCAAAACTATAACATGGTACCGTATTTTATCATTGAGAGCACTTGAAAATGATGCTTGTATATTTCTGGTTGGGATAAGTTGGAAATGGAAATACTATACTAAGTACTGTATTAATAAACAAATAACGTTTTAGTGACTTATTGATTATTCAGTTTTCAATTATTGATTGATTGATTTCTATTTATTTGCTTGAAAGCACATAAAGGAGAAAATTATAAATTCTTCAAGGAAAAATATTGGAAATCATCATAAATCTTCAGTCACACTGGAAATATACTTATCCTAACAAAAATTGGAAACTTGATAACAAACGAATTGAAGATTGTAGCTATTTTCACCGCCCTCCTAAACTTTCTTGAGAAAACATTCGAAATAAGTTAGTTCCGAATTCAGCCAGCAGATGGCAGTAGCAATAGGGTGATTCACTTCGACTCTTATTAGACACGCCTTCAAGCTCCGCCTATGCTAGGTCATGATGACGTAATGGCATCAGCCAATGAGAGGGCGTTGTGGGCGTGAACTTGTACTGGCTTGTGATTGGTCGACAGAGTGTGAGGAAGTTGTCAGCTACCAATAGAATTGAATTTAAGAGGGGCGTTTCTCAGCTTACATTGAGTAGTGTGAGGTGGTCAGCCACCATTAGAATTAAATTTGAATGTACGATTCCCAAGCGGCAGCTAGAGCCGCGCGGCTTGAGCTGCCCGGTTCTAAATCCGCTGCTATATGCAGTACCGTAGTTGATTTCAAAATCAAATTTGTTCACCAAAAATAGATTTCATTTGAAAGTTATCGTACAGTTACCATTCACTGAAATATTGAATTTTTGTAAGTTTTATCTTTGCATAAGTTAGATTTCAATTGTTGACCTACATTACGAATAAATGACATTGTTCTACCACGAATCTCTAGGCAGAATAACAAAGAATAACTATCTAAACCATTCACTCTCCATGCTAGAGTCTGTTCAAGCAAAGAAGACATTCTGACAAGATGGGAAAATGACTCCTGCTCGGTCAATATCATTGTTAGAGAATTAAATATTTGTATCAAATTGTGGAATAGATTCTGTTCTTCAATTTAACATTAAATTCATAATTTCTGAACGAATATTGTTCAAGATGAAGTCATTTACCCATTTTGTCAGAATGTCTTCTTTGCTTGGACAGACTACAGAGTGACAGACAACAGACTACCCAGTGCGGCCACAGCTTCACCGTCTCCTCAATATCAATAGCCATTTTATAGTATTTGTATAGCCAATAGTATTTGTATGTATTTTTGATCATCTTCTCAGGCATTCAGTTACTAGTAGCTCTGTGAACAGTAGACCTCACGAAGTCACTCATGTATGGGGCACATTATTCATGAAGGGAATACTTAGTCATGTTGAGTTTCAAGTTCCATCAATTGCATGCGTGATTGAATGTAATTAATAATAAACTCGACAGCTAGCATTAACATTAAGCGAGCATGAATTCTCCTATGTTCAGAGTATAAATGAAGGCCTATATGGAGGTACTGGTATTATAATAACTCCTTTCATATTATCCTTAAAAAGCAATATTTGAAGAAACCTTACATATAATAGCCTACATCGACGCGCAATTGCAAGAGGAACACTCCTGTCAAAATTCATCAGACTCTATTACCGCGTTTTGTCGTAAATGCGGAACAAACAAACAAACATAAAGATAAATGCAAAATCGTCATCCTGAATCTAGACCTCACTCAGGTTCTGTCAATTAATCGACTAATTTATCCTTTGCAGGACTATGGGCATCAAGGAGGTTCAGGACCGAATTCCTGCAGGACCTACCCACTCCTGGCACAGGACCTTCTTTCGACACAACCGTCCCTAACAATTTGACCGGTCTGGTTGGGAAAACCGCCTATCTCAACTGTCGAGTCAAAAATCTAGGCAACAGAACTGTGAGTATACTTTTGTATGATACTACATCATTGTGTACATCATATACATATAATGTACATACATATACGTATATGCACATCATATACATATACTACATCATATGTGTATATGAGGAAAATTATTATAAACGACATTGATATAAAGTGGAATATATATTCCTTTTTTCTGGAAGGAGACACAATTATAAATAAATAAATTAATTAATTGATAAATAAATAGATGAATAAATAAATGAATAGATAAATAAATAAATAAATTGAATAAGCAACAAAATGAAACGTCATGAGAAAATTCCTGCTACAGTCTTATCTGTCCAAGCAGAGAAGACATTCTAGCAAGATGAGAAGATGACTCCAGCTCGGTCAATATTGTTTTCAAAATAATCAATTTTGTCTCAAATGATAGAGCGGAATGTTTTCTACAATTAGGGATGTGATTTAAAATTTTTGAACCAATATTGACCGAGCTGGAGCCTTTTCCCATCTTGCTAAAATGTCCTCGTAGGAAACATTTTGATCTACAATTTGAGACCAAATGAATATTTTTTGAACCAATATTGACCGAGCTGTGGTCATTTTCTTATCGTGCTAGAGGGCCTCTTTTGCTTGAACAGACTATAATAGATGATACTATAGCCTATGAGGAAAATTATTATAAAAGACATCAATATGAAGTGCAATATAAAGTTTCCTTTTTTCTGGAATAGAAGGAGACACACTTAAATGAGCAACTGAATGGAACGTTATGAAATTAAGCCTGCAAGCAGAAGATTTAAATCCATTCACTTCAGCTTTGCAAAAAATAAAGCCCAGTACAGACAGTCCAAGCAAAGAAGACATTCTGGCTAGATGGGAAAATGACTCCAGCTCGGTCAATATTGTTTTAAAAATAATCAACTCTGTCTCAAATGACATCTTTCTGGTTCTAACTATGAATGAAAACTATTATTAGTTCATATTTCCAGCAATAAAACCAATGATCACATTTCCTCTCTTTACGTACGTGGGCAGCTCGTGCCCACGAAACAGATGAAGTGCTATACAGTAAAAGAATTTGGGCTGAAAGTGGGTAGAGCGAAACGCACTTCATTATCCATATTTCAGGGTTTCCCTAGCTTCGTGCTCCTTCTCACATTTCGCTTTCCGTTATTCTCGTATTCAGATTCAATCTGCTCATCCATTCTGGAACAGGAGTGCTGCAGAGCCTGTCCAAGCGAAGAAGACATTCTGGGAAGATGGGAAAATGTCTCCAGATCGTTCGATATTGATTCAAAGTTTAAAAATTCAGTCTCAAATTATAGGAAATATTGTGAACTAAGATTGAGATCGAATTTATATTTTTCGAACAAATATTGACCGAGCTTGAGTCATTTTCCCATCTTGTCAGAATGTCTTCTTTGTTTGGACAGACTATACCAACCACACTCCTATATTCCGAGTAGTACAGTCACTAGCAAATACAGTGCTAAACGCTAGCAAAGTTGAATTTGTGGTACAGTCAAAGTTGGAATTTGATAGCGTGATATAGTCTTCCTAATTTATTCCTTTGAGATTGTTCCCGCTTATTATCTTTCATAATAGTCTATTATTATTGACTGTATCGATTTCTTTTATTATACTCTGATCATAATAACAAAGTTGGCGTTAAATTAGTGTTATAGCTTACAAAATATGTGAAGCATTTATTGTATTTTCTTAGCATAATATATTGTATAGATTTCCAAAACCTTATCCAAGCATTGCTAAATGACAATTCTAATTGACAACAGCAGCTGTTGGAGCGCACAAGGAGCAGACAAAGCCGCCGAACCTTTTGCCTCTTGTACTTGATGTAACTTGCTAATATTTGAGATTGTTCATCCACTATCAATTTTGCTCTAAAATGTTAAAACTAGATTTAATATAGGCCGGTATCACACGATAATAGTTCTATGATCACATGGAAAGAGATAAGAATACGAAATCATCAAGGTGTATAGAATAGTAGAGGTGGGGCAGATTAAAGCAGCTGACTATGATACTGACGTCAGGGAGTTCCTCTTGTCAAAAATCTAGGATTGATTTCCCTAACCTAGACAGAAAATCGTACGTTTTTTCCTATTTACGTTAAACAGAATTGTTTCATAGATAAACTTCTTATATGAGCTTGTAGAGAATTTCAAGACCTACATTTTGAGTGATTTAAATCTATGTTTTACTCATATTTAACATGAGAAAAAGTCCGTTAACGTGTCTCGGGAATACTCTTCAGCTGGGCTGATGCGATAATGGATAGCAATGATATTATAAATGTATCTCATAATAGTATTGCTACTCATAATTGAATTAGACCAGCTGCAGAGCATACCCGAGCCACGTTAACAGACTTTCTCTCATGTTAAATTCAAGTAAAATATAGGTTTAAATCACTAAAAATGTAGGTCTTCAAATTTTATATAAGCTCATGTAAGATGTTTATCCATCAAACAATTCTGTATTTCGTAAATTGGAAAAAAGCGTACAATTTCTAGTCAAGGATAGGGAAATCAATGCTAAATATTTGACTAAAGGAGCTCTGTGACGTCAGTATCATAGCTTTTCCAGTCAGCTGTTTCACTCTGCCCACATCCAAGGTGTATAGAAGAGTAGAGGTGGGGCGGATTGAAGCTGCTGGCTGTGAAAGTTATAATTTTGACGTCACGGAGTTCCTCTAGTCAAAAATTTAGCATTGATTTCCCTATCCTAAGCAAAAAATTGTGCACTTTCTCTCAATTTACGAATTATAGAATTGTTTAATAGGTAAATTTCTTATATGAGCTTGTGGAGAATTTCAAGACCTACATTTTGAGTGATTTAAATCTATAATTTACTCAAATTTAACATGAGAAAAAGTCTGTTAACGTGTCTCGGGAATACTCTCCAGCTGGGCTAAAGCAAGTTATGAATAGCAATGCTATCGAATGCAATGATATTATAAATGTATCTTATAATAGCATTGCTACTCTTGATTGCATCAGCCCAGCTGCAGAGCTTTCCCAAGACACATTAACGGACATTTTCTCGTGTTAAATTTGATTAAAATATGGATTTAAATCACTCAAAATGTAGGCCTTGAAATTCTCTATAAGCTCATATAAGAAATTTATCTATTAAACAATCCTGTAATTTGTAAATTGAGAAAAAGTGCGCAATTTTTTGTCTAGGATAGGGAAATCAATGCTAAATTTTTGACTAGAGGAGCTCCGTGACGTCAAAATTTTAACATTCACAGCCAGCTGCTTCACTCCGCCTCACCTCTACTATTCTATACATACACCTTACGAATTTCTATTTTCATGTCCTTCCATATGATCAGTTATGATAATAGAACGATGATCGTGTAATACCGGCCTTAGATATCATTCTGGGTGAAAAGTGATTATCTCATAAAATCATGTATGATTTGCGTATCATTCCAATGTAGCCTGAATCTCATGAAAGTTGACGTAAATATGATGAGTTCTTCTGAACTAGACTATGAGAAGTTTAATATTCAATGAGAGTAAACAGTCTTTGAAGCTATAACAATACGACGATTAACAATATGGAGTTTTTTGGGTACATGAAACATCAAAATCAAATAAATTATTCTAATGATCATCATCGCGTATTATAGTTCCCGCACTATTACGTATTTTACGTATTACGTTATTACGTATACTTATTTCACGTACTACGCTTCCACATATACGTAGGCCTATTTTACATATTACCCTCCTGCGTATACGTATTTGACGTGTTACGCTTCTACATTTATACGTATTTTACGTGTTATGCTTCTATTTATATGTATTTTATGTATTACGCTTCTACATTTATACATATTTTACGTGTTAAGTTTCTAAATATACGTATTTTATGTGTTACACTATCATGTGATCGTGTAATTTACGTATCACGCTTCTACGTATATGTGTTTTAAGTATCACGCTATTACGTATTTCCCTTCTACGGCTTTCCTGAGTAGTTGAGAATTATTTTGGGATAAAGCTTAAACCCAAAGTATAGCATACACCAACGAGACTGACGGTTGGCTAATATCTGTTTAGCTGAACTAAACAGTTGGCTAATATCAACTCTGTCAGAACAGTCTGAAGCGGTCTGCAAGAGCGAAACGTGTGAGCTGAATTGGCTCACGATTTGTCGAGCTTTCAGAGATCGCTCGTCGACTGTCCTGACAGAGTTGGAGTCATTCTTCAACCGCCAATCTCGTTGAAATCTGCTATACAGAGTTTTTCAGGAGGAATGTGCATTTGTGCAATACTCCTTACACCAAGTAGACAAAAAAGGTCCGTGGGACAAACCCTCAGAAACACTTTGTTACCAAGATAACAGAATTCTCAGGAACAGTGATCAAAATAGCTCAAGTTAAAAATTTGTGTTTAGTAGCGATTTTGCGATTTTTAATCGCTATTCCTGAGAATTGGGTGAGATTTACACAATCACCGCCATCTAATTTTCTTTTCAGAATCCGACTCTCTTCAACCTCCATTAATAAAAAAAAATACAAATTTACAATTCCTTATCCAGTAATAACCCATATCGCTGAAAAATTGCGTTTTTTTGCATATTTTTAGAATTATCTCAATAACCGTTGAAGTTATAAACTTGGAACTGGTTCCATTGAATTTCACAGCTAATTTTCCATAGGAATTGATCATTTTAGGACCTGAGTGAAGCCTCAAAAAAATTAGAAAAATCAATATGTTTTGAAAAATATCAATTTTCCGCCATTGTTATCTCGGTAACAAAGCGGTTTTGAGGGTTTGTTCCACGGAACTTTTTTGTCTACTTGGTGTAAGGAATCAGCCTGAGAAGTATTGCACATTCCTCCTGAAACACCCTATATACAGTCTGTCCAAACAAAGAAGACCCTCTGGCAAAATAGTAGACAAAGGGCCGGTTGTACGTACGTTCTGTTAGTTTAATCACCGTTATTTCACCGTGGCAAGGTGGTAATACGTTCAAATGAATAAAGTATTGAAGTGTGATAGTAGTAGCAAAATATTTGAATGTACTTATTCAAAATAGAAATTAGAATCAATAATTATCTCATTATTGTATAAATTATTCATTTATTAATACAAAAACATGATCTGGAAATTGCATGCTGATACAACTTAATTGTTGTCGGGTTGGTAGTACCACAAAAATCGAAACCTTCAGCTGCTATTTTTTCCAGATATTGGAAATTTAATCATCAGCTGATGGTTATGTTAAAATTTTTAATGCCTCAATTCTGATCCAATAATTAGTTTAGTACTGTGAAATTAGTATTCAATTCTAATTAACCAGCTGCTGAACTGTTAAATTTGAAAAACCGCAATTGAAATTTTTTATAACCTCATTTATTATCATTGCCTCAATGATAATAAATCTCAACTTGATTCATGAATTTAAAGGTTAGTAATATTTTCAGGCAATAAAATTTAATGTAAATGATGTGTCATCAAGTGTTGTAAACGAAACTATTGAAACTCAATGATTTTTAATAATTTATATGTTTCTATTCTCTATTTGAGTTGAGTTAGTTTGCCGTAGCTACAAGATGTCATTATCCAGGCTAATCACGGCGTTAAAAGTTAACGAAGTTACAAACAACCGGCCCTAAATGACTCAAGCTCATTCAATATTGGTTCAAAAATTACGAGTATCAATTCGATCTCAAGTTGTAGGAAACAATTTGATCTGCAATTCTGACCACATTAATAATTATTGAACAAATATTGACCAAGCTTGAGTCATTTTCCC
>CM029553.1:6868251-7210751 GCA_017141385.1 Sogatella furcifera | reverse complement strand
GACGATTGAAAGAAAGACAGAAACAACCTCTATCTAGATCAGGCAAGTAGTCTGTTCAAGCAAAGAAGACCCTCTGGCAAGATGGGAGAATGACTCAAGCTCGAACAATATTGGTTCAAAAATTATCAATTTGATCTCAAATTTTAGGAAACAATTTGATCAACTACTATGAAGACCAAACTTATAATTCTTGAAAAAATTTTGACCAAGCTGGGGTCACCTTCACATCTTGCCAGAGGGTCTTCTTTGCTTGGACAGACTATAATAAATGGACTGCAGATTTCTTAGCCTTCTGATGAGGAGGGTGGAAGGTGAGATAGCGTCTTTACTATTCGCAAATATTCATCCAATTTATTACAAGAAGATGAGAGAGAATGAGTAGAAGACGGAGAAGAAGAAGAAGAAGAAGAAGAAGAAGAAGAAGAAGAAGAAAAAGAAGAAGAAGAAGAAGAAGAAGAAGAAGAAGAAGAAGAAGAAGAAGAAGATGCTGATGATGATGATGATGATGATGATGATGCTGATGATGATGATGATGATGATGATGATGATGATGATGATGATGATGATGATGATGATGATGATGATGATGATGATGATGATGATGATGATGATGATGATGATGATGATGATGATGATGATGATGATGATGGTGGTGATGATGATGATGATGATGATGATGATGATGATGATGATGATGATGATGATGATGATGATGATGATGATGATGATGATGATGATGATGATGATGATGATGATGATGATGATGATGATGATGATGATGATGATGATGATGATGATGATGATGATGATGATGATGATGATGATGATGATGATGATGATGATGATGATGATGATGATGATGATGATGATGATGATGATGATGATGATGATGATGATGATGATGATGATGATGATGATGATGATGATGATGATGATGATGATGATGATGATGATGATGATGATGATGATGATGATGATGATGATGATGATGATGATGATGATGATGATGATGATGATGATGAAGAAGAAGAAGAAGAAGAAGAAGAAGAAGGAGGAGGAGGAGGAGGAGGAGGAGGAGGAGGAGGATAAGAAGAAGAAGAATTAGAAAAGGAAAAAAAAAAGGAAAAGAAGAAGAAAAAGGAGCAGGAGAAGATGTATATTATGAAAGTATCATCACCCAAAAAGAATAAAAGAAAATATAAATGGGAGTGGAACAGGAAGAAGGAAGAAAGAAGAAAAGGGTGAGAAAACAGTAGTAAACAAACGAACAAAAGTGGAAGAACAAGAAAAAGAACAATGATAGCGAATAATCACCCAGAAAGAAGATGGCGAAGAAAAAGTTAAGGGTAAATTGGAGAAGCCGAAGACTGAGAGGAGATAAAAAAGCGAACAAAAAGAAGAATAAGGAGATGAAGATAAAGGAGAAATAGAAGAAGAACACAAAGAAGAACAGTATTGGGGAATAATTACCCAATTCATTTCGAGTAAAGGAGAGCGTTTGTCACTGAGGATACTTTTCACTATCAGAAGTTTCACAATTAACGGTCTCGAGCTTCTACAGTCTGTTCAAGCAAAGAAACCATTCTGGCAAGATGGGAAAATGACCACAGCTAGGTCAATATTGGATCATAAATTATACAACTATTCTCAAATTGTAGATCAAAATATTTCCTACGATTTTAGACCAAATTTATAATTTTTGAACCAATATTTACTTAGCTGAGGTTATTCTCCCATCTTGCCAGAATGTCTTCTTTGCTCGGACAGACTGTAAGATGCCTTGAGAAAGTTTTCCAGCCGTTTTGCAAACTGCTATTAGAGCTACTTAAGGCAAGGAGAACACTATATCTGTATACATCCCCAAGATCTCGTGCTATTTATACTGTTCATGCATATATACAGCTTAAAAAGTCGTGAATAAATCGCACTTTAAAACTATAAAATAACGGCAAAGTATAGTATGTACAATCAAAGAAGACATTCTGGTAGGATGGGGAAATGACTCCAGTACGGTCAATATTGGTTCAAAAAATATTGATTCGGTCTCAAATTGTAGATCAAAATGTTTTCTAAGATTGAGACCTAATCGATAATTTTTGAACCAATATTGACCGAGCTGGAGCCATTTCCACATCCTAAAAGAGGGTCTTCTTTGCTTGGACAGACTATTCTGAGTACGGTCAATATCAGTTCAAAGATATAGTATTTCGGAGAGACGATAAGCCGTCGGCCCCGACTACCTAAATTTAGTCGTCATCTATCATCCGTTTTATTACCCACGCACAAGTTTATGAGCTCATGTGATCTTCAAAACATGAAATCATAAAACAAACAAACATAGATTATAAATTTAGTTTCAAATTTTTCAACTAAATGTTTCCTATGATTTTATCACTGGCGGCTCGTGCCCACTGAACAGGTGAAGTGCTGTACAGTAAAAGATACGGGCACTTCACCTGTTTCGTGGGTACGAGCCGCCAGTGAATTTGATACTAAATTAATAATCCATGAACGAATGAGCCGATACTTATTTTCTCTTAGGCTGAGGCCGCACTGCCGGGAATGAGCCTGGAGGGTGGAGGGAATGAGCCTGAAGAGGGAGGGTGGAGGCTGGAGGGTAAATCTATAGAACATACACACCATCCACAGTTATACATCGTAAGAATGGTATGACGTCATTCTGTTTTTTTGAGGTTATGTTGTCCATATTTAAGAATTTCAAGATGGCGGCTGAACACATACCATTCATACGATGTAATACTGTGGATGGTGTGTATGTTCTATAGATTTACCAACTACCCTCCACCCTCCAGGCTCTACCCACCGGCAGTGCGGCCTCAGCCTTAGGGCTACTGTATTCATTAAAACTTGAAAATAATTCGAATGAAAGTAGGTACTTTTTTTTAATATTTTTATTCTTCGCAACATGTTTTAGCGTTCTAGAGTCATTTCATTCGAATTATTTCAAACTTATATTTACCAAACTTATTGACCGAGCTGGAGCCGTTTTCATATCTTGCTAGAATGTCTAATTCTTCGTTTGGACAAACTATAACTGTGGGAGTTAAGTTCGTATTATGGTAATTTTGATCGCGATTTGAAAGAGTCGACATCGACTGTCAGTTTGGACTGTCAGGAACTGTTGGTGTATGGCGAAACCGGCAGTCCAAAATAGATGTGAACCGTAAGTCTTATCAGTGGACGATCGACGTTCATCTCAACGTTCTATCCTGGAATCGCTACACGACAACTTCTATTATTGATTTCATATTTTAGTTATTTAGCCAATATGATTACTTTTCTAATAAGGTTTATATACCGGTTAGTACTAGTAGTCATATACTACACTATGATCTAACTTCTTTTCAATAATTTAAAATTATGTTTTCAGCATGAATGCTACCTATTGAGCTAATATCCACTCACTTGACACACTTCTCACTGGTATAGTTATATGGTACCAAGGAGGTTGAACCTCCTTGTATGGGATATAGCTGATTTAAGATAGGAAGTGCTTATTTTGAACATAGAATAGAGATGGAAATCACATGAAAAATGTCTACTTTTTTGCTGTTTATTTGAATGAAAAAACTCAAAATGGATCATTTTTTATGTCAAATCACTGATGTGGTCATATTCTTGTCGAGCCAAGAAGACATTACTTTATATTACAAGAAGACATTACTATGGAAGCTTTTCAATGCTGCCAGCAATTGAAATAGGAATAGTTGCTTTTGTCTCTCATTATTTTCCACCAGCGGTAGGTTGGCAAAAGTGGTTTTACACTTAAATTCACAGATCTGCCCAAGAACACTCTCGGTTCATGTAGTCATCTTAAAAGAAAGTATACCGAATAAATAAACTTGATTGATTGATTGAGAAAGAGAAATTCACTTAAAAATGACTTGGAAAGAGTGAATTTTAATATTATTTTATTGATTCAGTATATATTAGTAGCCCAAACAACAGAGTAAACATCTATAATATTACATCTATTAATATTACATCTATATTAGGAGAATTGTGATGGCTCGAGCAGCACAGCTAGAACTGGGCAGCTCTAGCAGCGAATTTAGAGCCAGGCAGCTCAAGCCGCGCGGCTCGAGCTGCCGCTTGAGAATCGTACCTTAACATTCAAGATTACCATTCACTTCATTAAATTGTCCAATTGAAAACGTGGTTGAAGCATTCAATAGAAAATGCAGTTGACCACAACACAGCCTACAGAAAGGCTTTCTACCCGATTATCTTTCAAAAAGGCTCTTTTCAACGCGTGGGAAATTCGTGAGTATTTTCCGTATTTCCACCGACAACGACGATAATCCAGACCGCTTTTCCGGCAGTGAAAGTGTTACCGACCTGCAAGAAAAGCCGGGAAAGCTCTAAAAACTGTGCAAGCTGTTTTTCTCAGCCTCTGCACGAGACAGGTTCAGATAATCTGCGTTCCATAAATGGAAAGCATCAAAAGAAAAACGCGGGAAGCGCTGGGAAACATTCTGCATCCCATTCCAAAGACTCGATATGCGCGTACTGAAAAACAAGAATAGATACTTGGATCCTATATTGAGAAAAACGGGATTGTTCTTCGATTAATTACAATTACTAATGAAGCATGCATGGAATTCACATTCGTTTCGGTTCCACGTGATAATAGTTTCTCATAGTTTATGATAATAGTTTCTTTTGAAGGTTCTACTTGAACTCCAAAAATGTTGTTTGAAGTTTGAAAAGTAAAATCTCTTGACAAGCTCCAAGTCAGCTGGCTGAACTGAAGATGTCGATGTATTTCAGATGAAACATAAACTCAAATAATTCAAACAATATTACTGTTTTACTGCTTAGTTGAATATTTGTGACAATTTCTTTGCGTTCCCAGATTTTTCAAAGAGTTTTGAGTATTGGAGATGAAGATGAAGATAGATATGAAGATGAAGATCAAGATAAATATGAAGATGAAGATTAAAATGAAGATGAAGATGAAGATGAAGATGAAGATGAGGATGAGGATGAAGATGAAGATGAAGATGAAGGTGAAGATGAAGATGAAGATAAATATGAAAATGAAGATGAAGATGAAGATGAAGGTGAAGATGAAGATGAAGATAAAGATGAAGCTGAAGATAATGATAGAGATGAAGATGAAGATGAAGATGAAGATGAAGATGAAGGTGAAGATGAAGATGGAGAAGAAAATTAAGATGAAGATGAAGATGAAGATGAAGCTGAAGATAATGATAGAGATGAAGATAAAGAAGAAGATGAAGATGGAGATAAAGATGAAGATGATGAGAGCGGAAGGCTGATGACGGAAAAGATGAGATTCCAGTGAGAGGGGGGTGAGGAAGAACAATATATAATTAGACACGAAGGAAGTTGTAAGAAGTTTCGAAGTTATTGTTGGTGGGGTGAGAGGGAAGAAATGGAAGGATTCGGATATTCCAAATTTCGCGGTTTAGTATCTGGCTTCAATTTATAATTAGTGCCTGATAATTGCAGTATAATTAGTAATACGATAGATATTGAATGGAGTTAGAACTCCACCACACAACTCTACATTATATAACGGAATATATGAACAGGGACGGCGAGAGCGATCGCGGGCCCCTAGGTATGGTATGCATGAAGGCGTTTTGTTTGTGTGGGGTACCGGGGGTCTAGGGATACTCCCCAGTCCCTGAGAACAATGTTAAATTACAGATAAAATAACTCATTTTGGTGTAATCTAGACCTGTTTTCACTTATTCATTCATGAATTATCTTTTCAGGCTGTTTCATGTTTGAATAAACCACAAATTTAGGCACTCATCGAAGAAATACAAAATGGTTTCAATTGAAACCTTTCCAAAAAAAAATTATACAATAGAAAATTTAAATTAAAGCATCACAGATATGTAAATGTTGAATTAATTGAATAGACAATGGTATTTAAAAAAGAAAAATACAACATATTTTGATTGAAGAAATTGATTTTATTAATCCATATACATAATTATTACGTATAATTCACGTAGATAAATTATGATTATACATAATTGATTTTTTCCCATATCCAAAGTAAACAACACTTTTCGTCAATTAAAGTCTTCAATCTAACCATGATTACAACAAAACTCCTCTTCTGGATTTTCTTGACGCAAATTTGACAATAATTATTCTATCTACATTTGCTCTTTTCACTAGGTCAATTTCCTGCGGGCCCCCTCTGTCGCCGGCCCTGTATATGGAGTAGAAAACATCTCAATATTCCGCCATTGTTATTTAGGTAACAAAGCGTTTTTGGAGGTTTGTCCCTTGGAACATTTTTGTCTACTTGGTGTAAGGAATCATCCTGATAAGTATTGCACATTCCTCCTGAACCACTCTGTATAATCTTCTGAATGAGAATGAGGGACGGGCAAACAAAGAATAAGAAGTAAGAGAGGAGAAAGTGAGTACTAAATAGAGAAGGATTTTTCTCCAGAATTAGGAGGAGTATTATAATAAGGAGATTAAAAAAGGGTGATGAAGGAGAGATAATTTAGAAAAGGAATGGGAGACAATGAATAAAAAGGTTTGGGAGGCACAAGAAGAAAATGGAGAAAAAAAGAAGTAGAAGTAGAAGAAGAAGGAAATGTAGAAGGAGGAAGAGGAGGATGAGGTAGAGGTGGAGGAGTAGGAAGAAGAGGAGGAAGAGGAGGAGGAGAAGGAGGAGAACGAGGAGAAGGAGGAGGAGGAGGAGGAGGAGGAAGATGAGGAGGAGGAGGAGGAGGAGGAGGAGGAGGGAGAGGAGGAGGAGGAGGAGGAGGAGGAGGAGGAGGAGGAGGAGGAGTAATTTCTTTTTTATGTTTATATCAAGCTCAATTATTTAATTGCTGGATTTAACAATATAGTCTGGTCAAGCAGACGAGACATACTAGCAAGTTGGAAAAAATGTCTTCAACTTGCACAATATTGATGTGAAAATTCGAGTTTAGTCTCAAATTGTGGAAAACCTCTTGTTTTACAATTCAAGGCCAAATTGGTTATTCTTCAATCAACTAGAGCCGACTCCAGCTCCATGAATATTGGTTCAAAAATTATTATTTTGGTTCTACGTGTAGAGCAGGATGTTTCTTCACAATTCGACAACAAGTTTATAATTTTTGAACCAATTTTGACCAAGCTGGAGTCATTTTCCAATCTTGCCAGAATATCTTTTCCGCTCGACCAGTATAAAACAATGATAATTAAATTCCCAGTTCATGAAAAACTCCCCAACAAAACAATGTTCTAAAATGTAAATTTCTATCTCTCTATTCTGATTAAACTTTAACTGGCGCATTTTTATTTTTCCCTGTTATAGACTGAGTAATTTTCTGAAAAAATGAGAAAAACGTCCGTACATTAAGCCAAGATTGTAATTTTCCTCAAGAACTTTCAGCAGTTGTTAGGGTATAGTTGTCCAAGTAAAGAAGACCCTCTGGTGAGATGGGGAAAAGATTTAAGCTTGGTCAATATTGGTTCAAAAATTATCTATTTTATCTCAAACCAAAGGTAACAATTCGATCCACTATTCGATAAAATTTATAATTCTTGAACAAAGAATGAACAAGCTGGAGTCATTTTCACATCTTGCCCGAGGGTCTTCTTTGCTTGGACAGACTATACATGTAAATATTAGTCTTGAGTCATCATGGAGATAAGATTGGATGTAGTAATTTGCTCTTGAATCAGATTTAAATACCTTGTATAATGGAAATATTATCGGAGTAATTTTTCATTCAGGCAGAATCATAATAATGATTATAAGTAGCTTCATACAATCACTAGCCGCCAGGTTTGCTTCGTCCGCCTTCTCCGCCTAGCCAGGGGGCTCCGCCACCTGGACCCCCGACAGTATCAGCAGTGTCAGTGAGTCAAACAGGGTCGCTTCGCTCGCCTGCAAAACCTCTGTCAGTGTCAGCTGAGACAAACAGGCTCGCTTCTCTCGCCTGCAAATTCCGTTCTAAAGGGATTCGAAATTTATTGAACACAGAATTTCTAGACCCAATCTGGACCTGTTTACCAAATTTCAACATTTTCTGTAAATTTGTTCTCGAAAAATCTGAGAGAAACTCAAAAAAATCCGTAAAATAGTAAAACGCTAATATCGAGCGTAACTTTGGTAAGTATATCGGACATAGTTTGAAACTTGATTCAATATCTTCTAAATCAGTTCATCTATGATCTCGCTGAACCATTGAGTTTACAGGAAGGATTGGTCGTATAAGGGCGGAAGATATGCAATATGCAACTCGCAATACATTTATAATTTTGAAAAAGTGATTACTAGCGTACTTTCAAACGGATTTCGAAAATATTTTAACACAACATTTCTAAACCTCATCTGAACCTTCCTACCAAATATCAGCATTTTCTACTAAACGGCTCTCTAAAAAATAAGAAAACGCTGAAAAACTATAGAAAAACACAGATATTTGGCGTATAGTTATGAAGTTACAAAACTCCTTTCTTAGCGCGCGTCTAAACGTCCAACTGAACATGCCTGCCAAATTTGAACGCATTCGGTTCAGTTGATTCCAGATGAATGAATGAATCAGTGCCATCTCGCTTTTATATATAGAGATAGAGATATATGAATTTGAACGGACATCAAATTCGTGTTCTAGGGACTCGTGCTCTAGGGAAACGTGTAAAAAATATATCACATAAATTTTCGATTGTCAGGGCAAGACCAATAGTGCATTTTTTCAAATGAAATGCACTAAAAGCTCCATACAATCATAAGCTAGTGGAGAATTTCAATAGAAAATTGAGAGAAGTTATCATTAAGAGAGACACTTTACAAAATGGCAGCTGTTCAATGCTCGAAATGAAAATATTTTCTCATAAAATCTAACTAAAGGTAGGTTGGCAGAAGTGATTTTACACTAAAATTTTCGGATCTGCGTAAGCGCTGATCACTTTCAGTTCAGGATGACTATTTAAAGGTATGTCTTCTTCGACTATGGTTAGCTGGTAGAGTGGACATTAGTTTCCAAACTTCGCCACGTCATTAGAATAAGGAAGTCATTCTATTCTCTTCTAAACACCTTGAGATCCAGCTATAGTCTGTCCAAGCGAAGAAGACCCCCTGGCAAGATGAAAAAATGACTCCAGCTCGGTCAATATTGGTTCAAAAAATATTGATTTGGTCTCAAATTTTAGATCGAAATGTTCTCTTCTAAACACCTCGAGTTCAGATATAGTCTGTCCAAGCAAAGAAGACCATCTGGCAAGATGAGAAAATGACTTCAGCTCGGTCAATATTGGTTCACAAAATATTGATTTGGTCTCAGATTTTAGATCGAAATGTTCTCTTCTAAACACCTTCAGTTCCAGATATAGTATGTTCAAGCAAAGAAGACCCTCTGGCAAGATGAGAAAATGACTCCAGCTCGGTCACTATTGGTTCAAAAAATATTGATTTGGTCTCAAATTGTAGATCGAAATGTTCTCTTCTAAACACCTTGAGTTCCAGATATAGTCTGTCCAAGCAAAGAAGACTCTCTGGCAAGATGAGAGAATGACTCCAGCTCGGTCAATATTGGTTCAAAAAATATTGGTTTGGTCTCAAATTGTGAATCAATATGTTTCCTAAGATTGAGACATAAAATCAATAATTTTTGAACCAATATTGACCGAGCTGGAGTCATTTTCTCATCTTACCAGAGGGTCTTCTGTGCTTGGACAGACTATACTGAGTTTCAGTCCGCAATTTTTTCGATGTGTCCGTCTGTATGCAAGATTTCAAAAATTATTCAAATTCAAAAATTCTTTATTGTTACAGTAATTCCATCAATTCAGTAGTTTATTGTGGTTCAGGCGAAGCTGAATAACAACTTTGATTGACAGCATCAGCTGCTGGAGCTCACAAGGAGCAGACAATACCGCTGTAGAAAATGATGATGATAATTGGACGCAGTTTCTTCATAGTAACTTTTTCGAGAGTAGGAAGTTATTGTCAAAATAAGGGATCTTTTTATTCACAAAGTTGAGTGAGGTAATTAATTAAATTTCTCGGGAACAAAAGTTGGAAATTTATTCGAAGAAAATCATGACAGTATTATGTAACAGGAATACCCCTATTTATTCCGACTTCAAAATTATGTTCAATCTGTCCAAGCAGAGAAGACATTCTGGCAAGATGGGGAGATTACTCCAGCTCGGTCAATATTGGTTTAAAAATTACTGATCTTGTCTCAATTATAGAAAACATTTGATCTACAATTTGAGAACAAATCAATAATTTTTGAGCCAATATTGACCGAGCTGGAGTCAATCTCCCATCTTGTCCAAGGGTTTTCTTTGCTTTTTACAGACTATAATATTATGTAACACGAATTTATTTCGCCTCCAAAGTTATTTTTACGATCTGTACAAGCAAAGAATTTTGGCAAAATGAGAAAACTACTCCAGGTTGGTCAATATTGCTCCAGAGATGATGGAATTTTGTCTTAAATTGTAGACAATGATCTAATCTACAATTTGAGACTTGATTGATAATTTTTGAACTGATATTAGCCGAGCTGGAGTAACTTTTCCATCTCGCCATAAGGTCTTCTCTGCTTGACTGACTATCTATCGAACCAAATCAATTCATAGTTGTCCTCAAATTATTTTCTATTTTTTTCGAAAAATTCTTTTGTTGGAAATCAGCGGAACTCAAATTGATGTCCAGAGTGTAGAGGGAATACGATATTGTTGCTGGGCGAATGGAAAAATGACAGAATGCTTTCTAGTTTGTGTCTCCAGTCGTTACTTTGCGGCTCAACGTGACCTTTCTCCTTTCACAAGACCTTTACTTGGTTTGTTATTGTTTGCTAAGGGCATTCCCAACTACCCCACCAACCCTCTTCCATCCTCACACTACTTTTACAACATATTCTTCTTTTTAAGTGTTTTCTTGTTTTTCTTTCCAATAATCTTCTTCTTCTTCTTCTACTTCTTCTTCTTCTTCTTCTTCTTCTTCTTCTTCTTCTTCTTCTTCTTCTTCTTCTTCTTTTTCTTCCTCTTCATCATCATCATCTTCTTCTTGTTCTTGTTCTTCTTCTCCTTTTTATTCTTCTTCTCCTTTTTATTCTTCTTCTTCTTCTTCTTCTTCTTCTTCTTCTTCTTCTTCTTCTTCTTCTTCTTCTCCTTCTTCTTCTTCTTCTTCTTCTTCTTCTTCTTCTTCTTCTTCTTCATTCCTTTTTCTTCTTCTTCTCCTCGTCTCTTTGTTCTTCTTCTTCTTTTTTCTCCTTCTCCTTCTCCTTCTCTTGCTCGTCTCTTTGTTCTTCTTCTTCTTCTTTTTCCTCCTTCTCCTTCTCCTGCTCGTCTCTTCTTCTTCTCCATTTTCTTTCTCTTTTTCATTTTTTCCTTCTCTTCTTTTTCAACTACCCCCCCCCACCATCATTCATCATCACACTACTTTTACAACATATTCTTGTTTTTCTTACCAATACTCTTCTTTCTCTTCTTCCTCTTTGTCTTCTTCTCCTTTTTTCTTCTTCCTTTCCTTTTGCTTTTACTTCTTCCCTTTTCTTCATTCTTCTTCTTCTTTTTCCTTTTCTTTCAATTTTTTCTTCTTCTTCTTCATCTTTTCTTTTTCAATTCTTCCTATTGTTCTTGGTCTTCCTCTTTTTCTACTTCTTCTCCTCCTTATCTTCTTTTTCTTCTTCTCCTTCTTCTTCTTCTTCTTTTCCTTCTTCTTCCTCTTCTTTTTCTTCTTCTCCTTCTCTTTCTTTTTCTTCTTCTCCTTCTTCTTCTTCTTCTTCTTCTTCTTCTTCTTCTTCTTCTTCTTCTTCTTCTTCTTCTTCTTCTTCTTCTTCTTCTTCTTCTTCTTCTTCTTCTTCTTCTTCTTCTTCTTCTTCTTCTTCTTCTTCTTCTTCTTCTTCTTCTTCTTCTTCTTCTTCTTCTTCATCTCCTTCTTCTTCTTCTTCTTCTTCTTCTTCTTTTTATTTTTCTTTTTATCCTTCTTCTTCTTCTTTATCTTCTTCTTCTTTTTATTTTTCTTCTCCTCCTCCTCCTCCTTCCTCTTCTTCTTCTTCTTCTTCCCTTTTCCTTGTTTTTTTTTTTCTTTTTTTTCTTCTCCTTCTTTTTCTTCTACTTCTTCTTCTTATTCTTCTTTTAATCCTTCCTCCTCACCTTCTTCTTCCTTATCTTGTTCTTCTTTTTCCACCTCTTTCCTGCTCAGCAAACATTACTTGCTCTGGGAGGAGCATTGGCCCCTCCCCTCACCGGTCTTCAATGGATATTTTCTAAAAGAGCAGACCGAAAGGAGAATGGCTAATGGCTACAGTGAAAGGGTTGGACTGAATAGATTCATAGGTATTCTCTCAATTCACTATCTATTCGTTACTAAACTATCTATCTATTGGTCCACCTTCTCATCGACTTTTCTTCTTCATTCATCGATTTCCCAATATCTATATATTTCTTTCTTCCTGAATTTACTTTTCCGTTTTGCATCATTCTCATTCTCTTTCTCTGCGCCCTAACTTCGCCCTCCCAGAATGTTAAAAAAGGCAGCGATCTTATTCTATTCTATTCTTATTATTTTTCTCATTGATATTCCACTCTTTCTACTTTTCTTCTTCTCTTTTCTCTTCTCCTCCTTCTCCTCCTCACTCTTCTCCATCACCCCCTCCTCCTCCTCCTCCTCCTCCTCTTCCTCCTCCTCCTCCTCCTCCTCCTCTTCCTCCTCCTCCTCCTCCCCTCACTCCTCCTCCTTCACCACCACCACCTCCTCCTCCTCTTCCTCCTTCTCTTCCTCCTCCTCTTTCTCCTCCTCCTACTTATTCTCCTCCTTCCCCCTCTCCTCCGCCTTTTCCTCCTCTTCTATACTTATCCTTTCCCAAGAATGGACATTTTTATGACCAAACTTCGCCTTTCCATTTAGATATTTTAATGCACAACTAGTAAGATTGCAAGCAAACAGCATATTGTTTGGATAATTGTTCTATGATTTTCGCATTCATATTATGTAATCTCATTGAATAGATTATAGAATATCCTGTAGAAAATGTAGTGTAAAATATAGAAATTAGTGTGTAACTTGAAAAAATAATAGAATAATTAGATTTGATAATAACTCTCGTGATCTAGAAATTAAGCATAAATTCTTTGTTGCTATCTAAATGGATAAATAAATCTGATCTAACCTAATCTTTCTCTTCCTTCTCCTCCTCCTTCTCCTCCTCCTCCTCCTACTCCTCAAACTCCTTTCTCTCATCATCCTCCTACTCTCTACCATCTCCTCTTCCTTCTTCTTTTCCACCTCATTATCCTTCTTTCTCTTCTTCTTATTGTTATCATCATGATAGACCAATAATCATTCGAGCTTCTTCATCTTCTTTCTGTTCATCTTCTTTCTATTCTTCTTCTTTTCATGTTTCTTTCTTCGTCCTTCTTCGTCTTCCACTTCACATTTTTCTCCTGCTCTGTCTCCTGGTTGAGTATCTCATAATTACCATGGTACAGTCCGACCAAGCAAAGAAGAGCCTCTGGCAAGATGAAAAATGACTCCAGCTTGGTCAATATTGGTTCACGAATTATCGATGTCGTCTTAATAGTAGATCAAATCGTTTTCTACAATTTGAGATCAAATTGATAATTTTAAAATCAATATTGACCAAGCTGGAGTCATTTTCCCATCATGCAAGAGGCTCTTCTTTGCTTGGTCAGACTATACGGTATATAAAAGTATGGTGCAGTCTGTTCAATCAAAGAAGACATTCTGGCAAGATGGGCAGCTAAATCCAGCTCGGACAATATCAGATCAAAAATGATAAATTTTGTATCAAATTTCAGATCGGAATGTTAACTACACATTAAGATCAAATTTATAATTTTTGAACCATTATTGACATAGCTGGTGTCATTTTCCCAGAACGTATTCTCTAATTGGACAGACTATACCACTTTGATGATTTTGAATACTTTTCATCATCACCATCATCATCATCATCATCATCATCATCATCATCATCTTAATCATCATCATCATCATCATCATCATCATCATCATCATCATCATCATCATCATCATCACCATCATCATCATCATCATCATCATCATCATCTTAATCATCATTATCATAATATATACGTTCTTTCCTTCCACTTATTTTCTCTGGAGTCATATGTAAAAACAATATTTCTCTCATCTTTTTATTTTTCGAGTAAAAAATCGCCACAATCATGTAGGTTGTTGAAAAGTGGGATAGGAGAAAGAAAGGGTTTCGAAATCTTTGAGTAGGAATGCGAGTGTGTGTTGGGAAAATTGAGTGATGAAGAGGGAGAGCTGGTAGAGAGTATGAGGAGGAGAAGGAGGAGGAGGAGGAGTAGGAGGAGGAGGAGGAGGAGGAGGATGAAGAGGAGGAGGAGGAGGAGGATGATGAGGAGGAGGAGGAGGAGGGGGGGGAGAATAATGACGGAAACTAGTTTAGTGGAGGAACGGAACAGAAGGTAATTGAATCATTTTTCTTTTCGCCTTCAAGCTCTGAGCCACAACAAAGGTTCAAGAATTTGACAGAAATTGTTGGAGGTAAAGAAAGAGAGGGAGGAAGAGATTGAGATAGAGACAAAGAGAGAGTGGGAGAGATAGATAGATAAATTGCCTTTATTAAGGGCGGAGTTAAGACTCTTGGTCCTCTCTTCCACTCAACCCTAAAGAGAGAGTGAGAGAGAGTTATTGGTGAATAAGTAGCGAGATTAGGAGAGCCAGTGAGAGAGAGAGAGTGATCGAGAGATTAGATTAGATTCCTTTATTCATTTAGATTAGGAACGAAATATTTATGCCTAGTTTCTAGAGTACAAGAGTTAGCATTAATTAATCTAATTAGATATTCTATTATTTCTACAAGTTACACACTAATTTCTATATTTCACACTACAATTTTTACAGGTTATTCTATAATCTATTCAACGAGAGAGGTTACATATGAATGCAAAAATCATAGAACAATTATCCAAACAATATGCTACTTCCTTACAATCTTTCTTCTTGTGCATTGAAATATCTAAATGAAAAGGTGAAGTTTCCACATAGAAATGAGAGAGAAAGTCAGAGCGATTTAGTGAGGTGGCAGTGTTTTGTACTTAAAACTTTTTCTGGTATTCTGATGTTCCCCTTACTTTAAAGCCCTCTTTTCTAGAACGATTATTGATACGCATTAATGATACGCAATCAGGAAGGAATCTCATTGCTACTAAACCCTATTCACGATCACTTTGACGGATATAAAAAAAACTTGTGTGCATATAAGTATTGGGATGCCATAGTCCGTCCTAGCAAAGAAGACATTCTAGCAAGATGGAAGAATGACTCTAGCTTGTTCAATATTGTTTCTCAAATTATTAAATTGGTCCCAAATAGTAGGTCGAATGTATCCTGCAATTTGGGAATGCATTCCAAATTGTGAACCAATATTGACAGGGTCGGAGTCATTCTCTCATCTTGCCAGAATGTATTCTTTGCTTCGACAGTCATATCACCAACAAGTTTGAAGAAAAACAGTACTCACAAATTCAAGAACACGTTTGTGGCCGGCCACACATACTATCAAACATGATTAATCAATCAATCAATCAAACATGTTTGAAAACATGCACAATTAAATGGTGTAAACTGGCTGCGTCCGTGAGAATAAAAAAATGCTCTTTCTCTCTTTCGCTCTCTCTCTCTCTCCTTTCACACACTTCTCCTCTCTTACCTTCTTATTCATGCAACTCATTGATTAATGAAAACTTTGTTTTATTCTGCTTCACCTATCTATACTCATCTAACTTCTTTTTCTACTTCTAGTCCTTCTTCTTCTTTCAGCCACAAAACTCTTGTTATTTTTATCTTTATTTTATCCAAACCTTCTACCTTTAATCTTATTTTTTAAGTTTTATTCAATATTAAATATATTACTTGCAAAGTTCAACAACAAATACGCGTACATCTAATAATCTAATGAATCAAATCTCCCCTCCGTCGCTTCTCATCCTGCCCAAACTCTTTCCGACCTCTCTTCCTTTTTCTCTGCGTCTCTTTCCCAATCTCTTCTTTTTCTTCTGTGTCTCTCTCCCAATGTCTTCCTTTTCCTCTCCTTCTCTCAGCCGTCAACCATGTATGGAAAATTATAACTCTCTCTCTTTTCAAGAAAACGTCCATTATTGCTCCTTTTTCTGTCTCTGTCTGACAGTCTCGTTCTCACTCTCTCTCCCACTTTTTCTCTTACTCTCACTGTCCCACAATAACTAAAGTACATATTGCCCCACTTCGTGTTTTCATGAAGAGAAAATCACTCTACCAACTCGAAGAAAGTTCCGAGCCTTCAGATGCATTCACCCGGCCTGACATAACCTCAAATCGAGGTTTGCGGTCGTATAAGATGTGCTCCAACATGTCTACGTTGCATGCTCGAATCTGCTGAACTACACACTAACAAAACTGACGGTTGGCGAATGACTTTTGATAGCTTCCAGCTCTGTCAGATCAGTCTACTAGCGGTCTACAAGTGCGTGTCGTGACGTAAGCGGTCTCAGCTACATTGTTCCGCTTTCGAAGACCGGTTTCAGAGTGAACTGGCAGAGCTGAGTGATAATAACAGTCCTCCGCCATCCGCCAAACCAGCTTGAATTTGTTTTGAGTCGACGATTCTCATTAAGGCAATGATTACTCCACCACCGCGAAGCTTCTGCAACGTTATTAAAACATTTTCAACGCTGCATCTATATGAAAAAATAAGTTATCCTCTTAACTAAACGGATGCATTAACCTCTAACCTTTGGAAGCTTTCTGCTTTAGAAACTTCAAAATGATGAGATCTCTGATGAAATAAGTTCAAAGAAATATTACAAGAACTTTTTTCAGAGGGTGATGCCCACATATGGGCTTGCTACCAGGCCTGTGCGTGGGTAATGAGAGGGATGATGATGAGAGATGACGACTACGTTTTAGCATAGAGGAAGAATATGAGTATAGTATAAGTACCGTATAGTATAATTATAGTATAAGTACAGTATAAGTATCATATAAGTATGGTATAAGTATGATATAGGTATAGTATGATTGTAGTATAATTAATAACATAGTATATTCTTCCTTTATGGTTTTAGGCAGTCGGGACCGACGGCTTAACGTCTCCTCCAAAAGACGAGGTGGCCGTGTTTATGTGATTGTGCTGTGGTCAAAAACTGTTTCCAGTTGGAGGATCGAACATCGGAACCTTTGATTATCAGACTGGCTCGTTAATTCAACTTAGATTTCACATTACAGTATAGATGATTAAAGAAAAATTTCCAATAAATTCAACGAAATAGAAGATTCTAGAAAAAATTCTTTATATAGATTTTACATTACAGTATAGATGAGTAAAAAAAATTCCAATATATTCAACGAAATAGAAGATTCTAGAAAAAATTCTTTATAAGAAACGCTGATGTGAAGAGAATGCAAAATCTATACAAATTTTGTATCGAGGTTCTACAAAATGAATTAGGAGTGTCAGAGAGGGAAAAGAACGAGGGAAAAAGAGAAAGTGGGAGCGAGAGAGTGAGAGAGAGTGAGAGAGATGGTGTGAGAAAGAAAGAGAGCTAGTGAATAAAGTAGATCAGGAAGAAGGAAAACATCTTTATACCCAGCGGTGCAATTTAATGAGCTTACAGACAGGGAAGATATACCTCACTGCGGTGAGCCTGCGTCTCATACTAACAGGCATTCTCAGTTTAGAGATTACCTATTAAAGCTACAGTCTGTCCAAGCAAAGAAGACATTCTGGCAGGATGGGAGAATGACTACAGCTCGGTCAATATTGGTTTACAAATTATAAATTTGTTCTCAAATCGTAGATCAGTATGTTTCCTACAATTTTAGAAGAAATTTATAGTGCTTGAACCAATAATTACCGATCTGAAGTCATTCTTCCATTCTGCCAGAATGTCTTCTTTGCTTGACCAGAATTAACTTATTATTTACTGTATTCAACAGTTGTTGCTTTTTCCTCCACGAAGTATTGTTCGTGGAAATTCTCCCAAACATGCTTAATAAGCAATTAATTCATTGAATCACCACTTTATACACAGAGCTATTACATGTATATCAGTGCTCACATAGAGCTGATAAAGTATCATCTGCTACTCGTGCGAACTGAAAGTTGATGATAATATCAATGAGTTGTCATTAGGATAAGCCTAGATGACGTTCATGAAATAAAAATTGTCTATCTCTATATATAAAAGCAGAATGGCACTGACTGATTCATTCATTCATCACCAGAACTAAAAATCCACTGAACCGAATGCGTTCAAATTTGGCAGGCATGTTCAGTTGGACGTTTAGACGCGCGCTAAGAACGGATTTCAAAAACTTTTCGCTACGCCAAATATTTTAGTTTTTCTATAGTTTTTCAATGTTTTCTTCATTTTTTCGAGAACCAATCGGTAGAACATGTTGATATTTGGTCAGCAGGTTCAGATAAGGTCTAGAAATGTTGTGTTAAAATATTTTTGCAATCCGTTCAAGATCACGCCAGTAATCAGGTTTTCAAAATTGTGGATGTGTTGCGGGTTGCATATCTTCCGCCTTGATACGACCAATCCTAACTGTAAATTCAATGGTTCAGCGAGATTTTAGATGAACTAATTTGGAAGATCAAGTTTGAATTATTGCATCAAGTTTCAAACTATATACTTACTAACTATACTTCTGATATACTTCCCAAGGTTACGCTTAATATTAGCGTTTCACTATTTTATGGTATATTCGGAGTTTTTCTTAGATTTTTCTAGAACACATTGGCAGAAAATGTTGAAATTAGGTGAACAGGTCCAGATCAGGTGTAGAAATGCTGAAATAAATTTCGAATCCCTTCTGAACGGAATTTGTCTCAGCTGTCACTGACAAAGGTTTTGCAGGCGAGCATAGCGAGCCTGTTTGACTCACTTACACTGCCTATACTGTCGGGGGTCCAGGGGGCGGAGCCCCCTGGCTAGGCGGAGAAGGCGAGCGAAGCGAGCCAGCCGGCTAGTTTTCTAGATGCTTTTCATCAGCTGTAATTGAGTTGCATCATGAATGTGACTAGCCCAAATAGTATCAAGATAACATGCCACTGGCGGCATGTGCCCACGAAACAGGTGAAGTGCTGTACAGTAAAAGATACGAGCACTTCATTTGTTTCGTGGGTACGAGCAGCCAGTGTAACTTGCTTCGCTCGCCTGAAAATTTTATTCAAACAAATTTGCTTTATTCTTCCTCATGTAACTCAACAGGGCATTTATGCTAATTGTTGTATGTTTTGAGAACCCTTCAAATCAGCTTTTCAATTACCTCAGCTCAACCTGAGGATGTGATTCGAACGTATTAAGTTTAGTAATTCCTGAGAAATCTGCAAAAGTGCAATTATTTGTTTATTATTTGTTGTTACAATTGCGACTTATATAAAGTATTTCAAGCAAAGGTGATAAGTGGATGATGATGTTTAGGCTACATAGTGAATGAATGATGATGGTTGCTGAATGTTTACATTACAATTTTAACTTTAAAAAACACTTTTCACTTTACAAAATCCTGAATTTTGATTGAGTTCACTTTTAACAATGAAGATCATTAGAAACACCAAATAAAAATGTTCAAAAACTGTGGGATTTTTGAATGAACTGCTAAAATTTCAGAGCAAAATAGAACCAAACTAACAAGAAGCCATTACAGCTGATAATGGCTGTCGAAACGTTGGAATGGAAACGTCGAAAGCCCCAAAAACTGGCGTGATCCAAAAAGGGTTCGAAACATTTCTCAACAAACATTTCTAGACATGTTCTGGAAACTGTGTATCAGATTTCAAGATTTCCTGCCTATAGGTTTTCGTTAAAAACCAAGAAAACGACGAAAAACGTGAGATTTATGGAAAATCTGTTTTTAGTCCGCATTTCAGCTCACAATAATTCTTCTTTATCTTATACTTTTCCTTTCTTTCACACCAAAGCCAAAATTTGATGGAGGGAATATCCTTGATATCCTTTCTCAAACTTCGCCTATCCATTCAGATAATCCAATCGTAATACAGGAAAGATGCTAATTACATATTTTTCAAAAACTTTCTACAATTTCCGCCTTAATGTGTACCCTTTTTTGTCAAATAATTTTAAAGATTTCAGTTCGTGAAATTTATAGAAGAATGAATGATATCAATGCTCATGGGCAACAGCCCATGGAGGGCTTAGGCCTACGAACTGGTTGCCAGTTACATACTCACTCCACTGTACAGCAGAGGTGAATAGTCATCAATCAGGATAGAGATAACGTATGTTTAGCACGATGTTCGTCTCAACCATAAGCTTGCTTCCGTCACCCAGTAACGGCGCAGAAAACCTCTGAATAACATTCAGCTAATCAGTTAAAGTTTAATGCAATAATTACTATTCCTCCAGACACGGGAAGCGACTGATTATCTTGACCAAAGACAATTATATTAGTTTAGTATATTAGTATATTAGTACAATTATATTAGTATATATTCCAGTATAGAGTTATTTTACTCACAATATTCTCCAATTGCAATCTGGAAACTCAGCTGGAATGTTTTGTTATTATCTAAATTGATGAAGTAATCCAATCTAATCTTTCTCACTCTCTCTCTCACTCTCTCTCTCTCTCTCTCTCTCTCTCTCTCTGTTTCCCTCTCTCCCTCTCTTTCTCTCTCTCTCTCTCTCTCTCTTACTATTGATCTTATCCTATTCTTACACACATTCTTTCTCTGTAAAGGTATCAAAGGAGTAGTATATTCTTGTCCAAGCAAGGAAGACATTCTGGCAAAATGGGAAAATCACTACATCTCGATCAATATTGGCTCAAAAATTGTAAATTTTGTCTCAAATTGTAGAGCAGAATGTTCTCTACGATTTTAAATTAAATTTATAATTTTCAAACCAATATTGACCGAGCTGGAGTCATTATTCCATCTTGCCCGAATGTCTCCTTTGCTTGGACAGACTATACTATGTGACTTGTTATTGGAGGAGTGGGGAGGGGTTCGTGAGAGTTCCCAGGGGTATCCCTTGTAGGGAATATGGCTCCCCGGAGACTCCTCTATTCCAGCCATATAGTGATCTACATGAACCCACACATCTTTGTCTCTTTCTTATTCAATACTTCCTTATTTCCAAAACCCTTTTCTCTTTATCGATCCTTCTTCCCACATCCCATGTTTTATAGTCGGTCCAAGCAAAGAAGGCATTCTGGAAAAATGGTGAAATGAATTCTACTCCATGAATATTGGTTTAAAAATTACAAATTTGGTTCCAAATGTGGAGCAGGATGTTTTTTTACAATTTGAGGCCAGGTTTATAATTTTTGAACTAATTTTGACCGAGCTGGAGTCATTTTCCCATCTTGCCAGAATGTCTTCTTCGCTTGGACAGATAAGACTATACCTCCTTGAATCTTTTCTTCGCTTTAATTCAATGATTTACATGAACTTAAGCCAACCTCTACGATATAGCACAGCACATCTTTGTCTCCCTTCTTTTCAATACTTCCGTGTTCTGAAAACCTTTTCTTCTCACTCTGAACTGTTTCACACAACACTGCAGTCGAAAATTTGAAAACTACGAGATTCATGCCCGGTTTTTCCAAGCACACTCAAATTTGAGGCACCCTCAAATTTTGATGAACAGTTGACATTTCCTATAATAAGTATAGGAAATGTAGTAAAGTGTAGTAAACTTGAGGGTCCCTCAAATTTGAGTGTGCTTGGAAAAACCGGGCATAAATATAATAATTTAATTGATGAATCCTCGTAGTTTGAATATAATATACTCCTCGCGTGTGGAGCGCTTTCGGATTCTACTCCATTTTCAACACTGAAAATTGAACACAGTGTGTTGAAAATAAATTTAAATCCATAAGATTTGAACTAATATTCAAATTTTCAACTGCAATATCCTGTAAAATCGGTGAGAGTGAAATATTTAGAAAATAGATGAGTACTTTTCATTTCATCGACCCTGTTTTTGATCGAACAACGATATAGGTGAAGTGCTCTACAGTAAAAGATACGAGCACTTCACCTGTTTCGTTGCCAGTGAACTATGCTCGTGCCCTCTACCAATAATATCCTCTCCTCCTGCTCCTCTCTCCTATACTACTACCACTGGCGGCTCGTACCCATGAATCAGGTGAAGTGCGCGTATCTTTTAGTGTACAGCACTTCACCTGTTTCGTGGGCACGAGCCGCCAGTGACTACTACAGATACTAAACTACACAGTACAAAACCAGTTTATGTTGAAATATGAAACGTAATATTACAAATTTCCACTTCGAATAATTTAGATTTTGAAATCAGTACACTTGAAAGTTCCAAGAGTTGAGAAATGAGAGAGAGTTGTTGAACTTTGTTGTGAGCTGAGAAATTTCATTAACAGCGCGAGCAGATTGTACCAATAAATTATTGAAAAGTGTATTTATTATTCATAGAATCGCGCCAACTTAGCATCACAGATACTGTATAATCACAGCATTAAGCCTTAAGTGTCAATCTCCTGATTGGTTAGCTCGATTCAATCCACCATACTTTTGCCAACTGTCATTGAAATTCACGCAAATCTTATGTCATTACAAATAATCACTTCTAACCACATTTCTGCCTCGTCAGTGTTATATTCGATCAATTCCAAGTTATAATCAAAAGCTGAGAAACTATTATTATATGTTGGAATAGTGATATCAAATTGCAATTCTACTCATATTTCTTGTATTGTTCTTCTTTCTATCAGGAGAAGTTCGATAATAGGTTATTCTGTTATAGTTTGCCAGTAGGCCTAATGTATACAGGAATTTCAAAATTCGAGAAAAGTAAAAAATCTGGTTAGAAATATATTACTGTTACGTAGCGCTTCACACAAATGGTCTCACAGTATATTTTTTACTGTGAACGGACTTTACCAATAGATTATTGAAAAGATTATTTAAAAATTGAAGATGTATCACGTGTTGCATATCCAGCTCTTTGAGCTGGTATGTATTTATTTATGTATTTGGTAAAGTGAAATAGCACTTATTTATGTACTGAGGAAGGGTTTTTAAAATTTCTCAAGGTTCTGCCTAATTCTTAGGCTACAAGTTCTAATTTTTGTTGCATTTTCATAGCTTTTTTCAAGAACTGATTGTCATAAAATGATCAAACTTATTAGCAGGTTTGAATTGGATCAAGAAATGTTTTATTCGAAATATTTTTTGAATTTCTGGTGAAGAACTGTGGTTTGAACATTCTGGTAATGAACTAGACACGTTCCAATTCCAAAGATAGGATCAGGACTGGTCTGAGGAGGTTGGGGGCCCCTGGGTATTGATCAACTGGGAGCCCCACACCCAGGGTTCTGAGAGGTAAGGAATACCACAAAGAGGGTCTAGGGGTCCTTCCCCGGAGTTTTTTAAAATTATTATTCAGAAAAACCGCATATTCACATGTTATTTGACCCAAAATCCCGCAGTACTACACACTTCATTGAGTGTAAAATAATGATTCAGACAACATATGTTTCATGCACTTGACTACTGAATAAAGGCATTGAGACTGCAATAGAGAATCTTTAACAAAGATACTAGGAATAATTCAGCATTCTCGAGGTATTTTCATTATTTATAACGAATTATTATTGAGAAAAAAATTATTAATTAGACATTATACGCAATTTATTGGATGAAAATTGTGATTGTAGAGAGTTATGCTTGATTTATTTCTATCATGACCCAACATCCATCATTTTCTTGCTAGCAGCCATTTTCCAAGGCAGAATCCACAAAATACTGTCAACCAATCAGGAAAAAGCAGGGGGTGCATGGAGGCGTGTCCAAGTCAAATCTTAAATGACACCCGACAACTGCTGCCATCTACTCAAAGAATTTGGGAACATTTTGAGCCGAAATCGCCGGCCAATCAGAGCCGTCGTAGGCGGAGCTTGGAGGCGTGTCCAATGAAAATCGAAACAGATCACCCTTTTGCTACTGACATCTATTGGCTGAATTTGATACTTTTTCGAATGTTTTTATCGAGAGAGTTGTGGTGAGCAGTGATAATGGCTGCAATCTTGGAATCATTGCTTGTGATTTAGTTTGTCAAAACCTTTGTTTACAGTAGAATGCAAGATTTATGATTTATGATATAAGTACTTTTTCCACGTGAATAGTTTCTAATTTCCTTTCTTAAGTGCAATCGGTCTTTCAAACAGAAAAAAAGAAATAAATCAATCGACAACTGAACATTAAACGATCGAGAACGAGTACTTGTGATGGAAAATGTAATTAATCAATAGTACAGTATTTTTATTCTCAACTTTCATGTATATAACATCATAGATCAAATTTACAAACACTATTTGCAAGTGCCCTAAATGATAGTGTATACAGTCATAGCGTCCTTTAATAGGAGGCCCTGCCCTAATAATATGGCAACGTCGCACTGTAGACACAGTCTTTTCATATGAAAGCATCAAGTACAGGTACAAATCATGCATTTTGACTTGGTTTTTCTCTCTTCAAGCATAATTTCCATGAAAAACGTTCATGAAACTCTTCGTATAGAATTCCTTTTGTGTTTTCTGTAATAGGTTGTGATAGAGATTCGCAAGGGAGATTAAGAATATACAGTTATTTATTAAAGAAGCTTATGATTTGTAGCAAGTCAAATGTGAGAACGCACACAAGAAACGCATCCATTAGAACAGCTGATTGGGAAATGATTTCAATGCTTTTAAATGGACCCAATTTCCTACTCTACATAGTTGGTAATTTTTAGGCCAGTCCTTCTATTAAAGGAAGCTATGATACAGTATGATGTTCCAGTTTTGTTCAATATGTAGTTGGTTAATTTTTTGGTTGGAAGAAAGTAGCCAGTTTCAACCAACTTGACATGCTTTGAAACCAGTGCGGGGTGGGTGAAGCAGCAGTTCCAGTCCGTCGTTAGTTTACAAGGAACATACCTCAATTCCCGCTAGTGAAAAGATCTCTTGTACTTAACATCGTTTTTAAAAGATAAAAATTATTAATTTGGAGCAAAGTCTTTAGTGGAATACAAGTCGTGGGTTGGAATGAAGGGTTACCTGATGTTATCAAAGAACAGGCTTCGGTTTGCTTATATGCAGACGATGCTAACATCATTTTCTCTGGTAAATCAGTTCAGGATGTGGAACAATCATCAGCTAAGGGTCTAACAGCTATGAATAATTTTCTAAACCGCCGAAATCTCCTTCTTAATCCCCATAAGTCAGTAGTAGTCTCTTTTTCTACCAGGCAGAGCAGAAATGTAGAGTGCCCAAACAAAGTATTAAGTGATCGAAGTTTAGAGCAGCTTAATAATACAAAATTCCTCGGATTATTAATAGATGAACATTTGACATGGAACGATTATGTGTGTCATGTGTCGAAAAAATATCCCCGGGTCTGTATGCTCTTAGGCAAATGTCAAATGTAGGCGGTCTTGGTGCTTAAAAACTATTTACCACGCACTGATTCATTCCAATTTAGCGTATGGTTGCACATCAAGAATAAACGTAGACAAAATATTACTTCAGCAAAAAAAGCTTGAAGGATTATCATGAAAATGAGATGAAATGACTCTGTTCAACAATCTTCCTCTCACCTAGGTATTTTAACAATATATGAGCAGTATATTTATGATGTGATTATGTTTTTCAAAAAATCTACTGAATTCGATCTACTGAATGCCCTTCTTTGGGAGATTGGCTGTCGTTAGTAAAGACAGTCAGTCGTTTCCCGTTTCTGGAGAAGTAGTAATTGTTGCATTACACTCTAACTGATTAACTGCATGTTATTCAGAGGTGTTCTGCATCTTCACTTGGTTGTGGAGACTGGCTTATGGTTGAGAGGATCGACGTGCTAACCACACGTTACCTCTATCATGGTTGATGATTATTCGCCTGCTGTATTTTCTGTTCGGGCCGGGAGGGCTTTCTGGCGGGGTGAGTGGCGGCTTCGGCTCGGTCGGTGTTGGTTCGGGGGCTGTGGGTTCTTTTGAGAATTTATGGCTTTTGGGCCGGTATTGGCCGGGCTGGAGTCGTTTTCCCGTCTTGCCGGAGTGTCTTCTTTGCTTGGACGGACTGTATAGTTTGGTGAATATGAAACTGGCAACCAGCTGGTAGGTCTAGGCCCTTCATAGGGCTGTTGCGCCATTGACAAACTACTGAATTCGATCAGAGAAGTAATAATTCACATGGATATAATACGCGATCTGGCAGAATTATTCAAAGACATAACTTAGAATTAGTCAAAAAGAGAACCATGTATATGGAAAATAAATATTTTCATATGTTGCCCAGTACTTTAGAGTCAATTGAACATATAAATTTTTTTAAAGATAATCTGAAGGACTATCTAGTGCAATTGTCTTTGTATTCTTTCCTTGCCAAGAATTTGTTCAATAGTAACTTTATAGTATTTTGCATTGACTGTATTGATTTATTTATGTTGAATCATTTCTTTTAAAATTTAATTTTATAATTATGATGACGAAATGTAAAGTGACAATATTCAAAATGTACTTGTACACTTGATGAATAAATATTGATTGATTGATTGAAAACATAAATATCATAATTATTATTTAACAACAACTATGCCTTGCCAGCCGGGTAGGCCGAGTGGAGGTGGACTGGGGCGTTACAACCTTCAGTCCGCTAGCGCTACCCGGTCAAGGGTTCGAATCCCACCAGAGGCATGTTCGTTTTTCCACCTCATAAATCACTCATCATTTTCCATTACCCACGCACAAGTAAAATTTAATACTAATGAGGACATCATCCGCACAAAAAAAATTTTCTTCCAGTTTGGGGGCCCCTGGCGATTGCCAGGTTGCCACTCGGGCCAGACCGGCATTGGCTAGGATTAAGTTACATGATAAACAAATCGAATCCTCTTGAATACTTCTGGCAGGCGTGTTTGTATTTTTATTGGGTTACATTCTTTCTTTCTTTCTTTATTCTTTCTTTACAATTGCGACTTGGTCTCCAAGTATTTTAATCAAAGTATGAATGAGTGATGATGAATGATGATGATGAAGGTTTAAGATGTAGGTTATATGTCGATCCACAATGTCATCTTTCACCTAATTTTATAATTTCTCACTTCCAAAAGTATTTTATCACTAACAATTTTGAATTTCGATAAGAGTTTCATGTTCTGTTCATCATAGCCTGCTACTTCAATAAATTGGAAAAAGTACATTCCATTAACATTTAATTTATACTGGAAAGCGAAGTCTAGCATAGAAAGCATAGTCTGTTCAAGCGAAGAAGGCATACTGGCAAAATGGGCAAATGACTCCAGCTCGGTCAATATTATTTTAAAATGTATAAATCTGTTCTCAAATTGTAGGAGACATTATAATCTCCATTTTGAAACTCTTCATAGTTTTTGAACCAATAGTGACAAAGCTAGAGTCATTCTCCCAGAATCTCTTCTTTGCTTGGACAGATTATACCGCCGGGGGTCCAGGAAGCAGAGCCCCCAGGTTTGAAGGGAGCGAAGCGAGCCTGCCAGTCTATGATATAGGCTAAGCTGATGTGTGACTAATCGTTGCCCAATCACTGTTGGAGAGGAGAAAATATTTTTCATTGTATAAAATGGAGAAATGATAATAAATTTCGTTGTTTTTTCAAGGTATCCTGGGTGCGACACCGGGACATCCATCTGTTGACCGTGGGCCGGTACACTTATACCAGCGACCAACGCTTTGAGGCAGTTCACTCACCACACACTGAGGACTGGACCCTCAGGATAAGGTATCCTCAGCGCAAGGACTCAGGCATCTACGAGTGTCAAATCAGCACCACGCCACCCATTGGCCATCCCGTTTATCTCAACGTTGTTGGTGAGTTCAAAGTAGGCCTATATCGCAACATAAAATAACCCCTCCTCTAAAAGATTGGCTGTCGTTAGTCTCTGGAGGAATAGTGATTCTCCCATTACACTCTAACTGTTTCACTAGATGTTATTAAGAGGTGTTCACTTAGTAAAGGAAGTCAGCCACCTAGTTTAACACCTAGTTAGAAACGCGCTGTCGCCTACTGACACGCCGCTTTTTTCACTCTAGTGTAGAAGAATTACGTGATTGATTAACGTTCCATCCGTGCTCGGTTCACATCAGGTCATTGGCAGCTCGTACCCACAAAACAGGTGAAGTGCCCGTATCTTTTACTGTACAGCACTTCACCTGTTTCGTGGGCACGAGCCGCCAATACATTAGGTTAGCTGATTTGAATAACTTCAGACTCTTCTTACAAAATGAACACACAGAAGATAATGAAAGAATGTCAAAGACGAACGGTACTTCAATATAAAAGTAAGTTAGCTCATTTATTCCAGTCAATAAAGCATTATAGAGTGCATGAAATATGCCCCAATTCTTGACCTCGGGGATTTGTTTAGACTAGTTAGGAGGTTAACATACTAAAAGTCCCCGGACTACAAACTAAGGTTTCCGGGTTTTATGCGAAAAACTGAAAAATTGTACCTTCTACGGCGATTGATTTCGATTGTATCACTCCCGCCCTATGCTAACCCCCCAGGTCCGTGGACTTTTAGTATGTTAACCTCCTAACTAGTCTAAACAAATCCCCGAGGTCAAAAATTGGGGCATATTCCATGCACTCTATACATGTGTGGACAGGCTTTATTGACTGGACTAATTATGCAATTTGGAAATCAATTTGGACTCATTTGCACTGTAATTTTATAAAAATGAAAAATGAACACTCATATAGACGAAAAATCAAAACCTACAAAATGCACCATTTTGTTTAAGTTATACTGTAGGCTATTTATGTATGGAGTGAAATGTTTGGAATAATTTATTGTTTGTTGGTTGAGTATGGAGTGAGAATCAATTTGGATTGATTTTGATTGTATTTTCGGTACAAAATATTAACCCCTACAAAATGCACTATTTTGTGTGAGTTATGCTGTACCTATGTAGCCTATAAGAGTTGGAGTGAAATGTTTGGAGAATGTATTGTTTGTTGGTTGAATATGAGTGAAAATCAATTTGGATTGATTTCGATTGTATTCATAAGAAATGTATTTTTTGGGAAAATAGATGAAATACATCAACTCCTACAGAATGCACTATTTTGTGTGAGTTATGCTGTAAAGTCTGTCCAAGCAAAGAAGACCCTCTGGCAAGATGGGAAAATAACTCCAGCTTGGGCAATATTTGTTCAAAAATCATAAAATTTGTATATCAAAATAATTGTTTCCTACAATTTGAGATCAAATTGATAATGCTTTAACCTAAATTGACCGAGCTCGAGTCATTTTCCCAGAGGGTCTTCTTTGCTTGGACAGGTTATACCTGGGTACGAAATAGCCCATAGAATTTGGAGTGAAATGTTTGGATGAATTTATTGTTTGTTGATTGAGTATGAAGCGCGACGTTCGATATAATGGAACGCGAACCCCACCCACTCAAGCTGTGCGTAATCAAATTCGACTGGCTGAAAAATAGTCTCTCCGCACTTGCCGATGACATGGAGGAGAAATGGAGGGAATGGAGAATTGAGATGAATGGAAATGGAGGAGAATGGAGATCGATGTTGATATGGATTGGAAATGGCACTGCATTGCGTCAAGCTGCCACCTGCTGCTGTATTCTCAAATTATTTTCAAAAATTGAAAACCTGCTTCAAAACTAATCAACTATACAAATACTTTGCGTTTCTTTAATCTCATTTTCCAAAGGAGTTCAACCGTTGAAGTAATCTAACCAAACTATTTTTTCCCACCGAACCTTTTTCCCACCACTTACAAGAAGTGAGGTCTAGATTCAAGACGACGATTTTGCATTTTTCATGCTTGTATGTTTCTTCCGCATTCACGACAAGAGCGGCAACACATTATAGACATAATAGCGGTAAATCTTACTCAAATCTCAGAAACAGAGATATAAAATCTCGGTAACAAAGCGTTTCTGGAGGTTTTTCCCATGGAACGTTTTTATCTACTTGGTGTAAGGAATCAGCCTAAGAAGTATTGAACATTCCTCCTGAGACACCCTGTATAAGATATAGTCACTGTAAGGTCTACTGTTCACAGAACTACTATACTGTATTCACGATCACTTGAGACGGAATAAACAAACTTTTTGAGTGTTTATGCGTGTAATGGAAGGTCTTCTTCTATGCGAACTTTTCGGCAACAGACCAACAGCTGTAGCCAACCACAGCTCAAGACAACAGTTTTGAGACAATACAAGTCGGACTGTAGCCAATCACAGTTCCAGAAAAGAGTCAGCTGTTCGACTGCAGTCAATTTTTTCGCATAGAAGAAGACCTTCCAATACACGCAAAAGGTTTGTTTATTTTGTCTCAAGTCATCGTGAATGGACTATAGTATAATATTCATCGACAGCTAACAATCACCTTCTACATGTATATATAGTTTCTTGTAGGTTAAAGAAACTTCACACCAACTGTGGCTCGTTGGAGAAGTGATGAAGCGCCAATTTGATAACCAGTTGGACTCTGGTTCGAGTTTCAACCGGGGAAGCATAGTCACATGAATATGTATACGGCCACCCCGTCTTTCGGAGGAGACGGGATAAGCCGTCGGTCCCGACTACCTAAAAAGTAGTCGTCATCTATCATCCATGTTATTACCCACGCACAACATATGAGCTCATGTGAGCTTCAACATCATAAAAACAAGAACTGTTTTTCGAATGAAACATGCGCGTGATCACTACTGTGTACTTAGCTGAGTATCCGTGAATATTAGGATAATATGGATGACAATAATATATGCTGAAAACACGATTTGTCAATAACTTAGCAATGTTAATCAAAAAATAGCAATGTTAAAATTTCAGTGTTCCATCCCCTTTGAAAAATTGATCATTTTTGTATTCTGGCAAACATGTTGTAGTCTGTTCAAGCAAAGAAGACCCTCTAGCAAGATTATGAAATGACTCCAGCTCGGTCAATATTTGTCCAAAAGTTATTGATTACGTCAAAATCGTAGGAAACATTCTGATCTACAATTTTAGACCAGATCAATATTTTTTGAACTAATATTTACCGAGCTGGAGTCATTTTCTCATCTTGCCAGAGGGTCTTCTTTGCTTGGACAGACTACATCAAAGCTTCCCTCAATATATAAAAGGAAGCTATGATATTATCGATTCTATATTTTCATCAGACCAGAAGTTGAGCAGGCCTACTCTTAAAACAAAATGAATCGAACGATTTAACTGATAAAATATGATAGACAAAGAAACTAGCAATGGAAATCAAATAATTATATAGTCCGCGAAACATAAGATGACGATTTTTCTTTTCACCTGCGGAATAGCTGCGTTGTCAGATTGTGTGAGATTGGAACTTCTTCAAATTCCCGATTCAATGCAACATCTGTATGTAGAATTTCATCCTCGATATGCTAGTAGTATTAAAAAAGTTCCTGGAGAAGGATTCAAAGGAAATTTTTTTAATGATAAAATTGAAAAATCGTGAAACTACTTAATATCACTTATCTCACAACCATGGATGGTAGTGAAGATTCATTTTTTTATGTCAGACAAGGAGAATTGATGCTTTCTATTGGTTTTTGAATTTTCTCTATCCGATCAACGATTCTTTTTCAATTCATGAATATGTTTGTCAATGTCGAGTCAAATCGAACAGAAAACATAAAGTTTTTGACGATCTAGAAACAATTTTGTTTGAAAAGATAAGTGGTTGAAGATAGCCATAAATTTGTTCAAAAACATTTAAAATTATTTTTCCAAATTTCAAGAATAGTAGGAAGATCTTGAAAACTCTGTAGTTTCAAAGTAAGTAGAGCGGTATATGTATCAATCATTGTATGTTGAAGATTGGGGTGGTTGAAGCTAATCGAGTCAGAAATCTGAGCTGCAAAAAGCTGGATTTTCATAAAATTAGTAATTTTGCAACACCACCCGATTTTTCCGAAGTTGCTCTGTCGTTTCCTTGATTCATTCACTTACGTTTTTGCATTATAGAAGAAGTTCAAATTTCACAAAATCTGACATCGCTGCTATTTCTTGGATGGAGAATAAATTCGTCAACTTAGATGACGCCGACTATAGAGAAGTCAGACGATGACACTAGCTTGGGAAAATTCTATATTTCCCAGTAGGAAAAATCCAGATAAAAGATCAGAGAGCAGGTTTGGACAGAATCATTTCAAACACGCTTGAATTGGTGACAGCTGTCGTCTTTCACAATAAATGACGGAAAATAACAGCCCATTATTTTGACAAGACTTCTAAACTGTTTGGAGATGTGACATGTCGTGTTTTTGACGTTGATGAACAAGCACCTCTAATGGAAAATGATACCGTAAATTGGATGGAAATGACACATATAAGCGTGATCCTATAAGTATTAGGGCTCTGTAGAAAGGGGGTAGACGCAGCATCCGCCATACTGTGGTCAACTTTTAGCGCCAGGTTTGAATTCATGTAAATATTTTTGATGATAGAGACAATCAACAGATGTTTATCAAGTTGAGCAAATGAATTAAATTATTGTTTTGAAATCTTGAAATTTTAATTTGTCAAATAAAATGGGTTGTACTGCTTAGTATAAAATTTTAAAAAATAACTAATTTTATCATAAAACTAAAGTTAAAAAAATACAAATTTGCCAGACGAAGGAAGATGAATCCAGGTTAAAAATTGTCAGACTGGAAACCAAATGCAAATTCAATGCTCTGTGAAATGATTAGTATTTTTTCTAACATAACTCTTATGATTAATCATATGTTTGTAGACTGTCGAGTTGAATGAATTCAAATTTACTATTATTTGCATAATATTACTATAGGACTGACGCCAAAATATTAGGTGGTCTTCTCCTTTTGTACGCTGGGGTTGTGAATTAGAGTTGTCATCTAGCTATATCTAGATTATGTTTATAGGATATTAAGAAGCAATAGATGCTTTAGATCAGCTGTTAAACACATGCAAAAAGGTTCAGTGAGACTTGATGCAACGTTGAATTATTCGGCTGATTATATTGAATTAAAGTGAGCTAACATAATAATTATTGAAAGAAGCTGTTCAGAGAGCTGCCTGGTGGGCAAAGGGTAAAGTCGCTTGGTCGGCAACCGAGAGGTACCGGGTTCGATTCCCGGTCAGGGCACAGGCTTTTGAACAGTTTCATTCAATGGATCTCGCTTGCTATTCAGTACACTGGTCAATACGTGTGCAGTTGCATTTGTAGAAGTACTTTGTCTATTTATATAGCAATATATGGAGACTCTAATTGATCAACGATTAACGATTAACGATCAACGATCAATGATCAAAGATCAACGACCAACGATCAACGATCAACAATTAACGATCAACGATTAACGATTAATGATCAACGATCAACAATTAACGATTAACGATTAACGATCAACGATTAACGATTAACGATCAACGATCAACGATTAACGATTAACGATTGACTATTAAGATCAACGTCGGTTTTTCATAACTTTTTCCTTAATTACAGAACCAATCACTGAGATAATGGGAGACAAAGACTTATTTGTGAATGAGGGCAGTACTATCAACCTGACCTGCCAAGTGCGATACGCTCCGGAGCCTCCTCCATTGATGTCATGGAGCCACAACAAAGAAGTGAGTATTTTCAACTATTAGATGATAAAATCGGTTTACCAATAATCGGTCCTCAAACTCACAAATAACACCCAAAATTTGCGTGCATTAAATCATTTAATGACAATCTTAAATTTGGCACCCAGTTGAAGATTATGTTGATAATACTGCTATAGTCTGTTCAAGCAAAGAAGCTTTTACCCTCTGGCAAGATGAGAAAATGATTTCAGCTTGGCCAATATTGACCAGCTTGGTTCAAAAAATATTGATTTGGTTTCAATTTGTGGATCAGAATGTTTCCTACAATTGAGACTAAATCAATAATTTTGAACCAATATTGACCGAGCTGGAGTCATTTTCTCATCTTGCCAGAGGGTCTCCTTTGCTTGGACAGACTATACTCAAGTTATTTTCTACTTATTTGTTACTTAGTTATTTTTGTGAGATCATATTGTTTGTTGAGTTTGTAGGTGATACACCAACACTTCCTTGTTGAAATCTTCCTGCTTGAAAGTTTCATAGCTTAGTTGTTCTTTAACAAATTTGATATTTTTCTGCTTGATGAATAATTTATTGTTCAGGTGTAATTTCAAGAACAATAGAATTGATTGAATTATTGATATGAATGATATGATTGATATGATTGATACGATTGATATAATTGATATGATTGATATGATTGATATAATTGATATGATTGATATGATTGATATGATTGATATGATTGATATGATTGATATGATTGATATGATTGATATGACTGATATGATTGATATGATTGATATAATTGATATAATTGATATAATTGACATGATTGATACGATTGATATGATTGATATGATTGATACAATAATTGATACTATTGATAGAATTGTTTAATGTTTCTTAATTGAGTCAATAATTTCGAAAATGATAATTCCATTATGATCAAACTGAATTAACACAAATAGTTTTCGATCTAGGAATAATTAAAATAGCTATAATATAAATAGCTAAATAATATACAGCGTGCCCAAAGAAGCCATCTGCTTTTAATCAATCAGTATAAAGCTCGGTACCGTAACCTTATATTATGTTCAAACAAGAGAGATTAACTGTAGAAAAAAATCAATTTGGTCCAATCTGAAATGACAAAATGGCAGCAATCTCAAATTTCTTATCTAAAATAGCGGATTTGGATCAAGAGATTAAACTGGCCATCCTTGAAATTCAATTTGGATCAAGTGGATTTTTTTCTACAATTGATTGAAACATGCTTCTTGAGTTAGATCGGTTGAAAGCACTGGCGGCTTGTGTCCACGAAACAGGTGATTTCACATATCTGGTAAACTGCACATGGGCATCAGCTGCCAGTGGTTGAAATAACTTGAAGACAGAAGCTGAAAATGGCAAATTTCTGGTAAACGAAGCTTTTCAAGAAAAAAGTTATTTTTTATTTTCTCTCCACTCTAATCCATAGAGCCTATTCCCAGAGTTTGGCACTCTACCTAAGGTACACTCATATTGAATTAAATTATGATTGATTGCAGATAATCAACTTCGACTCGCCAAGAGGCGGGGTGAGCCTAGTGACCGAGAAGGGCCAGGTCACCACCAGTCGTCTGCTAATTCAGAAAGCATTGCAAGCCGACTCGGGCGTCTACACCTGCGCTCCATCCAATGCTGATTCAGCAAGAATCCACGTGCACATACTCAATGGTAATCAGCACATTAATTTCATTTATAGATATAGTTATACAGAGTAATTACAAAAGATTAATCAGACTTTGAAAGGCTTGATTTGGAAAAGCGTTACACGTAAAGTCATTGATAATATACGGAAATTATCTGGAAATATTCTAGTCTAGGTACGATTCCCAAGCGACTGCTCGAGCCGGGCTTCAAATTCGCTGCTAGAGCTGCTCTAGCTATCTCAGCTACATTCACATTTATATATTATAGATGTATTATAGATTATATTACAGATAATTCAAACTAGATTATAGATGTTCACACTTTTATTAGGGCTATTAATGTATAATAAATCAATAAAAAGTGAAACTCACCATTTAGGTTTGTTTCAAATAAATTCGACTATTTATTGATTTATTACACATTAGTAGCCCTAATAAGAGATTAAACATCTCTATACATAAAAGCTAAATGGCACTGATTTACTCATCAGCAGAACTAAAAATCTACCGAACCGAATGCGTTTAAATTTGGCAGACATGTTCAGTTGGACCTCTAGACGCCTACTAAGAACGGGTTTTTGAAACTTCCCAAGTGTTCGCCAAATATTTGATTTTTCTATAGTTTTTCGACATTTTCTTGATTATTTCAGAAACCAACCGGTAGAAAATGTCGATATTTAGTGGGCAGGTTCAGATAAGGTCTAGAAATTTTGTGTTGAAATATTTTTGAAATTTGCAGACGAGCCTGTTTGTCTCAGCTGACACTGACAGATGTTTTGCAGGTGAGCGAAGCGAGCCTGTTCGACTCACTTACACTGCCTATACTGTCGGGGGTCCAGGGGGCGCCGCCCACTGGCTAGGCGGAGAAGGCGAGCGATACGAGCCTGCCGGCTAGTCTATAATATAGTTATGTGAAGCAGCGCACTTGAAGCTGGGAAGCTCTAGCAGCGAATTTAGAGCCGGGCGGCTCAAAAATTCGCTCGCTTGGGAATGATATCTTTATTGTCATAAATGATACCTTCATAAATGATTAATATGAGACACTCTTTTCATCTGAGTCACACACTTACATCGAAACGTCCATCTTATTCTTAATTCTCTTGCAAATGACACCGTTGTGGTTATTCATTCGAAATATTTATTTTCGGAACACTCTGTATAAAACAATTCAACAGGAAGATTAGGCATATTGTTTAATTTTCCCAAGAGGAAAGACATTAGAAATAAATGATTTTCTTGAAATGTTGAATTGTCTCTGTCCAAGCAAAGAAAAAATTCTGACAAGATGAGAAAATAGCTCCAGCGGACTTTTTCTCATGTTAAATTCGAGTAAAATCTAGATTTAAATCACTCAAAATGTAGGTCTTGAAATTCTCTACAAGCTCATATAACACATTTATCTATCAAACAATTCTGTATTCCATGAATTGGAAAAAAGCGTACGATTTTTCGTCAAGGATAGGGAGATCAATGCTAAATTTTTGACTAGAGGAACTCCGTGACGTCAGTATCATAGTCAGCTGTTTCACTCTACCCCACCTCTACTATTCTACACACCTTGGGCATAGCTGACAACTATAATCGACAAAAACAGCTGTTGAAACGCTCAAATTGCCGACGAAACCCAGCCCAACGTTTGGGCATACTTACATACAAAATCATTCTACTGAATGTCGATGTATTATCATAATAAAATCTGCTTATTAATGGCGGAGAGGCGCTTTCAATTGAATTAAATTTAATCGAGTTTAGCTGCAGAGATGAGAGGATTTCCAATGAAATGGAAATGCTGGTTATCACAAGGTCCACAAGTACTTTCGGAATGAAATTGTGACCCATGAATCGGGAATTGTAATGAAATCAAATCATTTTGAACAATGTTAAGGTTTTTCAGGCTTTCATGAATCAAACTAATCATGATAATCAATGTTTGATTGATTTCATATTTACGTTGCAGCTGCCTCTGAATCTATAGAGGTTAGCTGTGTTATGACTCTCAATAATAATTATTCTCTATGGATGAAGGAATATTGTTTAGTTAGCGGAACTAGGAATAAGTGGATAGAAATAATCTACTGATTGGATTAGAGAGACAAGCGTAATAAAATCTAGAATCGTACTTCAATCAACTTCAATAAAATAAATCGACTCAAAGTAAATAGAATTGAATTTCAACGTAATCTTTTCGATGACCTTATCCAGTTACAACCATTACTGTTGAAAATTGACGGTTTTTAACATATGTCTCAATAACCGTTGGAGTAAGAAACTTCAAACTGGTTTCATTCTTCATTTGATTCCTCAGCTAATTTTACATAGTAATTGATCCTATGGGTCACAATTTCATTTCATTAGAACCTGAGTGAAACATCTAAAAATTTAGAAAAATCAATATATTTTTTAAAATCTCAATTTCCCGCCATTGTTATTTTGGTAACAAAGTATTTTTGGGGGCTTGTCCCATGGAACATTTTTGTCTGTTTGGTGTAAGGAATCAGCCTGAGAAGTATTGCACATTCCTCCTGAAACACCCTGTATATGCTAGCTACGAAACTGTAATCACAATACAGGTGAGTGAAGGGTGGATAGCATGGAGGTTCTATCTATCAATTGAAGAATGACGATCAAAGTATTAAGCAAGCTGAGAAACGCCATTTTCTAAGGCAGAATTCACGAAACACTATCAACCAATTGGAAAAGAGCAGGCGGGGCATGAAGGCGTGTCCAAGTCAAATTGGAAACATCACCCGATAACTGCTGCCATCTACTAGGCTTGTTTAATTTGGTAACTTTTCCAACCGATGTCATTGGCCAATCAGAGCGTAGGTGGAGCTTGGTGGCGTGTCCAATAGGAGTCGTAGCAAATCGACCCCGTTTCTACTGCCATCTGCTGGCTGAATTCGGAACTATTTCGAATGTTTTTGTAAGAAAGTTGGGAATAGCATTGAAAGTAGCTGCAATAATCCATTCACTTGTTATCAAGTTTCCGATTTTCTTTAAAACATGTAGATTTTCAGTGATGATGATTCCTAATATGTTTTCTGTGAAGATCTTATAATATCCTTCCTCATGTCCTTTCAAGCAAACAAATGGAAGAAATTATTCAACAATTCAATGGCGGCTCGTGCCCATGAAACAGGTGAAGTGCTGTACAGTAAAAGATACGGGCACTTCACCTGTTTCGTGGGAGCGAGCCGCCAGTGATAATTATTGAAAAATGGATAAACAATAACTTGCTTTTATTCATTTTTTACGCTTCTGCTTATCACGTATCCTGTATCATGTATCTGTTGATACGTTCTAATATAAAAAGCAATGAAATCAAAATGTACCTCACATAGTCCTATTACCCACACACAAGCTTGGATTTAGAAAAGGGTAAAAATAAATGTTAGTAGAGAAAAAACAGGGCGTAGATAATTCCCTCCTGTTTTGATCTTGAGTTATTGTCCTCACACTTCACATCCCTACATACATCTAAATTTTTCTCAGACTTTTGAGTAAAAGGGGATCGTAAAAGTGTCGTTGAATTATCTTAGAATATACGTAATGGTAATGTACCGTATTAAATCACAGGCTAGTGAGTAATTTTTAGAGCATAATACAGTCATTTGTGAGAAAAATTATGTGGGGTGAATGTATGCATAGAGGAATAATTTGGAGCTATAAATAAAGTGTAGAGGAAGGACGTAATATGAGTTTTATCTATGAGCTATCATTAGGTTTGATAATTAATGAAGGTTTTAAGCTATTTAAGAGCTCAACGATTTCGCTACGAAGTATATGACAGTGTCTTAGATCACTCCCATTGTTCCTAAAGAGATTTAGGGTTGAGATTTGGGGGAAAAATAGGGCGTGTCATTTATTTAGGTACTTCTTCGGATAGGCAATTCAGCCTGTTAAGGATTTTCATGAGGGGAAACGGATTTGAAGGGAAGCCGTTAGGAAAAGCGACTATCATTTCTCAAAAGTTTTCGTTTTCCTTGGGAGTCAGCTGAGGCGTACGCATTTGTTTTGGAAAGTCAAACTTGGCGCTTGATGTTCAATGTTGAAAACAGGAGACTTGCTTTTACCAACTTTTATTCAAGAAATGCAACTCAATCGTAGAAAGTACCAAACTTTATCATGTAGACCTATAGAATATATGTATCAATATCTATATCATGTAGAATAGATAGACTGTTCAAGCAAAGAAGACCCTCTGGCAAGATGGGGAAATGACTCAAGCTCGGTCAATATTGGTTCAAAAATTATCAATTCGATATCGTCAATTACCAAACTTTATCATGTAGAATGGATAGACTGTTAAAGCAAAGAAGTCCCTCTGGCAATATGAGGAAATGACTCAAGGTAGGTCAATATTGGTTGAAAAATTATCAATTTGATCTCAAATCGTTGGAAAAAATTTAATCTTATAGAATGATAACATTTATAACTATTGAACAAATATTGACCAAGTTGGATTCATTTTCCCATCTCACCAGAGGGTCTTCTTTACTTGTACAGACTACAACTGCGCCAAAAATTTAGACGGTTGGTGAAATACTGTTATTAATTCTCAGCTCTGTTAGAACAGTCTGAAGCTGTTTTCGAGAGCGAATTAGTATAGATTGGTGCTATCTTGTTACAATGTTCTCTCGCAGATTTCTCGACGATTGTCCTGATAGAGCCGAGAATAAATAACAGGCATTCGCTAACTGCCTAAATTTTTGTCGTCGGGTATATCTTAGTTATACTGCGTGTTTCAGGAGGGATGTGCAATGCTCCTCAGGCTGATTCCTTAAAAAATCAAAAATCGCAAAATCGCTACCAAACACAAATTTTTCACTTGTGTTATGTTCTGTCTATTTTGCGATTTTTGAACGCTATTTCCGAGATTTGAGTAAGATGTACACAATCGTCGCCATTTAACATTTTCTTCAGAATCCGACTCTCTTCAACTTCCATTAATATAAAATAGAAATTTATTATTCCTCATACAGTTATAACCCTTATTGTTGGAAAATGGCGTTTTTTAGCATATTTTACCTCAATAGCCGTTGAAGTTACATCCTTCAAACTGGTTTCATTGAATCTCTCAGCTGATTTTACATAGGAATTGATTATTCTAGAGCCTAAGTGGAGCCTCCAAAAAATGAGAAAAATTAATATTGTTTGAAAAATCTCAGTTTTCCGCCATTGTTATCTCGGTAACAAAGCGTTTTTGGGGGTTGGTCCCATGGAACTTTTTTGTCTACTTGGTGTAAGGAATCAGCCTGAGAAGTATCGCACATTCCTCCTGGAACAACCTGTATTTAAAAATAAAAATAATTGAAAAGGGTATTGATATTCTCATTTGAAATGGAGAACAGTGATAAAGTAGGTGAAAGAAATACTAAGTTTATACGTAGGAATCTATCAAAGCAAAGAAGGCATTCTGGCAAGATGGGAATATGTCTTCAGCTTGATCAATGTTGCTTAAATAATTAATATCTGGTACCGAGCTTCGCTCTGAAGCTGCGGCCGAAATGTTGAATTACATAAATATGTTATTGAAAAAATCAACCTCCTCGTAAAATATAAATTCAAAATTGATATGATCACCTCTCACAATTTTTTGTCAGTCATGAACATGACGTGTTATAGACTTGAATGTAACTCCATTTACTCCTGCTGGATAGTTTTGGTCAGCTAACGATAACAGCCATTAAACGCAGTACTTGGGATTATGCCTGAATAAGGAATATTCAATTCTCTTGTTAATCCTGCCAGAGAGTTTTCCCGGACATGAGACCTGATGCAATCTTATTTTTCCATCACGGTTACATTACATTTCAAATTTCAAGAAAATCGTTAGAGCCGTTTTCTAAATCCGTGGTTCCACATACAAACATACATACATACAGAAATTACTCGCTTAATATAATAGGATGAATAATTTGGTCTCTAATTGTAGATCGGAATGTTTTTTTCATACAATTTGAGACCAAATTCGTGATTTTTGATCAATATTATTGAGCTGAAGTCTTTTTCCCATCTTGCCAGAATGTTTTCTTTGCTTGGACGGACTTACCTGAATCTTTATTTTCATTCTAGTAGAAGAGCTTTAGTGATAGATCATTTGAACAAAGAAAGTATATAAGTATTTAAAAACTGAGAAATTCATAAATAATATTGTTCGATCGATTGATATGGAAGCAATTTCAGGGAAGATTATTGAATTTTAATGAACTGGAGCTTTTTTGAATAACTTTATGAAAAAAGTAATATCCCAGAAGCGTGCTATACACCTGCTAGGGGCCTTTGAAACGAATATCCTGGACTGGAATGTTCTTTTTCACAATAACGTTAAAAAATCTAATAACTTTCAATTATAGTGTACCTTGTAAGTTGTTTAATTACCCCTTCACCATCCACTAGCAAGAACCTGAACTGCGAATTTGGGATAATTGTCTCGACTTCATACGGAAGGAGGGGGGGAAGGTGAAGAGAAGGAGAGGAGAAATTGGAGTAATAATTAAAGAGAGAGAGTCAGTATTGCTTGAAGAACCTTCTTTGCTCAAACTACGTCTTTCTCGGCTCTTTCTTGTGAAAAGTTTCAAGGCTTTCAAATTTCTTCTTCTTCTTCTTCGTCGTCTTCTTCCTCTTCTTCTTCTTCTTCTTTTTCTTCTTCTTCTTCTCCTTCTCCTTCTCCTTCTCCTTCTCCTCCTTCTTCTTCTTCTTCTTCTTCTTCTTCTTCTTCTTCTTCTTTTTCTTCTTCTTCTTTTTCTTCTTCTTCTTCTTCTTCTTCTTCTTCTTCTTCTTCTTCTTCTTCTTCTTCTTCTTCTTCTTCTTTGCAACAATTAAGGCGGTTGTTAATACACTGTTATCAATTCTAAGCTTCATCAGGGCGGTCGGTATTCGATTTTAATGTGTGTTCATTAGAACGCACCCAGATGCAAGTCACTAACGTTAGCAGCTTTTGACTGTCCTCACAGACTATAGACTAGTAGACATCCATAGACTAGTACAATGAATTATGTAACTTAAGTAATATTTTGAATTGATGGATAATCGTATAATGCATGTAAATGCATTTGACCGTTGACAGAGAAGTTAAAAAAGTGATCAAGAGAGAAAGGAAGTGTAAGAGAATGAGAAATAAAGAGATAGAGATAGAGAGAAAGAGTGTGACAGAGAGAGAGTGTGTGTGTGTGTGAGAGAGGGAGTGACAAAGAGTATGAAAGAGAGAGATCTTATTGTTTGTTCTTTTTCGCCGTTGGAATTTTAGATAAAGTTGGCTGGTTTAATAAAGGTGGGAGACGTCTTTCTCCTGTCTCCCTGCTATTCAGGGGTCATACTGAACAACCCCTTTCCCCCCCCCTTACACCCTCCACCACTGCAGTACTATCCACCCAACTTTAATTTCACTTGCATCCACCATTTTCTTAGCCTTTCTTCTCCCTCTCTCTCTCTCTCCATCACTCTCTCTCTCACACACCATCATCTTACAAAACGTAATCAGGGTTGTGAGGTCTGGCGACCTTGGAGTGTTTTTTATGGTCTGGTCGACCAAAAAAGACCTTCTGTCAGGATGGGAAAATGACTCCAGTTCAGTCAATATTGGTTCTCGAATTATAAAAAACTTTGCTCTACAATTTGAGACCAAATTCATAACTTCAGTACCAACATTGACCGAGCTGAAGTCATTTTCCCATATTGCCAGAATGTCTTCTTTGCTCGACCGACTACACACTAATGTTATTTTAAATGTTTGGCATAGTGAAAAACAATTTTTATATAATATAAAGGGACCATTTCAAGGGGTAGCTCTAGCTGCGCTGCTCTAGCCATCACAACTCTATTCACATAACTATATTATTACTGCGTTCACTTTGTTATTAGAGTGACCAATCTATAATAAGTTGATGATAGTAGAATTAATCCTTTTAAGACATTTTCAAGTGTCTTCTCAAGTCATGTTCACTTTGTTACTGGGGATACAACTGATGTATAATAATCAATCAATAGATAGTGGGATTCACCCTTTTCAAGAGAATTCCACTATTTATTTATTTATTATATGGTACCTAAAAACAAACTGAAAATGACTTGAAATGACACTTGAAAATGATTTAAAAAGGGTGAATTACACTATTTATTGATTTATTATACATTAGTAACCCTCATAACAAAGTGGATATTGATAATATAGTTAAGTTATGATAATATAGAGCTGTGATTGCTCGAGCAGCGCAGCTAGAGCCCGGCAGCTCGAGCAGCCGCTCGGAAATGCTACCTTTAGACAAACGAAATCCAAACAGAATGTTAAACAGCTCAAGAAATTTCACAGCTTATCACTGACGGCTCAGGTGAAGTGCTGTACAGTAAAAGATGTGGGCACTGTACAGGTGAAGTGCTGTACACTAAAAGATATGAGCACTGTACATGTGAAGTGCTGTACAGTGAAAGATATGGGCACTGTACAGGTGAAGTGCTGAACAGTATAAGATATGGGCACTGTACAGGTGAAGTGCTCTACAGTAAAAGATATGGTCACTGTACAGGTGAAGTGGTGTACAGTAAAAGATATGAGCACTGTACAGGTGAAGTGGTGTACATTAAAAGATATGGGCACTGTACAGGTGAAGTGCTGTACAGTGAGATACGGGCACTTCACCTGTTTCATAGGTACGAGCCGCCAGTGCAGCTTATGAACTTTGCATAACCACTAATAATATCAGAAATCCGCAAACGATGTTTCATTCACAAGTTGGTACAGTAGTAATTATTGCCGATTTTTTTTACAGGTGAACACCCAGCCGCAATGCATCATGGTCATGGTAGCAGTCCCTACTGTCCCAACGCTCTTCTTATCCCAGCTCTTCTCCATATGCTGTGGTCCATAATCTAGCATCAGCTGTCAGCCTCAGAACTCTGTCACTGTTGCTATGTGTGAAACATGTCGGAAAATTGGAAGAAAAAAAGTTTATCCGTGAACAATTTTCTAGATAAATGTTTTGATAATTCGATGTGTGAAACGAGTAAGTGTAACTAGTATGTGTTGGATCAATTATTTCGGCTATAAATTAATTGAAAATGGATAGTAAATTTAGTCACTTGTATGTATTGGATCAATTTTTCCAGCTGTTAAACATTACAATCGAAAATGGATAATGTTTGTGATTGTGAGAGCTTGAAAAGCTAATCTAATTCCGAGTTTAAACGATGCAAATTGTCGAAATTAAAAACTATATTTCACTCTGAACTATCTTACACGACACTGATATTGAAATTTATTAGAGTGTAAAATAGTTCAGAGTTAAATATTTACTAGAAATTTATGATGGAAGACAAAATAGATGAGTAAAAACTATAATTGACAACATCAGCTGTTGGAGCGCACAAGAAGCATTCTTCTGACAATCGTCTCGCCAAGTGGCATCGTATAAACCAGGCCCTTATCGACAGTGCGTGGCATGTGCCGCGAATGCCTCAAGGTACCTTGTTACTGGAACGATATCGATCACCTGTAGCAAATCACAGCTTTTGTTTTATCCTTTAGCTTCAATAACAAGAGTTGTGATTGGCTACAACTGATCTATATGGAATGTGTAAGACATCTGTACTGGACACACCAGTAACAACGTACCTTGAGGCATTCGCGGCACATGCCTCGCACTGCCGATACAGCCTTTTAGGTTTTATATCCACTGATATAAAATCAATCTTTCACAGTCTACTGATAATCAGCTGACGAATTTCAAATAAAGTAGGTCCAAGCAAAGAAGGCCCTCTAGCAGGATGAGAAAATGACTCCAGCTTGGTCAATATTTGTTAAAGAATTATAAATGTCGTCTTAAAAGTAGAACTTATTGTTTCCTACTTTTTAAGATCAGATTATATCAATATTTGAACCAATATTGACCGATCCAGATGATCTCCTTTACTTGGACCTCTTTACAAGCACAAGCTTAGTTGATTGACTTTCCGACTTTGACCTTGAATATCTGAGAATTGAAGGAAGTGTAAGATTTTTTAATATTGATGGTTGATCTGGAAGCTCATTAATATTGTCTTGCTGATTAATATCCAGTCTATTACACTCAACGACACAAAAAATGTTCATGATAAGAAATCTGTAGTTGATGACCAAGATTAGTTGATCAAATTATCAATTTTAACTTCGGATCACTGTACATTAACGTTGGTTATATATATTAATTAAAATATATAAAATATATATTAAACGTTGGTTAGGAGTTAAGAGCTTTGATAACCAAACTTGATTATTGATTGACTGATCAACGTTAAGCCTAGATCACTAGATCACATCCTGAAGACAAAAAAAAATATTCATATGAATCTAATATGTTGACCTGTTAGATGAGAAAAATTATCAGTTATTGTTATTGTTGAATATAGCTCATGAAAAATGAAAAAGGATAGTGACTGAACATTGTAAGGAAGCGATTTACTTTAAAGATTCGATAATTTATGTATATCATTCTATCTTTATGATAAGGATGAGTATCGATACTCGATGTTTTCCACTTATCGATGTTTTTCCCGGAGAAAATATATCTTATTATGATATACATCATAATTTAACTAAATTTTATCTTTATATGCTCCGTCTCAATTTGAAAATTGTGAAAATTTTTAAATTGCACACACACAATAAATTGATAAGATTTTCATAGATATTCCAGCGGTTATAATATTAATAACTATAATGCAGAATAATATAATTATGAAATTTGCATAGAAACTTATCAATAGGGTAAACATTGATGTCATTTCGATATCCATCCCTACTTCATAATTGATTATTGTTAGCAGAATCTCAATACATAAGATATGAATAGAGGTGCCTGATCAATGTGATCTGACATCTGAACGTTTGATATTATAGTATTCACTATTATTATCAATGTTCAAAAACTTTGTCGAAATGCTTTTTTATTGTTTGTGGGAGAAATATAAGCTAACACGACGTGTTCAGAGAGTCTATAAAAGTGAACTCAAAGAAAGATAAAAAAACACTGTCAACATGATAAATGAATCGATAAACTAATAAAATAGATAATTATCATTGAAAATGAATTATAATGATTGAGGAACAAAAATTTACAGATTACGAAAATATGTTTGAAAAATTGATCTAACAGAATTCGAAAGAGCTTGTTTGTACTTATGAAGTTCAATAGGAAGATCTATTGATATGGCTATCATATCTTTTGATATGTAGATGAATTCAATATTTAACTGTATTTGAATTTCCAAATGACAATTTGATAGTCAAGTTTATAGGAAGAAAACAATTTGAGCCCTATTGACATCACTGGCGGCTCGTGCCCACGAATAGGTGAAGTGCTCGTATCTTTTACTGTACAACACTTCACCTTTTCCCTGGGCACGAGCCGCCAGTGATTGACATCAAATATTGTAATTGTAAATAATTATTATTGTGTGTATGAAGAAATCATATCATGTGTCAGCTTGAATGTAATGCTTCTAAAAAAATGGACACTAATGTTATTAATCTGTCATTAAAAATATTCTACCGAGGGCTACTTACGTGATGATTGATAAATCCACGATGGTTGGGTTGGCTCAGATTTGTAGGAATATTATTTTTCCAATACAAGATTATAGTTGTTTGTTATCAAGTTATTTAGAGTTATTCATGTATAGATTTATTAATTTTTCATGTCGAGTTGTTGTTATAGATTGTTTATTATCAAATTGTAGAGAGTTATTTATGTTACTGTTTTAAAAAAGACGGGTTCGTCCTAAACAAAACAACGCTCTACATAGCTCATTAAATTTATAGTTGATAACATATTATTGAATGAAAAATGTACTTTTCTGAAGAGAAATTTGAATTTTGTTTTGAAAAAACTTATGCCGGTTTATTCCAAGCACACTCAAAGTTGAGGGACCCTCAAATTTTGATGAACAGCTGACATTTTCTATGATAAGTATAGGAAATTTATATAGTAAACTTGAGGGTCCCTCAAATTTGAGTGTGCTTGGAAAAACCGGGCATGAGCAATGCTCATTGAGCATAGTGTGTCCAAGCAGAGACCGGACTTGTGACTCGATTATTAGATAGAAATGAGATTTGCTGAATGCTGTGTAACCCAATGAATGAGAATGTTGGAATAAAATATCATTAAAATTATGAAATTATATGTTGGTTTACAAGATAAACAATGAGTGTATGATTGAATGTGTGCTTGTGGGAATGAAAAATAGATTATAGGGAGTATAGCATAATAAATATTTATAAAATATTGATATCTTTTCTCATGCTCATCGTATAGATTGTATGGTATTTTTATCATTGGTTTGAAAATACTGATAAGTGAAGAGATTGTTCAGTTTGTGATGGAGATTAATATTGTTAATAAATTCGTATTTTTCGTTTTTACATAACAAGTTTCATTTCTAATAACACTTTCCCGTGAAACACCTGCAAGTAGAATGTATGCTATAGGTTAGAAATTCCTGATAAGCATATGTACAATAAAAAAAAATAATAACCTGGGCCCTATTTCACAACTTAACAAGTCTTGTTACTAACCATGATTTTTAACAAATTTACTAATCCAGCTGATTACAGACGTTTCACAAACGCACAATTGTAGACTTGTGATAACAAGTGAATTTTAACAATTCTACAAGCGTTCCGCCGGTTATGAACAAGTGTTTCACGAACGTTGGCATGGTAACGAACAAGACTTGTCAAAAAACTTGTACTTAACCATGAAATTTCTACCTATGAATAGACCTAAGTAAGTAAGTTACAAGTGTTAATAAAGATAATTTTCAAAGCTTCAATATTATTTTCAATGATTAGAACTATTTCATATTGTTTCTTTGTACATTTTATTATGCCCAATATGAGTCAAAAAATTTAATTTATTAAATTAGAAAAATTATCAGTACCGGTAGAATATAGGCTTTGTTTATAACATGTGAGTAGAGGGAAGACTACTCCAAGCTCACTGTAATATTTTTTTGGTTCAAGTAATGGATCTAAATGGATTGAAAATGTCTCTTTAATTCATTATTTTTTTTATTCCAAATGACATGAAGGTTCAACGATTTGGATTTCTAATGATTGATTTATTTTCAAAATTAATTTCATCAATCTATCTTTACCACAAATGATTCAAATTTGAAAATTTGAAAATTTTCAAATTTCGAAATGATTCGAAAACCGATACAGATGGCACTGATGGGTGGGAACACTTGTCAAATTGTAGAATTGTGAAATTGTAGCTCATTTCCTTTGTGAAACGCTTGTAATTAACAACTTGTTATCACAAGTACTTGTCAGTAACCATGGTTAATAACAAGACTTGTTGCTTTGTGAAATTAGGCCCTGGAAGTAGAACTTTAATCATTAGGCTGTTCTTCTGTTGTTCTGTAATTTCCCATTGTTATTAAATTTCTATTATTATTGTTTTTAATTTTGTATCTCTGTGGCTTTTTAATTCTCAATCACTTCTTAACTTCTTTTCCTTATGAAGTATAGCCTTCTCCTGAGCAAGATGAGAAGATATTCTGGCAAGATGGGGAAATGACTCCAACAGCTTGGTTAATATTAATACAAAATCTATAAATTTGGTCTCAAATTGTGGATCAGAAAGTTTCCCACAATTTGAAACCAAATTTTTAATTTTTCAAACAATATTGACCGAGCTGAAGTCGTTTTCCCATCTTGCCTGAATGTCTTCTTTGCTTGGACAGACAATTTCAATCAGAGCTTTTCTGTTAATTTGTGATCTACGATTGTTATTATTCATTTTATATAATTTACTGAGTTTATGTAATTTCCCATTTTCAGCTCTGAGTCATTTTCTGAATTTTATCCTTTTTTATTTTATTTTGTATCTTTGAGTTATTCTCTATACTTGTGTGAGTTTTCGAGGTTTTTTTTTTAATCTGAGTAGTTTTAAGCGCTCTCCACATGACGGTATTTTGATACACAGTGATACGATTGGTGATACGCGGTGATGAAGAGTCCAGAATAATTGATACAGGGAGTCTCTTTGATACGAGTCATTTATAACTCTCATGAATCGCCGCCATATTGGGAATGAAGTTCCATTCCTCATTTCAGGGACCTCGCGTGGAGTGTGCGACCGCACAGGGCGCCACGGCCTAAGGCGCCCCCTCCCGCACGGCGGCTGATGCGAAGCGGGTTTTTAAAAAATTCCAATCGGGCTATTAGAATAACTTTTTCACAGTGGCGTATTCTCTGGGCTAGCTAGGCTAGCTGCGAAGCCCAACTAGTTTCATTAAAAAAAATTATTTAGATATATATTAGAAAAAGTTTTAATATTTCAAAAAAGTAGTAGCGATAAAGTATTAAATCAAATTCAGCTCATGAGCTGCAGCGCGACAAGATCTCCAATCAAACAAGCTATGGCTAGAGCGGTAGTCCTACAGCCCATTTAAGTAATGCTAAATTCGTATATTGGTAGAGTGAGGTGGGGTGGGAGTGAACACGTTATCCACTGCAGTGAAAAAGGCTCTAGCTAGCTCTGTGGTGGCGAGAGCTTGATTGCCTTGCCGAACATTTTGGCGATCACAGCTGACTGCAGCCGAAGCAAACCGGTATTGTCGACAAACAAACTACTGTTTCAATATTTCGCTCATATTCTCGTACGCTGTTCTGTTGTATTTATTTGAGAGTTCTGTATATTCCCTAAATTTTTCAAAGTTATTTGATTTGCATTTGCGTTGTTAAAGTGCATTCAATAAATTTATGTCATAAATTTTAACTTTCAAATTTTGTTGATCTTTGGACGTATATTTGAGGCATTAAGGATTTTATAACTGCTATTTTTATTTTTTGGTTATGTGATAGTGGGAGGTGGGGGAGAAGAAGGAATTTTACTATTATTATAACTATTCTATATCATTGACTTTTGAAATGAAGTTTTTTTCAAATCCCTATTCAGTCAAGAGCAATTTTAAATATAAGTTTTGAATACTGTATATTTTTGTCATTATAGGTTCAATTATGTGAGTAGGGGACGGGTAGTTGATTTGATTGAAAGGAGAGCTAGCCCATAGTAAGTTTTGAGACTACGCCTCTGCTTTTTCACTATTTGATGAAAAACTTATTTTACCAACCATTTGAATCCTCAAGAAATTATTTCCTCTGCATAAACTTATTTATCCTAATAATCATTTGAAAACCCACGATCAATGTATGGAGCAAGCCAAGAAACCCCCCAATTAAATTTTATTCTATTGTTGGCTGACAACCACCTTACACTCTGTCGACCAATCACAACCTCCGATAAAAACTTCTCTGTAATAATTTTACTGGATTGTTGTAGTTTTCAAACTTTTTTCTGGCAATAGGTCGGTATTAGATCATTAATAGTTTGAGTTCTATTTCATTACATTCATCGTATAAAAATAGAATCAATGAGTACAGTATAAGATGGGAGTGCGAAATCATATTTTCTTTTCATTTCATTCAGCATAAAACTATTAAAGTCTAGTACTGGCCTAAGTTACACGATAAAAGTAAAACCGAGTCTAAATTATATACATAAATTCTTCAAGTAGGCTACTAACTTAATAGAATCTAACCAGCCTGAATACATAAAAAAATATCATATTAGCACAAGATCTTCAATAGTAGATCAGTGTAATTCTTCGTGCATGATACACCATGCATCATTTTCTTGCTAGCAGCCATTTTCTGATACAGAACTCACGAAACACTGTCAACCAATAAGAAAAGAGCAGGCGGGGCATGAAGGCGTGTCCAAGTAAAAACTGAAACACCACCCGTCAACTGCTGCCATCTACTGGTTGAATTTGGAAACTTTTCTAACCGATTTTTTCGGCCATTTTGATCGTAGGTGGAGCTGTGAGGCGTGTCCAATGGAAGTCGAAGCACACCCTATTGCTACTGCTATCTGCTGGCTGAATTTGAAACTATTTCGAATGTTATTCAAGAAAGTTGGGTAGAGCAGTGAAAATGGCTGAAATCTTAAATTTGCTTGTTATTGAGTTTCCGATTTTTTGTTGAAACATCTTTATCTCCAGTGGAATGAAATATTTATGATGGTACCCAATATTTATCTGTGAAAAATTTATCATATCCTTCGATCCTTATGTGCTTTCAAGCAAACTATTGAAATAAATAAATCAATAATTAAAATTTTAATATTTCAATGATAAAGTGTGGTGCAATGTGACAGTTTTTCTCAATGTAGACAGTCTTCAGTTATTTTTTATTAATTTCTGTAGGCTTCCGCTTATCACGTATCCAATACATAAAAATACGAAACAATATGTTCGGATACACTGAAATAAGTCTTTATAGCCAATCCTTTTTGCCACATCACATGCAACACTGGGATTGCTTATGAGAATAATATGAGCATGCAAGGCAGCTAGAATCATGTTTTATTTGTCCTTGAATATATTATAATAATAAAGGTCGCCCGCCAAAATCTCGCACAGGGCGCCAAAACACCACACGAGGGCCCTGCCTCAATCAACGTACATTTTGAGAGCATTTAAACAAAATTCATCCATTCTTCAAGTTGAATAATTGATAAAGAATAATAATAAGTGAAACACCAAGTTTCAGATAACAATTAATTTCTTTCTCTCCGATCTCCAAGTGTTAAGTGATCTCCAAGTGGCCTTTCTTACAAGGCCAAGTGTTAATGGAAAGGATACCTTTGTTATTCTTTCCCAAGAATGGACATCTTCATGTCCAAACTTCGCCTTCTCATTTGGATAATTCAATCGTAATGGATAAGATTGCCAATTAATTATAGTAGCCTATATAGTTCTCCTGAATATATAATTTCTATAACTCCGCGTTCATGTATACCCGTGTCTGTTGAATAATTACTATATTTTAAGCTAGTGTCATTTATAGAAAACGTTATAGTTACTACGTGTATTCCTGTATAGAGGTTACTTACTCTTTTACATTATTACTCACAATATCTAATTGCAATCTAGAATCTAAGTGTGAATTTTCTGTTATTGTCTATATGAATAAAGAAATCTAATCTAATCTAATCTCATCTCCTGCATTTACAAAAATGAGCAGCCTCACTTTTCAGTCTCTAGTTGCAAATATTTTGTGTCAATGAGCTTCCTTCCTGTACGATTGCGTATCAATTTTGAACTTTGTATCATAACTGTGTATCACCAATGAGTATTGCAAATCTGCTGTGTAAAGAGGACTGAGAGGATTCATTTTTTCACTGTTCTTAAATTTGGGATTGTTGTTTTTTTCTAGCTCTGCATTCTTTCATTGGATATATGTATAGTCTGTCCAAGCAAAGAAGACCCTCTGGCAAGATTGGAGAACTGCACTGACTCAAGCTCGGTCAATATTGGATCAAAAATTATCAATTTGATCTCAAGTTGTAGGAAAATATCTAATCTACTATTAAAACCACATTCACAGTTCTTGAACAAATCTTGAACAAGCTGGATTTTCCCATGTCTCCAGATGGTCTTCTTTGCTTGGACAGACTATAATATCAATTTAATACTAACGTTCTGAATCCTATATTTTTCTGCTCTGTTGATTTGTGTGGTTATAGTCTGTCCAAGCAAAGACGCCAGAGGGGCAGGATGGGAGAATGACTCTAGCTCGGTCAATATTCGTTCAAAAATCATTTATCTGATTTCATTTGCAGGAAACATTCTGATCTACAATTTGAGACCAAATCTTGACCAAGCTGGAGTCATTCTCCCATCTTGCCAGAGGGTCTTCTTTGCTTGGACAGACAATAGTTGTTAGTTTGTGGAATGAGTACCTCTTAAAGACTTAATGCTGTGCTTTGGAGGGCAGTTATTAAACTGCAGCCCAATTTCGAAGTTTGAAGAATGATAGTCGTTAGTTCGATTTATTTCCGGACGTCACTGACAAATACGGAGAAAGGTTGAAATATGGCGGGAACCTATACAACATCGTTACACAGCCTCTCTCTCTCTCAATCTCTTTCTCTCATTCTATTCCTGCTTCTCTCTCACCCTCTTCTCCATAACTTTTTCCATTTCCCGTTCATCCATCTCTCACAAATATTAACCCAAAAATTGAAATACTCTTCTTCCATAAAAAATAAAAAACAATATTAGAACGCCGAAAAGTTATCCTAACTTTTCCAAAACTTTAACCAAAAAATTCAGACAATTGAACATGTGATTGTATTAGAGGAAAACAATGTGTAAAACTTGTAATAAACGTTATTACATTTGGAAAATGCAGCGTAGTGATGTTGAATCAATATGAAAATCAAAACAAATATTGTACTAAACTCTATAGAACATTAAGTACAATTCGAAAAAAGTAAGAAAAGCTACGAACACGTCGTAAACGCTGTTTTTTTAATTCACTACTACGCTGAAGACCGATTCGGATAATTGGCAATTCGGTTAATCGGCGTTCGGAAAATCGGCGCTCTACTGTACTACTAAATAAATATAGGTGACTATGGAGACTATGGAGGTATGAAGCACTCCATAACAGTTTCTTGAGATCAATTTTCCCCGTCAGCCACCATACATTTGACAAGTTATTGTATTATGATGTGAATCATAGGCAAACTTGAACTAATAATTCATTTATGTTTTCATCTTCTTTTTATATAAATATAATAAAGAATTACTTTTCAAGCATTTGAAATAATAATATCTTCACTTTTGTTTTTACGTCAGAAGCTTGAACAAATGTATTCTTAAATGAATCAACCTCACTTCACAAATGCTTTGTTCAAATCTTGGAATACGTACCATTAATGCTATTATTGCTGTTATCAAATCCTAGATTTTTTGAAGTGGAATTTCGTGATATTATTTATGATTATGATTCAACATAACCTGGTTTGAGACTGTATCGTATATAAATCACGGTATGAATATATATATACATATATTCTAGTACCCGTGGTATAAATTGGTAGAGGAGCAGTTGAGGGCATGAGCCTGTTGCACTCACCCAAATGTAATTCAAGTAATAAGTTCATTTGAAATCTGCTGTTAAAAATTTGCTACGTCTAAACTGGGTATAACTCATCAATTTAGAAGGATAAAATTCTGTTAAGAAATAGTGTGAATAAATTCAAATTATCATATCCTTCCCGCCCAAGCAGTACTTTATTCGCAAATTTGAGAGGGAAATATCCCTTCTATTATCCATGATGACATATGCTATAGAGGCTTGGGGTTTCTCATCTCATTCCTATGAGGAATTCAAGGTACAAAAGCGTGCTATAAGGATTATTGAAGGTCTTTCAATGAGACATACATGTCGAGGGACTGGGTAATGACATTTTATGGCATTCTTATTTATCGATCTGCCATCTATTTAAGAAAAAATCTTGATCGGTTCAAAACTGATAGGAGAAATACATCATTATACTACAAGAAATGGTACAAATTTATTTCTCCCCCAACACCGCCTTGGTTTGTCGGATAATAATATAAACATCATTGGGATAAAAATTTGTAATAGAATACCAGATAGCTTGAAATTGATTGAAAGTAATATTCTGTTCCGGAAAAAAACTTGAAAAATATGTTGTAGAGAAAGAGTTTTACTTATTGAGCGAAATTCTGTCTGGCTGAGAACTCATATTTTGTAATATCGTATGTTTATTGTACTTTTTATAGTATTGTAACTTGAATAATGACGACTGTGATATACAGGTGCTTATGTTGCCAATTGTATCTATGCAGAGATAAAGATATTTGAATTAAAATATTAGTGTTGTTATCAAATAATCTATCAGTGATAATAATATGATACACTATTGTTTTCAAAGCGTATTATAATACTAATTCTATTCTGAATTAATCTCATACATGTGTTGATTGTTTCGAATGAATAACAGTACAGGAATGGGAATTTCTACCGCAATTCAAAATAATAACTCATCATCATAATGAATATTGGATGATTTGGACAGGGAACAATGGAATTTTGAGAGCACAGTACTGTAATCGTCTAACATGTGTTTCGAGTTTTTGAAGTGGAGAAATATGTTATACTGTATTGCTATATAGTAACATGTGAACATTCAATGGTATTGAATTTGGAAGCTATATTGATATCCTTCCACGATTTATTGCATCATAAAATTAAATCCTTACTCTCCTTCTGCCACAAGCTCTCTTACTCCCACTCACACGCTTTCTCTCTCTTTCAATTTCTCTTTTATTCTCTCCTTCCTCTCTTTCCTCTCTTTCCTCTCTCTCCTCTTTTCTCTCTTCTTCTTTCTCTCTCTTTCGCGCTCTTTTTCTTTCTTTTTCACACTTTTCTCTATTTTAATCTCCCTATTTTCAACTTTCTCTCTTCCTCTTCTCTCTTTCCTCTCTTGTTTTCACTTTCTCTCTTCCCTCTCTTTCCTCTTTCATTCTCTCATTTTCTCTTTCTTGCACACTTTAATCTCTCCTACACTTTTCTCACTTTCCTCTCTATCTCTCTCTTTCCTCTCTTCCCTCTCTTTTCTCTTCTCTCACTCTCTCTTCCTCTCTTCGACACTTATCTCTCTTTTTATCTCTATCTCTTTCCCTCTCTCTCTCTCTCTCTCTCTCTTCCACTCTCTCACTACTCTTTCCTCTCTTTTTTCTCTCGCTTTCACTTTCTCTCTTTCTCTCTCTTTCCTCTTTTATTCATTATTTTCTCTTTTTCTCTCTCTTTCACGCTTTTTTTCTCTCTTCCACGCTTCCTCTCTTCCTTTTCCTTCTCTCTCTCTTTCTCTCACTCTCTCTCCTGCACTCTCTCTCACTCACTCTCTCTCTCTCTCTCTCTTGCATACTCTCTCTTTCTCTTTCTCTCTCTCTTGCACTCTCTCTCACTCTCTCTCTCTCTTGCACACTCGCTCTCTCTCTCTCTCTCATTCTCTCTCTCTTGAACTCTCTCTCTCTCTCTATTGCACTCACTCCCTCTCTGTTGCACTCTCTCTCACTCTCTCTCTCTCTCACTCTCTCTCTCTCACTCTCTCTCTCTCTCACTCTCTCTCTTTCCCTGCCTCACTGTCAACCTCTTTTCCTCTCAGAGAATTATTATTTGCGCGCCTCACTGCTATTGGAGATCGCGACAGCAATTTTAATACCGTTGAACGTTATTTATTTTTGCACAATTTATTGTTCGGTTGGCAATTTATGAGACCAATAGAATTTGTTTATCGCGCAGATCCACTTTATTACACTTGAGGATCTGGCATGAAAAGTACAGCAGAAGGGATATAGTTCAATTTCTGATAAATTATTGTTATCCTCCAAAAATACATACAACATTCATTAACTGACTAGAGTATAATACTTATTCATGAATCTAGTCTCTGATCAGGTGGTCCACTATAATTTCACACTATTTCTAGACATCATCAGCTGTTGGAACGCACAAGGAACAGACCAAACCGCCTTCATCAATGGCACCAGTTATATCGATTGATCAAAACCATTAATTCTACTAGATGACTATAGTATAATAGCTATTGTCTGTCCAAGCAATGAAGACCGTCTGGCAAAATGGGATAGTTACTCAAGATCGGTCAATTTTAGTTCAAAAATTATCAATTTGATCTCAAATTGAAGGAAACAATAATGATCTACTATTAAGACCAGATTAGGCCTAGGCCCTTCATAGGGCTGTTGCGCCATTGACAAACAAACAATTAAGACCACATTTATAATTCTTAAACAAATATTGACGAAGCTGGAGTCATTTTCCCATCTTGCCAGAGTCTCTTCTTTGCTTGGACTGACTATACTCTTGACTCTATTCTCTAATCAGCTTTCTTTTGGGGTGATGCCTACATGGGCTCTTGGGCCTGTGCGTAGGTAATGGGAAGGATGATGATGAGAGATGAATGGACCTACTGCTTTAGGTGGGTTACGAACCACCGGGAAGCGATTTTTGAGGCTCATAAATTGAATTCAGAGGAACCGGTCACCAGTACAACAGTGGTGGCAGAGGCACTTCGCTTATCCAATTTCACCGATTAGACGCTCTCTACCACTGTGACAAACCGCTTCCCCTATCGTGACTATTCTCTAATCAGCTTTTTGCCTATGAAGGGCCTAGACCTACTAGCTGGTTGCCAGTTTCATATTCACTAAACTATACAGTCCATCCAAGCAAAGAAGACACTCCGGCAAGACGGGAAAACGACTCCAGCCCGGGCAATACCGGCCCAAAAGCCATAAATTCTCAAAAGAACCCACAGCCCCCGAACCAACACCGACCGAGCCCAAGCCACCCCCCACCCCGCCAGAATACCCTCCCAGCCCGGACAGAAAATACAGTAGGCGAATAATCATCAACCAGGATAGAGGTAACGTGTGGTTAGCACGTTGATCCTCTCAACCATAAGCCAGTCTTCACAACCAAGTGATGATGCAGAACACCTCTGAATAACATGCAGTTAATCAGGTAGAGTGTAATGCAACAATTACTATTCCTCCAGAAACAGGAAACGACTGACTGTCTTCACTAACGACAGCTAATCTCCCAAAGGAGGGAACTCTAATCAGCTTGGTCGGTACAATTAAACAGACTTATTCGATCAGTTTCATTCAATGGATCTCGCCTGCTATTTAGTACATTGGTCAATATTTGCAGTGCAGAAGTTCTTTGTCTATTTATATAGCAATAATTTGAGATTCTATTTAATTATTATTATAATTATACAGCAGTTGGTTAACTGCAATATCTAATAATTCTTCCATCTTAAACAGACTATTTGAAGGTATCTGCTCTTGGAACGCACAAGAGTCGGAGAAAAGCCACCTTGATTAATATCAGCATCAACTGTATCAATTGATCGATGCCAAAATCCATTCAATCAATTGATCCAAACTGTACAGTGTACAGTGTCTGTAGGTAGTTTTCAGACTAATTGTTCCACAATGGGTGCATTCACATTGAACGTTTTGCCGTACGGCAGTAACAAACGCTTGTTAATATAATTATAGTCTGTCCAAGCAAAAAAGACCCTTTTGCTTGATGAGAAAATGACTCCTGTTTGGTCAATATTGCTTCAAAAATTATTCATCTGGTTTCATTTGCAGGAAACATTCTGATCTACAATTTGTCACCAAATCAATAATTTTTGAACCAATATTGACCGATCTGGAGTCATTTTCTGATCTTTCCAGAGGGTCTTCTTTGCTTGGACAGACTATATCATCTGTGGACGCAACCATATAGGTCCGCTTCGAAACGTTAGAACGAGAAAAACCGCTTATTGGGAATTCAACTGTGTCGAAAAGCTTGTTCATTCGAAATAATTTCTCTGCAACAATGTGGGACATTACGCCTCGTCAGCAATTTGGAACGATGCTGAAGTGGGTCAGCCTCATAAAATCATCTCTCAAATCCCCGTTAACACTAGAGTGAAACGCCGGCGGCTCGTGCCCGTGAAACAGGTGAAGTGCTGTACAGTAAAAGATACAGGCACTTCACCTGTTTCGTGGGCACGAGCCGTCAGTGGAGTAAAACGCATGGAAATAGTTCAATCAAAACTGGAACAGCAGTCCCGCCTCAGAACATCAGGTGTATTATGAACACATAAATTAATTCGTAGCGCTTGCCTTATCCGTCTAGCCAAAGTACCTAGTAAAGTTAGTCCTAGCCAAAGTTCTAGTGAAGTTAACCAACCGGCAGAGTTTAAGCATTATCAATGAGACAAACAGGCTTGCTTCGTTCGATTTAAAATTTCCTGGCAGAGTCAAGGAGGTATATAGGCTCGCTTTGCTCGATTCCATTCAAACGGATTTTCTTTGTTCATCATATTACTCAACAAGGTCTTTTGGGCTAATTATTTTATGATTTGGGAATCCTTTCAGTTAGTTTTTCTATCATCTCAGCTCAACTTGGGTATGTGATTTCAACGTATTTAATTCGATTTTGAATTGAATCTTTACTGAGGAATCGGCAAATGTGCGAAGAAAATCTTGGAAATTCTTATTACTAGCGTAATTTCCAAAGAATTCCAAAAATTTCCAAGCACAACATTCCCATACCTAATGTGAACCTTTCTACCAAATTTGAACATCTCCTGACAATTAGTTCACGGAAAAGGCTGAGAGAATTCTAGAAAAACTCTGAATATGGAATATTTTCGAGAAATTTCAAGAATCTGTTCTTTGTACGCGTCAAAAGGTTCAACCGAACCTTCCATGATACCATTTCGCTTTTATCAAATAGGTAAATTGATTAGCTAAGGCGCTAGATAGGCAACCCGCGATGAATCTACAAATTAAAATCCTGATTACGTAGTTATCTTTTCCAATTTCTCTGGCTTCCCTCATTAATTTTTTAGTTCCCTCAAAACGAAATAACTTATTATTATTTTATAATTATATTGACACAAGGCCACATGGTTCCATAAATAGGAGGAATAGAAAGCGCAGTATTGAAATCCCGTTTCAAATAATAGCGCCAAATTTGAATTCATAATAATGACATAAAATGAGTTGTTAGACATCAGGGCCCCGGCTTATAAAGATTTACAGCCTGTTTTTATGATAAAAAACAAGTGATCGGGATTGTAGATTCACCAATAAAACGTACGATTTACAATGTTCCAAATTTTGGAAAAAACAGCTGTTGCCCTAATATTGCAGACGTTGAAAGTACTTCAATAGCCGAATATTACAATTTGATTTGTAGGTTATGATATTATTTTAGCGACAATAATTATTTCTTTTCAAATTTCACAATAAAAATAATAATCAATATTTAAATTAATAATAATATATTTGTTCATCAAATCATTGCATTGGAAGCAAAGTTTTTGGTTTTCCATGTCATAGCAACTAGCAAGCTGAGGTTGTGAAATTTCCGAATTATGGGAAACTTTTATGAGACAGAAATACCAATAACATTCACGAATTATGAGTAATGTGTATTGTAAAATGTTTACAAGCCAGGGCCCTGATGTTTTTAACAAACAAATCAGCAAAACAATCATGTAGGATGATTAACAGCTGTCGAAACAGAATGGCTTATGCTGACGTCAAAATGTTATGCTCCTTGTACGCTACAACAGCTGTTGTCAATCAGATTTGTCAAGCTATTGTTGACTTGTTAACGTAGATGTTGTTTTTGAAATCGAAAGAGACAATAGATGCATTACATCAGCTGTTAGTAGGTTACATCACGTACAAGAGACAGACAAACCACCTAACTTTTTAGCTCCGGCTCTAATTTGTTAGAGTGGAGACAATAGTGGACAAATAGACAAGCTCTCACATGCAAGCACACTGGCGGCTCGTAACCACGAAACAGGTGAAGTGCCCGTATCTATCACTGTACAGCACTTCACCTGTTTCGTGGGCAGGAGCCGCCAGTGGCAAGCAGTCTATCGATTGAATTGCGTTAGTTGATGACTGTTTCACATTGTGCAGCTGGTGAGTGTGATGAGAACTTCCGCTCCGAATCAATCTCTCACCAACATCGATACTCAAAAACATCGATTAAAGAAGGGTATATCGATGGGTAACATCGATACATAAATTTTCAAAAACAACGATTAAGGATAGATATTGATCATGAATACTCAAAAACATTCATTAGGGATGGGTATCAATACTCAAAAACATCGATTAAAAATAGGTTTATCGATAGGTAACACAGATATATCAATTGAAAAATTATCGATGATGGATAGGAAACAATACATCGATACTCAAGAACATCAATTGGGGATAGGTATCAATACATTTATACTTAAAAACATCGATTAGAATTAGGTATATCGATAGAATGATAAATAGGAGTCGATACATTAATGTTCAAAAACATCGATTAGGAATAGGCATCGATACATCGATTAGGAATAGGCATCGATACATTGATACTCAAAAACATCGATTAGAATTAGGTATATCGATAGAATTATGAATAGGAGTCGATACATTAATGTTCAAAAACATCGATTAGGGATAGGCATCGATACATTGATACTCAAAAACATCGATTAGAATTAGGTATATCGACAGAATTATGAATAGGAGTCGATACATTAATGTTCAAAAACATCGATTAGGAATAGGCATCGATACATTGATACTCAAAAACATCAATTGGGGATAGGTATCAATACATTAATACTCAAAAACATCGATTAGAATTAGGTATATCAATAGAATGATAGATAGGACAGAAATTACTAGATATGAACATATTGTGAATGAAGCCGCGTATCGACAGTCCGAGGCATGTGCCACACATGCCTCGGACTGTCGATACCGGGTTTGCTAGCAGCGAGGCAAACGCTGCACACAATTCGCAGCGAGCAGTGCCTGTTGCCTCGCAACGCACAACGAACAATTCTACAAACTAACCTCAAAACTGTACCACATTCCTATGCATTTTTGTGATTAAGAATTCTATTTGGGTGTAGAAGGTTCTAATAGGCAATAATAAGCATTGCCTTGAATTTTTATCTATTAATTGAGCACAAACTAACCTCCAAAGTCCAAATTATCAATTGTCAGTTGCTTTGTCTCCCGCTTGATGGCGCTAGTCAATTTGTTCGCGTGCTCGCATTTTTGGTTTCAAAAAATGCAGATTTTTTATTATAATTATCTTTATTAGAATTATAATTATATACTATATACTATATTATAATTATAATTATTTTTTATTATTGCAGATTATATTCACACATATGCCTCAGCCATGAGTTTATACTTTTTTTGCGTCACCAGACTGTACTGCGAGGCATTCGTGGCACATGCCTTGGACTGTCGATACGCGGCTTAAGAGAGCGCCTAGGAAGAGTTCAAACTTATAGAATGTGGGTGGAATTGATAAGAAACCATGTACAATCTACATTCATACATACATTGATGTTTTAAAAAATCGATTACTTATTTATTTATTGTATGGCTCACCAAGAGCATAAAACGAAGTCGAAAAAACACTTAGATAATTACAAACATATACTTTATAGCAGCGATAGCAGCCTTGGTAGTTAGCTATAACTCAATATCAAGTCCATTCAACCAAGCAATAGCATTTGGTCTTGGCAGAACAAAATCCTCCCAAACTCCATCAAACTTTCTTTTTGGGCATTCTTCTATTATGTGGGTCAGATTCTGTTTTTAAACATCGATTAGGGATAGGTTTCAATACATTGATATTCAAAAACATCGATATTCAAATTACCAATAAATGACGTAGCCTAGACTTGTCATAGTAGCCTATTTGCAATGCATATGTGTTTTGTTGATTTTTTCGTCGGGACTGAGTTGTATTGTTGCTATGATATAGTCTGTCCAAGTAAAGAAGACCCTCTGGCAAGAAGGGAATTTACTCCAGCATGGTCAATATTTGTTTAAGAATTATAAATGTGGTCTTAATAGTAGATTAAAATAATTGTTTCCCACAATTTGATAACTTTTCGGACCAATATTGAACGAGCTTGGGTCATTCTCCCATCTTGCCAGAATGTCTTCTTTGCTTGGACAGACTATATATCATAGATGATTGGAATTATTCGATCAGCTGGTAAACTTTTAACTGAAGGAATGAATTATTGAGGGGTAGATTTGCCTTCTTTGCCTTCTGCCTTCTTTGCTCAGACTGACTATACTAAAATACAAGGTAGGGATTACGCCCAGGTTTTAGCCAAAAACCAGCTTGTTTCACAGACCCCTAAAAAATGTTGTAAAAAATGGAATTGCAGATTGTCAGCTGATGACCTTAGTGTGAGTCTGGTATAGTACGGTGCAATTAGTTCGAAAAAAGACCGAACCTCAACATCCAAAGAGAAAGGACGATTCCTACGCCAACTTGTTCTATACAACCCCTTTATTGTTTGGTAAAAAGTTACACCCTTATGAGCGTCGGGTTATTGGGGGAGGGGGGGGGGGGATGAAAGGTGCAAAATTTCAGTTTTTCGTGAATTGTAGGCAAACCAAGCGTCGGACGAAAAATTTCCATGCATGTTTTTTCTAGAGAACAGAATTTGGAAGAGATTGAGACCAATCACAACCCTGTATCATCAACCGTTTCCAAGTTACAATTTTTTGAAAACTCCATATTTTTTTTCACAGGAATTATTCCGTTACTTTAAAAGTTTGTAACTTCGAATTGGAATCACTTGCATCCGTATTTCGAAATCCCTCTCGGCGAAATTCATTACTCTTTAATTTGAAACCAAATTCACACTTCTATGTTCAGTGGTTCATGTGCTACAGCGATTTTTAAAAACCCTTACATCCCCCAAAATCCCCTAAAATTACATTTTATCACACAAAGAAAATATCAATTTTGAAGATTGGCTTCTAATTCTATAATCATGATGGAGGGCAAAATTCTCTACATTTCCAGACCAAGAACATCACTCTACCTTCATTAGTTACAAAGTTACAGATGAATACATCATTAAAAATAAGAAAAAATTGGAATAGCTGATTTTACAGGAATGTTTTCGTCTAAATTTCATTCAAGAAATTCAGAAAATCATATATAGTATCGAAGAGTACTGCTCCATGGTCAAATAATCAAAAATCACTATTTTTGTGGGTTCGTGAACCGTCATTATTATATCAATCCACAGCGCATCATGCTATGTTACCAACCGTATAATATTATTCTAGTAGGCTAACCGAGGTTCTATCCTATTCCATTGTTTTCCCATTTTTTTGTAACATTTTATCAATCTTCCATTATTGTGTTGGCTGTTTGAATCGCCATTTTGTAACGTTTTATGAATCGCTAATTGGGGAGGGGCTTGTCTAGGCCAATGGCAGACGTTCACTGTGATTGGTTCAAGCAGCTACCAATAGCGGTTTTCGACTGCTGGTATGTATACTACAGCTCTTTACGTAACGTTCTAGTTTATCAGAGATTGAAAATGGTGTAACAACCAGAACCAGAATCTTCATTTCTAATAAGTCTGTGGTTCAACAATAGCCTATCTTATTCAGGGTGTTTCAGGAGGAATGTGCAATACTTCTCAGGCTGATTCCTTAGACCAAGTAGAGAAAAACGTTCCATGGGACCAACCCCCAAAAACGCTTTGTTACCGAGATAACAATGGTTGAAAATTGAGATTTTTCAAATAATATAAATTTTTCTAATTTTTTAGAGGCTTTAGTGAGGTTCCAAAATGATCAATTCCTATGTAAAATTAGCTGAGGAATTCAATGAAACCAATTCCAAGTTTGTCACTCAAACGGTTATTGACATAATTGGAAAAATATGCTAAAATACGCCATTTTTTCAACAATAAGGGTTATAACTGGATAAGGAATCATGAAATTGTATTTTTTTTTTTAATGGAAGTTAAAGAGAGTCGGATTCTAAAGGAAAAGTTGAATGGCGGCGATTGTGTAAATCTTACCCAAATCTCGGAAATGGCGATCGAAAATCGCAAAATTGAAAAACATAGCACATGTGATGAATTTGTGTTTAGTAGCGATTTTGCGATTTTTGATCGCCATTTCTGAGATTTCGGTAAGATTTACACAATCGCCACCATTTAACCTTTTCTTTAGAATCCGACTCTCTTCAACTTCTATTAATAAAAAATACAATTTTATGATTCCTTATCCAGTTATAACCCTTATTGTTGAAAAATGACGTTTTTTTGCATATTTTTCCAATTATCTCAATAACCGTTGAAGTAACAAACGTGGAACTGATTTTATTGAATTCCTCAGCTTATTTTACATAGGAATTGATTATTTTGAAACCTCACTAAAGCTTCTAAAAAATTAGAAAAATCAATATTTTTTGAAAAATCTCAATTTTCTGCCATTGTTATCTCGGTAACAAAGCGTTTTTGGGGGTTGGTCCCATGGAACTTTTTTCTCTATTTGGTGTAAGGTATCAGCCTGAGAAGTATTGCACATTCCTCCTGAAACACCCTGTATTACCATTGAATCTATAGAAGAGACAAGAGCTGGAAAAACATTATTGGTAAACTAGTTTTGTGAAAGAACTGAATAGAATATTTTCATTGTCAGATAAATAAATAGGAACATTTCATTTAGTACAATAGAGAAATATTCTGCCCTCGTATAGTTTGTCCAATTAAAGAAGACATTCTGGCAAGATGGGTAAATTACTCCAGCTCGGTCGATATTGATTCAAAAATCATGATTTCAGTTTAAAATTGTGGGAAGCATTCTCCTTCAAAGATAATTTGAAACTACATTGATAATTTTTAAACCAATATTGACCGAGCTGGAGTCATTCTCTCATTGAGGCAGAATGTCTTCCTTGCTCTACTACACTATACGAAATGATAATCTTATTTGACTTGAAAAACGACTTGAATTTAAATTGAGAAACCTAAATAAATTTTTATTGAAACGATGCAAGAAGAACAATGATTCAACAACTACTGTATGGTGAGTAATGACGGGATGTTTTAGCGAAGAAGACATTCTGGCAAGATGGGAAAATAACTCCAGCTCGGTCAAAATTGATTCAAATATTATGAATTTTGTCCTAAATTGTAGGAAAAATACTGTTCTACAATTTGAGATCAAATTTCCAATTTAAAACCAATATTAACTGAGCTGGAGTCATTTTCCCATCTTGCCAGAATGTCTCCTCTGCTCAACCACTCAATTAGTACAAGGGAAGGATATTTTATTGATTGCACCAGCTTCAAAATGAAATTTTCACCTCAATATTGACTTGTAAAACGACTAGCTTTGATAAAACTTTAATGAAACTATGTGAGAAGCACAATGGTTCAACAACTACTGTATGACAAGATGTGTAAGCAAAGAAGACATTATGGTTATATGGGGAAAATAACTCCAGCTCGGTCAATATTGGTTCAAATATTTTGGATTTTGTCATAAATTGTAGGAAAAATACTGTTCTACAATTTTAGATCAAAATTCAGTACCAATATTGACCGTGCTGAAGTCATTTTCTCATCTTGCCAAAATGTCTTCTTTGCTTCGACAGACTGTACTTTGTGTAGCTTTAGTGGAAAGGTTTTTTCGCCAACTCTGAGACTGCAGTACTTTTGTGCTCTGCAGGATTCAGCTAAGTGTTTACTCTGCACATGGTTTAAGAGAAGGGGCGGAGACGCAGACCTCTGTTAGAGATTTCTCAAGTCACTTTCTCCTGAGAAGAGAAATAGTGGGGTGGCAAACTCAGAAACGAGAGTACATGCAACACCTGGTGGAGATGTATACAGAACGCGGGTCGAGATTGGTTCATTTTAGGGATTGGTATCGAAATAAACATCGATACTTGGTTTAGGTATACTAAACTATATAATATTTTAAATATCGATCGTTTACTGATCGGTGTTTTCCACATATCGATGGTTCCACCTGAAATCGATGTTTTATTCAAATAAAAATATTTTCCATTTATTATCATGAACTAATGTTCATTGAATTCATCGTTATTACAAAAAATAAAATTTGTATTTTGTAATGAATATTATTTTTATTGCACAAAAAATAGTGGAAAGAATGTCATGTATTAACATTGTTAATAGTATTACCGAGTTAATATTATCAATTATCATTCACAGTTTCGTAACAAAATATGTCGATGAAATATTGATAGAGTATTATTATAGTCTTTCGAAGCAAAGAAGACATTTTGGCAAGATGGAAAAATGGCTTCAACTCTGTCAATCTTGAGTCGGAGACTATGTATTTGGTTTGTACTGGCAATTGGTCTCTCGGTGAGGGTTATCTATTGGTGAACGTGATGTTAAGTCATGAACACTGTGGACTGCACTTGGATGGGTGACCGGTTCTGGCCAAGTACACATTGACGAGGTGGAACTACCCGTGAGGGTCTCTCCACCATTAGAAGCCATTAGAATATTTCTATTCAATTTGGTTTCAAATTTTAGAGCAGAAGGTTCTCTGAATTTGAATCAAATTAAATTCTTGTAGAATATTGTGCTCTACAAGTTGAAACCAAATTTATGATTTTTGAACGAATATTTTCCGAGCTGGAGTAATTTTATTTTCCCATCTTGCCTGGATGTCTCCTTGCCTGGATAGACATTATGTATTAGGCCTATTAGGCAATAGGTATAAGGGAATTGAAAAACTAAACATCCTTTGTGTATCCGAATTGTACTAATTGAAAAAAGTTTTTATCAATCATCACACTCTCATAAGTATTCAATCCTATTTTTAGACATAACTACTAGTAGTTCTGTGAACGCTAGACCTCACGAAGTCACCCATGCTCCCTGAATCATAAAAGCACTATCTGTATTCACGGTACGTTCATATTGTTCGTCGATTCCGAAAGTCGGCGCGAGGAAGTCTGGTCAGCAATGCAGTGGCCACAGTCACGCTCTATGTCGGCATCAGTTCGTCACGATTCGCCAAAAATTGAGGGTGCTTGGAAAACCGGGCATCAGTCTCTATAATTATTGTAATAATGTTTTCCTTCATGCGAAACGGTCCGACGGTCGGCTGCAGTCGAACAGCTGTAGCCAATCACAGCTCTTGTTGTTAGCCTGCTGTCGACCGTTCGACCGTTAAGAAAAACTTAAGGTAAAAATAATAAGGTAAGAAAAACTTACCTTAATATTCATCTGAAACATCTCAGCTGACTGCAATGAAAGAATATCATCTTAAGTAGAAATTTTTGAAAATTTTTCCATTATGAATGTCATAATATCACATGTTCAGTAATATCAACATAAATATACTATCAAATCATTTATGGAGTATACCTATATCAGAGAATAGTTCAATCCTTTTTTCCTTTTTTCGTCCTTTATATGAAAATTGTCAAAAAACCTTACATATACATCGACGCGCGGTTTCAAGCGGAACATCCCTGTCAAATTTCATTAGAATGTATTGCCGCGTTCAGTCGTAAATGCGGAACATACATACATACATACATACAAACAAACATACAAACAAATGCAAAATCGTCGACTTGAATCTTAGACCTCACTTACGTTCGGTCAATTAATGTCTTATAATTACTATAATCAGGCCTACTTTGATATTGATGTGTTATGATAAGACTGAAATACTTTTGCGTGATTACAATATGGTCAACTGCTTTATCAATGTTAATCTTTTTATTTCTCCATCAGTCTCCAGAATTGTCATGGAATTCATAAAGTATTCAGCCTATAAACTAGGTTGATAAACTTACAAATTTTATACAATTTGTAAGTTTACTAGCCTATGAAAATGGAAAATTCAATCATCTGCAAAAACCATTCAAAGATCTTATCAACCTAATCACCAAAATGGGGAAATGATTCCACCTCGTTCAATATTTGTTCAAAAATTATAAATTTGGTCTCAAATCGTGTATCAGAATGTTTTCTAGAACTTGAGATCAAATTGATAATTTTTGAACCAATATTGACCGAGTTGAAGGAATGAATAAAAGAAGAAGAAAAAGAAGAAGAAGAAGAAAAAAAGAAGAAGAAGAAGAAGAAGAAGAAGAAGAAGAAGAAGAAGAAGAAGAAGAAGAAGAAGAAGAAGAAGAAGAAGAAGAAGAAGAAGAAGAAGAAGAAGAAGAAGTAGAAAAAGAAGAAGTAGAGGAGGAGGAGGAGGAGGAGGAGGAGGAGAAGAAGAAGAAGAAGTAGAAGAAGAAGAAGTAGAGGAGGAGAAGGAGGAGGAGGAGAAGGAGGAGAAGAAGAAGAAGAAGAAGAAGAAGAAGAACAAGGAGAATGGTGAGAAGGAGAAGAAACGAATTAGTGGAAAGGAGAGATGGCGTTATGAAAGGAAAGTTACCAGTGACTGGCTGCTATATAGTATGTACAAGCGAAGAAGACATCCTGGCAAGATTGAAAAATGACTCCAGCTCAATAAATATTATTTCAGAAATTATTAATTTGATCGTAGGGAACTTTCTGCTCTACAATTCTCTACAATTTTGAGACAAAATCTATAATGTTTGAAACAGTATTGAACGAGCCGGAGTAATTTCCCCATCTTGCCAGAATCTCTTCTTTGCTTGGAGAGACTATATATTATAGCTGATTGGAAATATTCGATCACCTGGTAAACTTTTAACTGAAGGAATGAATTATTGAGGGGTAGATTGATGGAAAAAGGAAGAACAATGATGATGGAGAAAATGGAAAAGTTTTGAAGGCGAGAAAGTTATGAGAGTACAATGGATGGAAAATGGTGGGAGGGGGAATTGATGTGGAAAGAGGGTGTGTGGAGGAATCGCGATTATGAGGAAAGGGGAATTGAGAGTTATTGAAAGAATACCGATGCTTTCAGGTTGGCTGTCAGGGTGAGTCATCATTATTCTTTCACAGCTTTAGTCTGTCCAAGCGAAGAAGACATTCTGGCAAGATGGGAAAATTACTCCGGCTCGGTCAATACTGTTTAAAACATTATAAATTTTGTCTCAAAATGTAGAGCAGAAAGTTCCCTACGATCAAATTTTTAATTTCTGAAACAATATTAATTGAGCTGGAGTCATATTCCAATCTTGTCAGGATGTCTTCTTCGCTTGTACAGACTATATAGCAGCCAGTCACTGGTAACTTTCCTTTCATAACGCCATCTCTCCTTTCCACTAATTCGTTTCTTCTCCTTCTCCCCATTCTCCTTCTTCTTCTTCTTCTTCTTCTTCTTCTTCTCCTCCTCCTCCTTCTTCTTCTTCTTCTTCTTCTTCTTCTTCTTCTTCTTCTTCTTCTTCTTCTCCTCCTCCTCCTCCTCCTCTTCTTCTTCTTCTTCTTCTTCTTCTCCTCCTCCTCCTCCTCCTCTTCTTCTTCTTCTTCTTCTACTTCTTTTTCTTTTTCTCGACCCCCTTCTGCCTTTTGAAAAAAAATCAATTTTCCGCCATTGTTATCTCGGTTACAAAGCGTCTTTGGGTTATGTCCAATTATGGAGCTTTTTGCTCTACTTGCGGTAAGGAATCAGCCTGGAGAGTATTGCACATTCCTCCTAAAAAATTGCTTCAAAATTTTCAAGGTTATTTTAAAACTTTCAAAGTTTTAAATGTGTTTTGTTCGAGATTTTAATGTGAATCTGTTTAAAAATCCAAAATTTTGATTTTAATGTAAAAGCTAGTGGGAATATGTGTGAAAAATATCATATAACATATCTTTAATATGTTTGTTTAAATTGTAAGAGAAATAGTTTTGAGCTTTGTCTGATGTACTCTTCTATTTTTTTATTATGATTATGATTATGAAACACCCTGCATACAATACACTCTAGCTTGAAAAATACTGGTTCTGGGAAAAATTAAAACATACAAGACTCGTGTCTGGTAGATGTGAATGTAGACATTGTCCTACATGAATTTCTCAAAAGCCCACAGCTTTCAACACCCCACTACACGATTGCTGTTTTCGGGGGTGAAAAAGCCCCGAAAATTCCCCGAGAAACTCTTACCGGTACACGTAAGTCTCGGTCATACGTGATCGGACTCACACAATCGTGATGAGGCAAGCCTGAGCTTCCGGCACTGGGGAGTTGGCTCTCGCAATGCCGTCCACTACTCGACACCAACAAAACTGTCGGTTGGAGAATATCTATAAATAATTCTCAGCTCTGTTGGGACAGTCTGAAAGCGGTCCTCGAAATCGAAACCATACACCTCAAGTCACTCCACACGTGATCTGATCTCGAGAACCGATCATCTACTGTCCTGACTGAGCTGAGCTTCACTCAAAGACATTCACCATCTGACAGTTTTTTTCAGCTGCTATATAGTCTGTCCAAGCAGAGAAGACCCTCTGGCAAGATGGGAAAACGACTCCAGCTCGGTCAATATTTGTTCAAAAATTGTCAATTAGTTCTCGAATATTGTAGAAAGAAACTTGACTTACTATTGATACCACATTTATAATAATTGAACGAATATTGACCAGGCTTGAGACATTTTCCCATCTTGCCAGAGGGTCTTCTTTGCTTGGACAGACTATAACTCCCCAACGGTCGCTTTGGCTGTAACCGCTGCAGCCGTTAAGGGGGGAGGGGGCTTTCCCCCCTTTTTTCTGTAAAAAAGGGTTCCCCAAGGGTCTTCTTCACGTGGGTAGGTTTGGAAGAACATCTTTTCAGTTATCTCACCTACTACAGAATGGAACATCTACATAAATAGCAATAACAGCAGATGTATTGACCTACGGGTAATTTTCTACTCAATTTTTCCAAATTGATTTCGATGTTTCATTTTTCTGTGATCTTTGTACAAATGAGAAGCCTAAAAATTCCATATTTCAGTATGCAGCTATTACATACTTACTTATACTTGTGATATCAAATTTCAAAGCGATATGTGCATCCAATATCGAGTTATGATACAAAAACAAAATGGTGAAAACTAAGGAGAATTCGGCATTCTGCGCACGACATTTTCTGTTTGTTATAGCTCGAGGAACACCGTAATGGTACTCGAATCAGTTCTTTTGGAACACTCTGTATAGACCTATTGGTAAAAGAACTCCTATTAGGTCTAAAATTGTAGATCTGAATGTTTCTTACAATTTAAGAACAAATTTATAATTATTGGATTAATATTGACCGTATTCTTTGCTTGGACAAACTGCAAATCTATAGGAAATATCTATACTGAAAAAGCGAAAAGACACTTTAATATTCATCAAAATAACCATAGTCAATGCATGATGACTTGAGACGAGATAAACAAAAGCACTGATTGCGTGTGTGTGTGTGTTTGTGCGCGACTGGAGTCGCTTCGTTTTAGCCACGACATAAACAAGTCACAGCAATGCCGAAATCCCGAATTTTGCTCTCAAGGCTGTAATCAAAGCATTGACACAAAAACGTTTACTATAAATTGTTTGGTCATTTTAGGTTCATGCAGTCGAGAGATAACAAGTAATTTCCCAATGTGTATCTATAAAAAAGATTACTAAAAGGTACTTATTCTGAATTGCCTACAACAAAATTCGGAATTTCTGCATTGCTGTGACTTGTTTATATCGTGGCTTAAACGAAGCCACTCCAGTCGCACACACACACACACATGCAGAGTTTTTGTTTATCTCGTCTCAAGCCATCGTAAATAGACTATAGAAATCTACTGAACCTAATGCATTCAAATAAGATAGGTATGTTCAGTAAGGTAGTATGTTGGACATTTAGTCCACACTAAGAACGGATTTTTTTAACTTCTAAGAATACGCCTGATAGTTGCGTCATTCTATAGTTCTCTCTCTTCTTCTTCTTCTTCTTCTTCTTCTTCTTCTTCTTCTTCTTCTACCTCTTTTCCTGTGCTGCTTACTCAGCATTCGTACAAGCTTCAAACCCACGCGTCACGTCACATGTAAGGCAAATAACAAGACTCACAATTTAAAGGAAAGTTCTTATACCGCTCTACAAACCATCTCACCCATCACATACTGCGGGGTCCCATCTCTATTTCTCTCTCTCATACCCACTCACTACTTCTCTCTCATTCTCATTCACTCTCTCTCTCTTTCTATCTTTTTCATTCTCTCTCTTGCTATCTCTCTGTCTTCCTTTCCACTATATCTTTCTGTCTTTCAATATTCCACCATCAAACATCCTCTCATGTCATCTCTCTCTCTCTCTCTCTCTCTCTCTCTCTCTCTCCCTCTCTTGCTAAATCTTTCTCTTTTTCCGCTAGTTTATTCCAATCCATTTTATCTCCTTCGCCAGTATTTCCCTTACAGCAGCAGCAATCTACTTAGGAGAATCAAAACTTTGAAAGTCGAATTGGGTCGACTTGTTCAGAGGCAAGTCAAACTCCACAACAATGCATTGCCTAATGCAGAATCACATTCGGCTCTGGAATCCTACATGCGAAAGAGTAAATAAGAATAAGAAAGAGAATAATAGAGAATTATAGGGAACACGGAAAATACACGATCACTAGCCGGCAGGCTCGCTTCGCTCGCCTTCTCCGTCTAGATAGGGAGCTCCGCCCCCTGGACCCCCGACAGTATCAGCAGTGAAAATGAATTAAACAGGCTCGCTTCGCTCCCTGCAAAACCTCTGTCAGAGTCAGCTGAGACATACAAATTCCATTCAAATAGGTTTAATTTGATAATCATATCAGGGTCTTCTCATCTAATTCTTTGAATTAGTTGTTCTATTACCTCAGCTCAACCTGGGGATATGATTTGAACGTATTTAGTTCAGTAGTTTCCGTGAAATAAACAGTAGTGCGGATTCCAAACATTGGAAAACCTTACTACAGGCGTAACCTAAGAAGAAATTAGAAATTTATTGAGCACAGAATTTCTAGATCCATTTAGATCTGATTACCAAATTTCAACATTTTCTAAATCTAAGAAAAACTCCGAAAAATTGTAAAACGCGAATTTTGAGCGTAACCTTTGGCAGTATATCAGACATGGTTTGAAACTTTATTAAATATCTTCCAAATTAGTTCATCTATAATCTCGCTGAACCATTGAATTTACAGTAATGATTGATCGTATCAAAGCGGAAGATGTGCAACCCGTAATACATCTACGATTTTGAAAAACTTATTGCTGGCGTAATCTTGAACGGATTTCAAAAATATTTTAACACAACATTATTCTAGACCTTATCTGAACCTGCTCATCAAATATCAACATTTTCTACCGATTGGTTCTCGAAATAATGAAGAAAACGCAGAAAAACTAAAATATTTTGCGTATCCTCGGGAAGTTTCAAAAATCCGTTCTTAGTACGCGTCTTACGGTCCAACTGTACATTCATGCCAAAATTAAACGCATTCGGTTCGGTAGATTTTTAGTTTTGCTGTTTAGTAAGTGAGTGAGTGAATGAATGCCATTTCGCTTTTATAGAATATAGAGATTTATCAGTGTTCCGTTACCCAATTCCAGAAGGGTTGTCATTTTTTTCCTAATGATGGGAAATTATATTTGGTCGCGAATAGTTGATAGCACTACAAATTCAGAATGAATTATATTTATTCTTTTTGAGCTGTGTAACATTCTGTGTAGGTTCCGATCGTCTTATGAAGAGAAAACATGTTATATTTTATCATGGGAGAAAATTGAAGCGATCAAGTCGTCAGTTTTTACAAAATGAATATAATTATGATGTGAATAGTATGAGGTTTTTAAATTTTTGAATTTTCAAAGAATTTATATTAAAGTAATGATATTTGGCAATTTCGGATGGAAACTTTCATTAATCTTCTAAAATATTAAAATTTTTGAAGTGTTGTTTGGAGTGAAAATTTGTGACTATGGAAGAAAAGCAATAAACTTAACCTGGATTGTATTCTAAATTGGAAAAGGGGCAGTTTTATTCTTAAGCCTGTTGAACCCTACCATTAGGTATTATTTGTAAATAAATAATAAACATTTGATAGTCAGACCTGACAATTAACTCAGATTATTTAAGAAAAATACTCAAAATTACCAACTCACTCAAGACCATAACACTCAAGAGGATATATGCTCAAAATGTCCACCCACACACGCTTAAACCCTTTATAAGTATACGGTACTTGTAAAGGCGATATTGTGGTAGTTATTCATATTGAATGAAAAGATCACTAATTAATCGGAAATCAAGTTACCGGTTTCTTTTGCTTTACCATTATTAATATAGTCTATCCAATCGAAGAAGACATTCCGGCTAGATGGAGAAATGACTCCAGTTCGGTCAATATTTATTCAAAATTTATAAATTTGGTCTCAAATAGTAGGTCATGATGTTCCTCAAAATTTCAGTCCAAATTAACAGATTTTCAACCAATATCGGACGAGCTGAAGTTATTTCCCCATATTGCCAGAATGCCTTCTTTGCTTGTCAACAGTATAATCAATTCAGCCTTTAAAGCTAGTGTGCTTCAAGCTCCATGCAAGGTATCATAGCTTCCTTTAATAGAAGCCCTAATAATATGGCAACGTCGCACTGGAGGTACACATTTTGTAGTATAAGTAGTAATCAGACCAGCTGAAAGAATTGAATCGATTGCAAAGCTGGTGTGTTAATTTCAGTTTTATTAGATAATAATCTTTTTGAAAAACCTTTCGAATATAATTCAATGAGATGTGGTATTCCTGCTCCATTCCCGTCATTGACAGCTCTAATCTTGGGAAAAGAAATGAATTTATTCAAATTCTTACAATGTCATTTGATGTTGAGCAGCAAAACCAGTGGCTACGTTTGATCCCAAGAAAGGAGTTGATTCCTTCAGAAAAATTGAATGTGTGTTTAAAATATTCTAACAAGGATGTATTGACTTTTGTGGAGCGAATATCAGGACAAATATAGAAATTGGATGTAATGGTAAAGATAGATAAGCCTATAATTTATGAGAAGAAGCGCTGCCCCATTCTCAAATGTTCATGATGATGGACTTATCTTTGCTGAAAACTTCGGTTCAATAAGTAAGGGGACGGATCAGCAACCAATGTTTCAACCGAAGAATGCAAAGATGTATTCCTGACTACTAAATGTCGAAAAGCTGTTCTGTGTACTTATTAACGATAAAGTTAGATAGTATCGGTTTGAATGTATAATGGGATGAACAATGAGAGTGTAATCACTGCTAAAATAGTAGACTATTGCATTCAAAATCAAAATAATTCTAACGCGATGGCTAATATTGCTCTGAACAATTATTCAAAACAGAAGAATGATTCATTGATCAAAATGTAAATAAAACACAATATTTTATATTAATAAACGTGATGCACATTCAAATATACTTTGATTTTTATTATATTTATTCCTTTAAAATTATTATCACTTCTTTGATCATTTCTTTGAGTGAGAAAACTTTGGCTGAAGAAGAAATTTGGACTTGTAACCTCAAATTTTGTACTATATTTTAATGAAAATTGTGTTTTGAAATACCAAGGGCTATGCCTGTTCTTTCAAACGATGTGTGTTTTTCCAATAGATTAATAAATAAATAAATAAAAATTAGTTCTGTTTCTTATATCTATACGTATCTATTCAAATTGTAATAGAATCTTGATTAAAATAGGTTGACAAGCATTTTTATTGGAGAAAAGTGAATCAGAATCTTACAAGGTAAACCTACGCTGCAGTGGTGTTACAGCGTTGCCAGATTTAAGGCCACGGCCTTTTATTAAAGGAAGCTATGAAGGTATGCGTGACTTTTTTCTTGTTTCTCATGACTGTCCTCACTTTCCATATTCTCTTCTGGCAACCTTAACCAAAGATAGTACACATCTACTTCAAAATTAGGAGCAGCAGTATTCAAAGTCAAGCACCAGTCGGCCATTTACTGGTAGCTGCTGGAACCAATCACAGTGAACGTCTGCCATTGGCCTAGACAAGCCCCTCCCAATTAGCGGTTCATACGAAAGTTACAAAATGGTGATTCAAACAACAAACACCGTAATTGAAAATATATATAGTACAACTGTATGTGATTTATTCATTAAGATGACAACAATATTTATGCTCAGTTTCTTGATTGTTAAAGTTAGAAATAAATCTGATTATCTTATCAATTTCACAATTTACACTACTTTTTATTGTTTACAGTGAACTTTTATCAAAATTCAGGATTCCTCAAATTGAAAAGTTTTATTCGAAGTTTAAATTGTGAAGTAAACTTTAATTGACCTTTTAAATATCATTCATTCACTCATCATCACCTTTGCTTGAAATGCTTGTTATCAAGTCACAATTGTAACAATATATAATAAATGAATGAATAAATATGAGGCTATTTCACACTATAGTTTTCACAGGCTACTCCATAATTCTATAATTTATTCAAAAAGAAGGATTACACAATACACATGAATGTGAAAATTATACAAAAATTATCCAGATAATAAGTTGCTTGCAATCTTACTTGTTTGGCATGAGAATATTTTCAAATTTATTAATTCTTTGTACACTGTACATTGATCGAAGACACAATACATAGAAATGTCTGTATATAAAAGCGGAATGGCACTGATTCACTAATCAGCAGAACTAAAAATCTATCGAGCCGAATGCGTTCAAATTTGGCAGACATGTTCAGTTGGACCTCTAGACGCCTACTAAGAACGGGTTTTTGAAACTTCCCAAGGGTACGCCAAATATTTGAGTTTTTCGGCATTTTCTTAATTTTTTCGAAAACCAATCGGTAGAAAATGTTGATATTTGGTGGGCAGGTTCAGTTAAGGTCTAGAAATGTTGTGTTCAATAAATTTCAAATCTCTTCTGAACGGAATTTGCTTGTCTCAGCTGACACTGACAGAGGTTTTTCAGGCGAGCGAAGCGAGCCTGTTTGACTCACTGACACTGCCTATACTGTCGGGGGACAGGGGGCGGAGCAGGCGAGAAGGCGAGAGAAGCGACCCTGCCGGCTAGTACAGAATATTGAGGTGCAATAGAATATGAAGCTCACAAGGCTTTTCGTCTGTTCGTGAGTTTTGAGAAAACATATTATTCAACAAACTACAAAAAGAAAGGTTGAAGCAAGTAAAATAATAAATAAGATTAGTAAAGGTAGAAATGAGAAAAAAATACAATCAAGATATCAGCTATAAAGCGAAAAAAAACAAAGAAAAGGAGAAGAGAAGAAGAGAAGAAGAAGCTCAGCGAATGCAACTTATTACAGGATAAAGAATGAAGAAAATAGTGGGAATTGAAAATTCAATAAGCTACACTGCATTGCCTTCAGTTAATAATAAGTCAGTTGATGTTTAATCCAAGAGATGATATCGTTTTTCAAACTATTATTTCGAATGTCTGAGAGAAAGTAATTTAATGTAAAGGGAAGTTTGGACATTAAAGAGGAATTGATAGAGATAGAGAAAAGAAGAAACAAAGAGAAAGAGTAAGAGAGAGTGTGAGAGCTTGGGAGGGATCACGAAAGTGCTGTTGGCTAATGTATTACCATCCATTTTCAGTGTATCTCTCTATCTTCGTGGTTGAGAGAGATTATTCAGCCAAAATGGACGCATATAGTGTTATTACCGTTGATAGAAGCTTTGATTGCCAACTGCTTGTTGTTAATTAATGCGTGTATGTATAACCACAGTATGTATATGATGTATATGTATACACTTTGCATGTGTATAACTACACTGTAAGCACTGGCGGCGTATGCCCACGAAATAGGTGAAGTGCTGTACAGTAAAAGATACGTGCACTTCACCTGTTTCATGGGTACGAGCCGCCAGTGCTTAAGAGTCAAATATTACCTCGGGTTACCTCGAGGGTTACCTCGGTTAAATCAACCATTCACCACTATACCGTACGTGGGGGTAACTTTGTGACACGCGGGGTAACTTTGGGACAGTGGAATTTTATCTATTTTCTCAATTTCTACCCTATTATGCTTTCTACGAATCTAAAAACGATCAGAACAGTTGTTCTAGGTGTAAGTTTATTCATTGACCAATTTTCAGAAGTTATGGGTGGAATAAAATGGTGGTTTCAGTTATTCTTTGAAATACTCATATTTCCAATGTCGAGGAAAATCTGGAAACTTGCTATTGCCCATCGATCATTTTATGGTATATACTTATAAAATTATAATGATCTTTTCATATATGTTCCAGTTTTCATAGGACTTCTTTTGTACTGGAATAAAAAGCATTAAAATAGTCCACTGAGACTTCATGTAACGATGCCAAGCGGATTATAAATGCAAATTAATTTATATTTTCATGATTTCCCTGACAAAATGACAACGTTCATGTGTGCGGGGAGGGATTGAGTGGTGACTTGGCTCATAACCATCTATCAATTCTCAGACCTTAATGTACCTATCGATTGTATGGAAAATGGCGGACGTAATTGCCCTACTCCAAATTCATGATGTCATAGCGTTTTGGTTATGTTGACAAAAAAATCATATGTTTTATTATAAAAATAATTTTTGGAACATTTCATAAGTAGGCCTACTGAATGTTTACTAAGTTGACAATGGATTACACTTGCGATTCGTCTTGTTTTATGTTAAATAATATGGCATAATTTCTTGAGTATTTGATAATTTATTACAGAAGGGTCGTCTGTGTTGTGTTTATGATTGTGAATATCCAAGTATGGTAATTCAGTTCATATTTCTATTTTCACGTTTCCTGAAAACAAACTCTCAAAGAACATATTGGTTAGAAAGGTTTTCATCAAAATTTTGAAGTGAAAGACAGTTCGATAGTTTGTATTAATCATTTTGAAGACAGTTTTATTATCGAGGAAGACGTTTTTCTTGTCATAGACGGTTAACTAATTGGATTGCTAAGAGAAAAACATTGAAGTGCCAAGAGAAGTGATGCATTTCCTTCAATTCCAACAAACTAGCCTATGTGCTTTTTATAAAAGTGAAAGACAATAATTAATGAAATCAGTGATCTGCCTTGTGTACCAGTTATTGTGTACAGAATAAATTTATTTTTTCTCAAAGTTTAGATCTAAGATATGTAAAGCAATGGTAAAAATACACAACTGAATGCTCAAATAACACTCTAAAAACAAGTTTTGAGAAGTTGAAATTACATTTTTTGGATGGATACTGGAGTCTGAAGAAGACAATAAGATGTCTCAAACTTGCAAGCCAAAGGAAAAAAATAACTGGAAATATTGGGGGAAAGGTTTAGATTCGGAAGAAAGTTAAAATGAGCAGCAAGTGAAGTACAAACATGTTGGAAAAAACTGATTGGAATTTGAATTTCTATTTTTCACATGGAATAATAAATCAGATTCTAGTTTGAAGTTCATCATATTGTAATGATTATCAATTTTGTATTGGATATTAATTATATTGTAATATCGTAATGTTTAACAATAAAAAATATGCTATTTCTGTCTTATTTCCTCTAAAGTATAGCAACTTGAACTATTGCTTTTACGCTTGGCTAGGCCCATATTGCCGCCATCTTGTTTTGTACATTAAGGTCTGAGAATTGATAGATGGTTATGCTTGGCTGTTGCAGTTTTCATCATGTTTTTTACAATGACATATACAGACACATGTTTTTAAATTGTAGAATACCAAATTTTAAACCATGGAATAACATCAGAAAGAATCAAAATAAATTCTGAGAAATCCACTAACAGCCGTTCTAAGTTTTGCAGACTACAATAAAATTCAATATTAATTATTAATTATAATACGGAATTAATCAGTAGCCTATTGGTTGAATCCGATGAAATGGCTGAAATTGATCCGATTAGATCTTATCAATAATCGCAAATTAATCCATTTAATAATATTGTATTGAATCTAATCAACAATCAGGAACTAATCCGATTCAAGGATCAGTAGGAGGAGGAGGAGGGGGAGGAGGAGGAGGAGGAGGTGGAGGAGGAGGAGGAGGAGGAAGAGGAGGAGGAGGAGGAGGAGGAGAAGGAGGAGAAGGAGGAGGAGGAGGAGGAGGAGGAGGAGGAGGAGGAGGAGGAGGAGGAGGACAAAGAGACTCAAATAATTACAATATTTACTGAGTGTTCTGAAATGGAGCGACAAATCTTGTGAGTGGCTTCCTCACAACAAAACAAATAAAAAGGTTTCAGTTAACATGGATCTTTAATGCTGTGTTACCGAGATAATTTTTGCGGAAGGTTTTCTATTTTGCTCCACATTCAATTTTTATAATTTTTTGGCTGCCTCAAGAGTTACCAATTTCCATGTAAAATTATTTTTAAGCCATCTTTAAGCTTCATTATAATTAAAGCTATTTGTTGAAGGGACCGACAAGGTAGCCAACGCGATCTACCAGCAAACATGGGAACTAACTGGCGAATATTTCATCCACTTTTTTCCATTCCTATTGAGTAACTTCGCATAGAACCAAAAGATGAATTTTAAGTAATTTAAAAACTTTCCAAGGAATTACCTAGGATCATTTTTGATGAATATGGAGATTGAACTACACAGTATAGCCTACTCCTACTGTTTCAACATTGTAAAAGATAACTCGATTAAATTATTATTGACAATAAACTTTCAAAAAACATTTCCCATTTATAATATTTTGGATAAAATATTGAATAATATTATCTGTAGCAACTGTTTTTACAACAAAAAAATATTTCATTGAAATATCAAGGAAAGCTCTACTCTGTAATGTAAAATTCATTACTCTCAACTCTCAGCATTTTAGAGAAAAATTTATAATAATTTATTACAACTCCATCTATCTTGGAGTGCGGGTTTGATAAACTCTCTCTTGGCACTGTACGTATATTTCAAAAGTTTATGGTGGATATCACACGGTAGAACTTTTTAACCCCATAAAATTTCTTATGGTGACATATTCTTGGCCTATATGATGAACGTGACAGCTTCGCATTGAGTAAATATTGTCGATATCCGCACACAAGTGTAATTTGTAGGAATTTTATAACATATCGTTTTTATAGAGCCTAATAACTTCTGAACTCATATTTCCTTTTATCTTCATATCATCTTTCCATCTCACACACCTGTGATAGCACTCTTACTCTCTCACTCCCTCTCTTTCTCCTTCTCTAACTCTCTCTCTCACTCTTTCTCTTTCTGTTTATCTCTCTCTCTCTCTCTCTCTCTCTCTCTCTCTCTCTCTCTCTCTCTCTCTCTCTCTCTCTCTCTCTCTCTGGTATCTTTTGTCTCTCTCTTTCTCTCTCTTGTCTCTTGCTCTATCCCTTATTTTCTCTTACTATGTATCTCTTGTTCTCTTATTTTTACATTTTCCTGTTCTCCTAATCTCTTATCCTCTTATTCTCCTAATCTCTTATTCTCTTATATTCTCTTATTCTTTTATTCCCTTATTATCTTATTATCTCATCCTCTTATTCTCCTTTTCTCTTATTTTCTTATTCTCTTATATTCTCTTATTCTCTTATCCTCTCATCCTCTTATTATCCTATTCTCTTATCATTTTATTCTTTAATTCTCTTATTGTCTTATTCTCTTATTCTCTTATTCTATTATTCTCTTATTCTCTTATTCTCCTATTCTCTTATTCTCCTATTCTCTTATCCTCTTATTCTTCTATTATCTTATTCTCTTGGTCCCTAAGACTCATATTCTCCTATTCTCTTATTCTATCTTACTCTCTCACTCACAATCTCTCTGCCTACAACTTAAAATCTCTCAGCCTCTCACTATCATGACTCTCTCTCTCTCTCACCCACTCTCTCTCACTCTCACCCACTCTCTCACACTCTCACCCACTTTCTCTCACTCTCACACACTCTCCCTTTCTCACTCTCTCTCTCTCTTTCTCACTCTCTCTCCCTTTCAGCCTCTCTTTCTCACGCTCTCTCTCTCTAATTCTCTGGTTTTCCATCTTTCTCACTCCCACTGACTATCTACTCTCTCTCATCACACTCTCTGTCTCTTACTCTTATCTCCCCTCTTTCACTCTATCTCGCTTACTTCTTTTCCTCACTCAGACCCTTTCTCTCTCTCTTTCTCCCTCTCTTCATCACTCTGTCTCTTCCTCTCTCACTTAAACCCTATCACTCACACAATTTTCTCCATTCTCGGTTTTTCTGAACTTCCCTCTCTTTCTATATCATACTCTCTCCCACATTCTTTTTCTATCTCTCTCACTCTCTCTCTCTCTCTCTCTATTTTGTTCTCTCTCTCACTCCCTCGCACTCTCTTTATCCTCTCATAAACCTCTCTTTTTTCTTTACTTCCTCCATCAGCGAGACCATTTCCTTTTGTTGGCACTTCCAAACTCAGCATTTGTACAGCTTTTACGATAGCTAAGTTATTAAACATCATAAGGTTTTGCGTTATAAAATTCAACGCTATTGGAGTAACCTCAACGGTATTATAAAAAGTGCAAGACTATAGTTTTGTTATAGCAGAGGACATCGGAGGCGGTGTAATGTAGGCGAATGACTGTCATAAATGCTCAACTCTGTCAGGACAGTCTTAATCGGTCTACAAGAGCGAATCGAATCAGCTTACCCCTGTTCCACACACCACGATTTTTGGATACCCTATTCACAATCACTAGAAACTAACTTTTTGCGTGTATGTGTAGGGTAATTCCCGTTTCCCGGAGAGATGGACCACTGGGTAAGATGTGTCAATGGCTTAGTTTCAAAACTAGCCAACTGGTAACCCAATAGAAGTTTGATATATTAGTAAAGATGATATTAGACTGTATACCTTGAATAATTTTTTTCAAGGATAATTTTTTAATCAGATGCCTAGGAAGTATACACGGGAGTCTACAAGGGCTAGCTGATCAGAGGAAGATCTACTCAAGAGACTAGGTGGTATCATGAAGACTGTCCAAAGTTTGGACGATTGTATGATTTCTTTGGCAAAATTGATAAAAAACAAAATAGGATGAAACTTATTATGTCGATCAAGAGAGAAAAGCCCCTAAAAATGCTTCAAAATATTCAAGCTTTTTTATCTCTCTAATTTGCCTGTTCCATATTAATTTATTTTGTTTGTTTTATTTTTGACGTTTGACTCTGTTTCAATGTTTTAAAACTTTAGCATCATTAAAAAACAAAAACAAAATCACTGAAAATGTATGTTTTGTCAACTTTTTACCCTGATCCATCTCTTCCAATCTCTCCCAACATAGATGGTCCATCTCACCCAAGCCCAAAGCTGGAGGGTGGAGGGTAGTTGGTAAATCTATATAACATACTGTCACAATAGTGTCAGATCCCTATCAATGAAAATAATTTAATTATAAATTTTTATTAAAATACAGTTTTGTAGACTTTATTCAAACAATATAATATAGAATAACAAATTCATTTCCAAAATAATACTGCAAAGCGAGAGAGGAAAACGTTCTATTCAATTAAAAGTCTTAGCAAGGCTTTCACGCCGTTGGCTAAGAACTGAGTACAAACTCTGCATTAGCGCGAACAAAATTTTTATTCCCACCAAAGCTGATCACTTCTCGTTCAGCTGCGGTATCGACCACGAGTCCCGGTTTACCCAGGAGAGTCATTTCCATTTCTGTAAGTCCTTTTTATTATTAATTTATTTTGAAAATTCATCATCACTCTTTTAAACAGTCACATCTTTAATAATAATAATAATAATAATAATAATAAAAATAATAATAATAATAATAATTATTATTATTATTATTATTATTAAAGTAAAATAGTTAAAATAATAATTATTATTATTATTATTATTATAGAACGTTTTCCTCATTTTTTTTCAACTTTTATTTGGATTTTTTTTGTTAATTATAAACCACGGTTTCGAAAGAAAGGGTATAACTCTCCAAATAAAACTCTGTCCAACTTCTTTATTTCAAATCTATTCTATTTTAAATAATTAATTATAAACTACGGTTTCAAAAGAAAGGGTATAATTATTTAAATTAGCTTTATTTTTGTTTAACCTTCAACAAACTGTTTTTCTACTATTTTATATTTCATTTTTAAAAGTTTCTGTACTGTTAAATATTCTCAATATCTGTCAATAATCAATAACAATTAATTATTTTATTCAGTGTCAATAAAAACGAAATTTCATTTTCAATTCTTACTTTATCATTTTTATCCTGTTTCTGGAAATTCAAACACATTGTGTAGAACAAAAATTATACAATCAAAATTTTCAAGTTTTTGTGTTTTTTTCTTTATTAAAAAACACTGGTGGAGGCGTTCCTGTGAGGTAATTGAATTGATCAAAACCCAAAGATTTGGAGGAATCCGGGGATTAATTCATTCAATTATCCACAATATTCAAGATCCAATAATTTATGGTAGTGCCCTCACCAAACATCGAGTAGAGGCACTAACCAATAAAAATTGAAACACAAAACTCATATGATCCATTCTATTAGATTGGAAACATCATTACCTCCATTCATTTGATTTTAGTGGAGCAATTGAAATTCATTACCTCCCATTCGTTACATTTTGGTGGATCCAAAAGCATTACTCCCACATTTGTTACAATACACACCATCCACAGTAATACATCATATGAATGGTATGTGTTCAGCCGCCATCTTGAAAATCTTAAATATGGACAACATAACCTCAAAAAACAGAATTACGTCATACCATTCATACGATGTATTACTGTGAATGGTGTGTATGTTCTAAAGATTTACCAACTACCCTCCACCCTCCAGGCTCTACCCACCGGCAGTGCGGCCTCAGCCATAGGGTGAGATGGACTACCAGGAAAAAACTTCTAGATTTTTTTAATTAAATAAGAATAAGAACCAAAGTGTATGAGTATCATGTCCTTACAAAGTTCAAGATTCCACACAAAATGACAAAAGAAGAGTTTTTTTTGTCAAGAAATGAGAAACTTATGAGCTTCGAAATAAAGGGTTCCATCTCTCCCGGACTTACCCTATGTACAGGGTGAAAACCTCAAAGTGGCACACTTGGATATAATGCAAAGGGCATGAGATATCGAAGCGAGACCTCCACCATACCTCATGTAACAGTTTTCTTCACTTTTTCAAGTGGTAAAAAACCTTTTCCGCCATCTTGGATCTGCCATACTGAATCCAACTTCACTTTTTTAAATGAGAAGGTGAACATATTATACATGATTTTGATGCAGTTTTTCAAGAGAAATCGAATGCCGGAAACCACACATCGTTATGACTAACCGTTTAGAAGTAATTTGATTTTTTAAATCAGAGATCTTCAATACAAATCTGTTAATAGCTCCAAAACGGTTCAACCTATCAAAGTGCGGTTTTCGCCATTCATTTTGTCTCGAAATTCTGTATAGAAATCATGCATCACATGACGATCTTAAATTTTAAAAATTATGAGAAATCCAAGATGGCGGACTAAATTTGTAAAATATCCGATGTGGTCATGTGTGACATGATTTCGATACAGAATCTCAAGAAAAAATGAATTGCAAAAACCGCTATTGAATTGGTCGAACCGTTTTGAAGCTGTTAACAGTTTTATAGTGAAGATCTCTGATTTGAATTAAATTACTTCTAAACGGTTAGACATAACGATGTGCGGTTTCCGCGGCATTCGATTTCTCTTGAAAAACTGAATCGAAATCATGTATGATATGTCCACCTTCCCATTTAAAAAAATGAAGTTGGATTCAGTATTGCGGATCCAAGATGGCGGAACAAATTTTTTACCACCTGAAAAAGTGAAGAAAAGTGTTATATGAGGAATATTCTAGGTCCAACATTGATATCTCATGCCGTTCGCATTATAACCAGGTGTGCCACTTGGAGGTTTTCACCCTGTATGCGTGTGGTATGTCTGCTAAATACTTTATCTCGATTCCCAATTGACCGATTGACTTGAAATTTTGAACTTGAGGTTCTTATACCATGAGGACCCGACTCAAAGAAATTCAAAAAATTCCTTGAAAAATGGCGAATAGTATGCCAAAAATTGTGTTTTTCACGGTTTTATCGAAAACGGGTCTTACGATTTTTATTTAATTCATTCCCAAAATAATCTTATATTAGCCCTATCGACTGCCATAAGTCTCGTCAGTGGCAAAATAGCAGAAGATTCGCAGCATTAATTTCGCAGCCAAATTCAACTTGGGGTCAATATTTAAAAATGAAATAAATTCTGAAATGAAATGTTGTTGCACTACAATCTCTCGCATGGCCGACCCTCAAATTTGTCCGGCTTTTCACAACTATTTCTCTATCGTGAATCTGTGGCTCTAGCGCCTGACCCACTTGCATGAGTGACTGTATAATGACCACTGTGATAACATCTATCGCCAATGAAGAAAACATGCAACTGAAAACAGAATATTCCAACTTTGTAACCTGTGCTGGTGTGAGTAGACCTCTTGTATCCAGAATATTATTGTGTAAAAATCTTCGAATATGGACTAAGTTACTTCTCAACCTCTCAAACTTCTCAGTCATGGACTCATCCTTAATAGGTCCCTAATTACTAGCCAAATTCAAATTCATATTTTTATTTGCCATAATCAATATAATACAAGAGGTTTTAATATTGTGAACAAGAAGTAAAGCAAAATAATCAATCATTGTATGTATTTGTAATGAAACCTAATTGATTCTAATAACATAACATAATTATTATATACATAGGAACTGCTTGTAAAACCGTCAATAGTGTTTTATGAACATGATTGTGATTGTGTAGGCTATGACTACTGAGTGGAATATATTCTGGCAAGATGGGAAAATGACTCCAGCTCGGTCAATATTCATTTGAAAATTATAAATATGATATCAAATTGTAGATTAGAATGTTTCCTACAATTCGAGCCCAAATTGATGAATTTAAAGCAATATTGACCGAGCTGGAGCCATTTTCCCATCTTGCTGTCTACTTTGCTTGGACAGACAATAGCCCTAGAAAACACAATGAACATTGAAAATGGTTTATAATAATGTTTGGACCTTCATTACTGAATCATTTCTAATAATGATAATAGGTTTTTACTGTGTTGAAATGGGTGAATATTAGATTGAAGAACTTTCCTACTAATAACCGCACCACAATAGCAAAGCTCCCTTATTTCTTCACTTTCTCTTACACACGCAGTCACTCACACTCTCTCTTTTTATTTCTCTTCCTCTCTTTTATCCGCTCTCTCTCCCGTGCCACTAATCCTTTATCCCTCAATTCACCTTTCTTTTTTCCTCTCCTAACTCTCTTAACTCTCTCTTTTCATTCTCTCTCTCTCTCTCTCTCTCTCTCAAAACAACCCTTACCACCTTTTTATCAGACCACTTTTTACCATTATAAATTAACATAACAACCAACGCGCTAAGACCTTCTGATATTTCTGGATAAAAAATAGTCTCTCGCCGGCACTCTTCCAATACTATTTCTTTCTCTTACTGAATCTTTTACTCAATCTGCGCATGCGCTGTGGGCTTTTCACAGCCTTTCCGTGAACACTCCAATTGAGTTAGTTTATTCATTGAGAGTACTAGCTAACTGACGTGAGAATAATAAAGCAACACCGACCACAAAACCAATAATAGGATAAAATCACAAGTAAGATCATTATTTGAAGTTATTTCACAATCAATAACAAATTATGGGATACTATATAGCTTACTGTAATGAGTGAGTTTAGATAATTTATGAGTTCTGAAATACCATTTTTAGAACTCAATTACTCAGAACTCAGAACTAATTTCCAGAATACAATGCACATTTTCAGTGATCCAAATAATACATAATTTCACGATTATTTGTTTTACATTACAAATTTTGTATGTATCTATCTATTATCAAGTTACAACATAAAAACTTGATGGAGGGTTCAACAGGATTACTCCCAAAACCGTCCCTTTACCCATTTTCTATTTCACATTTTTTATCTAGTTACTCTGTCTAGGGAGAAAACTCTAATACGCCATATATTTTCGATTATATCTCGGCTCATAGGCCAAATAGAGAGTTCTGGTTTTTACTACTTGATTGGTACCATCCAACACTACAATTTGAGCAACTTTTTCATTGAATTTGGTGTTGATTAGTTTTTCAATCAAATAAATGAAATTTGAAGTGAGACAAGTTGGATGTGTTTATTCACAACTGTGTATTGGTGAATCAGGCGATTTTGAAATATTCCGCTATCATCAATCATGATGGTTAGAAAAATGTGTTTATCAGATGTATTTATGTATGAGTATTGGTGAGTATGGATTCTTAATTTTTTCGAATTAGTGAAATATTTTCAAGTTTCTAACTACGTTAACTTACCGGCAGGTTACTTACTTTGTTGTGATAATGCATTTTAAGAATTTTTTTTTAAATAATGTTATTTCATAATATTATGTAAAAATATTCAGGTTATGCCACTTTAGTACATTTCATTTGACTTCAACAAATTTTCACTCACAAGGAAAAACCAAACAAATTCTGAATTTTTTAAACGATTTTGATAATTTTGAAACAAGAATAATCAATAATTTAAATACCTTGAACATTTTCAACTCTAAAAATTTAGAAACTGAAAATTCTTATGAATTTTTTGCTTTCTTCAAAGTTTCTCATTTCGTAAAATTGCAGGTTCGCATTTTTTAAGTGAAAAAATTTAAGTTAAAATGAGCTATGAATTAATTGAATCATAATATGAATAATAATATAATATAATATATGATTATCATAATATAATATATTATATTGATCCATTGATTTTTGAGTAGACTATTCAATGGTGTACAAAATGTTTGAAATCATCATTTAATTTCAATATTTTATCGGAATGAATTACCTGCTCTTATGAAACTTATACAGAATCGTAGTCCAGCCACTGTTTCATAAAGAATTAACTTACAGGCTACAATAACTAATAAAACACGTAATTCACAACAGAGTTTCTGTTTTATATATTTTCTTGTAAAACAAAAATTTTAGAAGCTCCGAGTCAGCTAAATCTGATTTGAAAGAATACGGATTATTTGCAACAGAGCTGATTTTTCCCCAAATTTAACTTGTAAATTGAACGTTGTGCAGGTTGTGCTTTTGTTGTGTTTTGAACATTCTAAACTGAATAAACTCTTACAGAATTTAAATAATTGTAAGGTGAATGGTATTCCAATGAATTCCCATTCGTTTAGATAACCCCAGAAAAAGGAAAGTCATTTTATAAGATGAAGTATAGTGATACACAACACTGGCAACATGACATACCATGAAAATGAACACAAACAAGATTTAATCATGTGAACAAAGCAAGATAATAGTTTGATAGAATAAATAGTTTGATAGAAATTTCATCAACAAGAAACATCACTCGAATTCACATTGAATAAATATTTTTCTCCAGAAACATTATACAATATAGAAGATTGAACTGAAGGATTCGAGCTACTTTACGTATACAGGGTGTTTCATGAGGAATGTGCAATAGTTCTCAGGCTGATTCCTTACACCAAGTAGACAAAAAAGTTACATGGGACCAACCCCCAAAAACGCTTTGTTACCGAGATAACAATGGCGGAAAATTGAGATTTTTCAAAACATAATTATTTTTCCACTTTTTTAGAGGCTTCACTCAGGTTCTAAAATAATCAATTTCCATGTAGAATTAGCTGCGAAATTCAATGGAACCAGTTCCAAGTTTGTAACTTTAACGGTTATTGAGATCATTGGAAAAATATGCTAGAAAACGCTATTTTCCAACAATAAGGGTTATAACTAAGTAAGGAATCATAAATTTGTATTTTTTAGTAATGGAAGTTGAAGAGAGAGTCGGATTCTAAAGAAAAAGTTGTATGGCGGCGATTGTGTAAATCTTACCTAAATCTCAGAAATGGCTATCAAAAATCGAAAAATTGACAAAACAGCACAAGTGATGAATAATTTGTGTTTCGTAGCGATTTTGCGATTTCTGAGATTTAGGTAAGATTTACACAATCGCCGCCATTTAACTTTTTCTATAGAATCCGACTCTCTTTAACTTCCATTGATAAAAAATACAATTTTATGATTCCTTATCCAGTTATAACCCTTATTGTTGAAAAATGGCATTTTTAAGCATATGTTTCCAATTATCTCAATAACCGTTAAAGGTACAAACTTGGAACTGGTTCCATTCCATTCCTCAGCTGATTTTACATTGATCATCTAAGAACCTTAAGAGCCTCTAAAAAATTAGAAAAATTAATTTATTTTGAAAAATCTCAATTTTCCGCCATTGTTATCTCGGTAACAAAGCGTTTTTGGGGGTTGGTCCCATGGATCTTTTTTGTCTACTTGGTGTAATAAGGAATCAGCCTGAGAAGTATTGCACATTCCTCCTGAAACACCCTGTATATTAAAATTGTAATGTAAACATTCATCATCCATCATCTTTCATTCACTATGTAAACATCATCATCACCTTTGATTAAAATATTTGCTATCAAGTCGTAATTGTAACAATAAATAATAAATATTATTACAATAATTTCAAATGATATTTCACTATACAATTACAAATTAAATCTAGTATTTTCATTCTCAGCTATATAATTTTTAAAAAAATTATTATTATGATTCTCATGTGTCTAATAGTGAAGACTTAGATCACTGATAAGGTTACACTGGAAATCTAACATTTTTTCATAAAACTTAACACGAAGTATTCAAATCCACAATACAATCTGGATTCAATGTACAAAAATAATTTTATTTCGCAGTTTTGTTCTATAGTTTTGCTAGATGTCCTTGCTATAAAATCTATATAATCAAATCAAGTACCGGTATTTCCTTATTTTGACTGTTATGTCAAAATGAAGAAATATAGGTAATTGATAATACTGATATTTGATAATACTGATTTTATTAGGTAATTGATAATACTGATATTTGATAATACTGATTTTAAAGCATTTTGTATTGTTGTATAAAATTAATCACAAAATAAAACAAATTTAAGCAGAAAAAGAATATATAATGAAAAGGTCTATCAAATGTTTCATATTATATACAGAGCGAAAGCTGAAAATATGCCAAAATAAAAAATACTACTTGCAAAATTATAAAATTTGCTAGCAAGTAGGAGAGATTAGAATATCAGAGTATTCAAATAGAATATAGGTAATTAATTGTTCAAAAATATACACGTGCATAAGACATAGTTAGGAATAAAATAAAAGGCTAGAAATTTAAGCATAAGTAAGTTAAATATCAAAATCTGAATAACCTAGGTACCTGATTTATTTCACAGTCAAAATACAGTAATCTCTCAATGAATACAAAGGAAAACTTATCAAACAGTTGAAATTAGTTTCATCAGTTTAATACATTTTAAACAGTATTAATATTATTGTTCAACAATATTAATGTAATATATTACAATACCGTATTCTTAATGAAATACTTACGGTAGGCCTACTATAAAGGAGGCTGGTTTCTTATTGAACATTTTTCATGCTCCATTTTCAAGGATTTTATGTTTTTTGTTACTTTGCAGAAAGTTTCTAAAGAGAGGAACATAAAGCCTGTGCAGACTTCTGATATTGTAGCTATGTAGGCTACATCAGATCTTATACTAAAACTAGATAAATTATTCTTAGTTTCAATCAAGCGACATCCAATACATGAGTCCAGTGGAAAAAATCTCGTTACTTGTTAACTATACATTCAATATTGCATAAAGCCTGGAATATAGGATCATGTACTGTATGTAGCCTACTCAATTTTAAGCCCCAAATATGATTTAGAGCAAGCTTGAAAATATTTTCAATTTTTTTGTATCCTCCCTTGTTTGAAACTTTGTCTCTTTGGACACCTTTGAATTTGATACTAGCTCCATAAATTAAGAAATAGGATGTTTTGGACTTAATTGTCTGAGTTTTAACTATTAACGCCTGGTACTTTGTTAATTGGGTAATCAATCTGCGGATAGCAACACCTTATAACAACGAAAAACTAAACTCCGTTGAAATACGTAATGATTGTCAAACTCATACATATTATTTTTACATACTTATCAAAGTTTTCAAATAATGTAGATCTCAGTGCCCTTTTAAAATATTTTTTATTTTATATGACATGTTTCAGCTTTTCAACCAGAATTTTCAAATAAAATAAATGAAATAGGTATTCTAATTGCAATAATTTACATGTCATGTGAAATAAAAATTATTCTAAAAAGATACTGAGATAATCCGTAAATCTCAGTATCCTTTTAGAATAATTTTTATTTTACATGACATGTAAATTATTGCAATTAGAATACCTATTTCATTTATTTTGTTTGAAAATTCTGGTTGAAAAGCTGAAACATGTCGAATGAAAAAGAAAATATTTTAAAAGGGCACTGAGATCTACATTATTTGAAAACTTTGATACGTACAGTTAGTAGCCCTGAGAAAAATAGATATGTTTACATACTATATCAACTTAATACCAGGGAGAAGTAACCCACAACCCAAGCTAAAATCTGAAACTTATGTGAACATTATTCGCATAAGAAATGGATTTCATTGCAGAAGAAAATCACTTAAAATGGTCTCAATTTTATATTTTTCTTATTAGACTCCGCGAAGCCTTAAAGGTTTATTACTATAAACCGTAATGAGTATTTCATTACTAATAGGTCTATTCATTTTTTGTGGTTCACACACACATTCAAATTGTTTGACATTTTATATTGTCTATTAATTCAAATGGATATCCACCCCAATATACACCACTCCATTACTCAAGATTTCATCATTAATTTATTTTGGGTTTCCAATACATAGTAGGTGATATAATGAGTATTTATTTGATCATCCAATTATTTATTCCAGTCTATTAATAAATTTAACAGTTATTGATCCCATAGAACGCTGTACTGAAATATTTGGGGATTGGGTCATTAACCCTTTGAAAATTCACATTCTTATCAGATTATTGAGACTTACAAGTAAGGTCATTTGATCACGCAAGTTTTAATTTATTCTAAGGACGTGTGGAATGGAAATTCCAAATAATATCCTGGAGTCTTCAGCTTTTGTTACACCTGCCGCCAAAAAGCTAGGCGGTTTCGTCTGTCTCTTTAATACGTAATGTAAATGTAACCTGAAGCCTCTATTGTCTCCTTTGATTTCAAAAACTTATATAGTCTGCCCAAGCAAAGAAGACATTCTGGCAAGATGGAAAATGACTCCAGCTCGGTCAACATTGTTTCGAAAATGATAAATTTTGTCTCAAATTGTTGAAAACATTCCAATCTACGATTGGAGACAAAATTTGTAATTCTTCAACCAATATTGACCGAGCTGGAGTCATTTTCTCATTTTACCAGAATGTCTTCTTTGCTTGGGCCGACTATTACAAAGCATTTTTGTTATAAGTAACACGTATAAACTTACCTACTGTTGTTGAAGTGAAACTTATTTTAATATGATTTATTATACTTCATAATATAATTCATTATTTATATCTATTATATTATCACAGTTATCCAAAAAATGATATCAACTTATTGTTAATCTATTATTAGATGAGAGGATCTTGATATGATTCCAGCCGCTTGAAGAGGATTATTATTGAAGAAAATGATTGAAAAGTTCAAAATAGAATTGGATGATCCACACAGAATATATTTCTCAGGAGATGACTTGAAGGGGAATATTACTGTGCACGTCAAAGCTCCTTATGATCTCAAGTGTAAGTACAAAAAAAATTGAAAAATAATTATTTTATGAAGTAATGTTCAACTATAGAGTCTATAATTTATAGTACCTACATAATATAATTATAATATTCTGAAAAGTTTGATAAATAAAATGAAAAAAGTAAAATACTTTTTTTTAAAGCTTTAAAAGTATTATTATTCACAGACATTAAAAATGGGCTTAGTCCCGAAACATGTCTGTGAATAATAATAAGTTAAGTTACTTTTAAAGTTTTAAAAAAAGGATGTTTGATTTTTTTTCAATTTATTTATTAATTATTCTGAATAGCCTTGAGTTCAAAGTTTAATTTTCTGAAAAATTTACTTATTATTTACAGTACGGTAGGCCTAGTCTATTATTGAAGTTTTTCAGTTCATCCAACTTATAAGATAATATTGTTGTTTTTTAATTGGGCTTAGGCTACAATATATAGGTAATCATGATTATAAAGTGTGATCGTGATCATAATCATGTTATAAAGTGTGATCGTGATCATAATCATGTTATAAAGTGTGATCGTGATCATAATCATGTTATAAAGTGTGATCGTGATCATAATCATGTTATAAAGTCTCTGTGAGTCGAGCTACAGATACTGTAGGCCCTATGATCATAGGGTTGCACTAGGTGTGAAGCGCTCCATAACAGTTTGTTGAGATCATTTTTTCTCTCGCCAGCAGTCATATTTTTGGAAATCTTTTGAATATGGTGTGGATACAGGCTAAAATAAACTATTTCACTTGTTTCTCCAACTTTTTTCAATCGAAATATCAAAAGAAATTACTTATATTATGCATTTAAAATAGTTTCTTGACTTGTGATTTTTTGAAAGATTCAACATTCATAGTCTAGGCTAGAAAACACAGTAATAAAGATGTTTCAAACCCAAAAATATGTTTCGTTCTGTTTGGCTCATCTGGAGAGAATGATTTATGGATGTTGAGTCCTTCTTCCTGATACTAATAGAATATTGTAGATATATTTTGATTCGCACAATATCATCTATATCTATAAAAGCGAAATGTCACTGACTGATACATCACCAGAACTAGAAATCTACTGAACCGAATGAGTTCAAATTTGGCAGGCATGTTCGGTTGGACGTTTAGACGCGCGCTAAGAACGGATTTTAGGAACTTTTCAAGGATACGCCAAATATTTAAGTTTTCTATAGTTTTTTGGCGTTTTCTCAATTTTTTTCGAGAACCAATCGGTAGAAAATGTTGATATTTGGTAGGTATGTTCAGATAAGGTCTAGAAATGTTGTGTTAAGATATTTTTGAATTCCGTTCAAGATTAGGCCAGTAATCAGGTTTTACAAAATTGTAGATGTTTTGCGGGTTGCATATCTTCCGCCTTGATACGACCAATCCTTACTGTAAATTCAATGGTTCAGCGATATTATAGATAAACTAATTTGGAAGATATTGAATCAAGTTTCAAACTATGTACGATATAGTTCCCAAGGTTACGCTCAATATCAGCGTTTTACTAATTTTCGGAATTTTCATAGTTTTTCTTGGATTTTTCGAGAATAAATTGGTAGAAAATGTCGAAATTTGGTGAACAGGTCCAGATTAGATCTAGAAATGCTGTGTTCAATAAGTTTTGAATACCTTCTGAGCGGAATTCGAGCGAAGCGAGCCTGTTTGTCTCAGCTTACACTGACAGAGGTCATGCAGGCGAGTGAAGCGAGCCTGTTTTACTCACTGACACTGCTGATACTGTCGGGGGTCCAGGGGGCGGAGCCCCCTTGCTAGGCGGAGAAGGCGAGCGAAGCGAGCCTGCCGGCTAGTAGGATATAGGCTTACACAATTATTCCATTGTGTTATTGAAAAATTGATACGGTACAGCTAATCAATCAATCTTTTAGGTCATTTTTTTATACAACTATAGTGTATGGAATCACCTATATTATATTCCTCATTTAGAAATAAATGATCAGCGATTTTGAATATAAATACATTTTTATTCGATTTCCACAAATGGAATTAGATTTTCAAATTAAATATTTGTAGCAAATTAATGCTGTACCGTATGCTGTAACAAAGCTCAAGCTTGCTTTTTTGGGAATTTAGATCCTTATATTTGCATGTTATTGTTGTTAATTACATTCATTTTACTTTTTAATTTATGCATTGTATATTATTGTGATGCTCTTTTTAGGAATAAGTGAATAAAATGAATAAAAATTAATTTTATGGATGTCAAATAATGTAGCTTTTTTAATAAGTTTTTTTTGTTTTAATTTTCCAGGTGTAGTAATCAGATTTGTAGGTGAGGCCAAATTTCGACTACCTGAGGAGCGTTTGTACGAAAAAATGAATTTGAAAAGAAAGAGAAAACAATTGAAAAACACAATAAAAAAACTCAGGTGCAATAATAAGATGTAGGTATAGACAGACTTATTTATTTATACCTACAGTAAGCCAATATGACAATATTAAGAATTTTTTTGTGTTATTTTTACTTGTGAGTTGTGTAGGTTTAACTGACACTAAAGAGCTAGGTGGTTTTGTCTTTTGTACCGTAGCTTACATGATGTAAATATGCCTACTAATAATAGCTGATGTAAAAGAACCGAATCTATTTTGTGTCTTTTAATTAAAAAAAAAAACAAAATCTAGGCATATCTATAGATGACAATTCCAATTGTCTTGATCAGCTGTTGTATAGCACAAGAGGAGCAGACGAAACCGCCTAAATTTTTGGTATCAGCTAGAGCTACTTGGATATAATTTTCAAGTTTCTCTCGCAGAGAACTTATCTATGATAGTACGGTACTGAGGTTATAGATCATTTTTAGAAGTTTACTTATATTACAGTAGCATACAGAATATTTTTTTATCAAACGTTCTTAGGTCCATTATAATCTATTATCCACAATTCATTATTTCCCAAGTTTATTATCGTAAAGATACTATAGCCTAATTATTGTAAAGTTATTTAAAACATTTTAAAGTTATATTACGAACTTAAAGCCTATAGTCTACCATACGATTATTTAGGGTAACCAATGTGATTTATTGATGGAGTTTTTCAAATTGTTATGTGATTGAGTTTTAAAAGGAGAAGTAAATTTTCAAATTGATGCACATGCTTTTTTCAGATGTCCTGCTCCAAATCCAAATAATAAAGACGCAAAAATTATGACAAATGAAAAAGATAAAGCAAAATCGAAGAAAAAACGGAAAATGCGTTTCAGTACCGAAACTTATTTTGACAAGCGTGACATTCTTTTTGGCCATAATTATAGCAGTAAGTCATTTTAATATTAAAAATAAAATCACGATCAATCATAATAATTATATCTACATTATAAATATTCAAAATATTTTAAAGAGTATTTATATGTAACTTAATACATATTCTCACTATATTCATATATTCATCTGAATCTGTCAATTTTCATAAGCGTTCATACGGTGGTACTTATGTTAAATTTTATCTTTCTATTCATTTATCCATTGTGTATTATCCATTAAATAGCTCACATACACAAAGTTAATAGAAAGTCCAATGCCGGGTTCTTCCAAGAACACTCAAACTTGAGGGACCAGTGGCGGTTCCAGGCATGGGCTGGGTGGGCAGCTGCCCCCCTCCCCCCATTTTTCCAATATTATTTTCCCAATTCGTAGTCTACCGTACTTTTTATTGAGACACAACTAAATGGATATTGTTGTATTATTAATTTATTTACCAATATAAAGCGGGATATACTGTTCATTTACTGTCATTATTGACTTATAAAGCCAAGTAAAGTGTCCTCACCTATAATTTGGTATTTCAGCCAAAAGCTGAAAAAGCTGCCCGATTTCTACCTTTTGGTTCAAAACTTTTGGAAATATAATACTCAGACCTTTTTTGTAAAATTTCCAGTGTGAAGCCCGTACGAACGCTCTTTTTATAACAAATAAAACATATCCATAACAATTTATTGGCTATTCAGTATTGGAATACGAATACAAGCATGATAAAGAGGAATTGATAGTTGATAGAATTTAGATGAAAGTAGATTCAGTTTCTATTACACATAGTCTATTATTTTATTTTCACTCTAGTAGGTAAGGGTTAAGGGTAATGATAATTTTTTAAAATCTCGTTATAATGGCCTGGCCTGGTTGGCGCAGTGGGCTAGGGCGTCACAACCTTCAGTCCGCTAGCACTGCCGCAGGTCTGGGTTCGAATCCCAGTGACATGGCTGTTTTTCACCTCATCAATCATCCTCGCACTGAATATCCATTACCCCTCGCACAAGCTAAAATGCTTATGTGGGCATCATCCGCAGTAAAAAAAAAATGAAGGTTTATAATCATACTATAATTCTAAACCGATGATTACCCGGAAACAATCATATAAATATCATTTGAGTGGGGTATCATAATGCGGTTTTTATACCTAAAATATTGCATTTAATAATATTTATTGTAGAAATTTCTATTGGAAGGTATGAAATATTATGTAATGTTTTGATTTACATGTTTCGATGCTTGTATTTGTAAACTCCTCTGGGTGTGATGTCCAGCGTCCAGAGAAATTATCAACGTAAATGTGCTTATGATGGAATATTTTATGATAATAAAAAATTGAATTAATTTCTATATAGTATAGCTATATTGGAACATTGTCTTTTCCATACTAGATACTGAGTAAAGTATTACAGGCTTTCAAAGACATGAAAAATACCAAGATTATAAACTTAAAAAACATTTGAATACACCGATATATTTTTCCCAAAGAATGACCCCCAGAAACTAAAGAAAGGAAGGAGGGAGCCCCACAGACTATTTCATAAACTCCCTTCCCTTCATCAGCCAACTAAAAATCACCCCTGTATGTGAGTTCTTGCCCCTCCACTTTTTTGTGTCTGGATCCGCCACTGTGAGGGACCCTTTAATTTTGATAGAACAACTGACATTTTCTATGCTTGGTTGTAGGCCTATAGAAAAGGTAAACTGTTAAATGTAGAGTTGAGGGTCTCTCAAGTTTGAGTGTGTTTGGAAAGCCCCAGCATTATTGATATATAATAATATTATAAGATTCTCTATAATTGGAACATAAGAAAATGCATTGCTATGAGACTGCTATGTGGTGCAATTAGGGTTGTGAAATTAGTATAGTTCTCTTTATTCAATTGGTCAATTAGGTAGTATTCGATTGTGGGGAAATAATTGTTCAAATTGTAAGCCCCTTTTCTTGAAATTAAAAATGTTGACTCTTCTCTCTCTCTCTCTATATATATATATATATATATATATATATATATTGTGATGCCCCAACTTTAAAAAGGTCAACAACCTACTGAAAATATAGGTCAAGAAGCTTTGTCTTATCTGCTTGGTTACTGATAAGAAGTAACAGTAAAATTTGGAACAAATATTCCTCTAATAAATGCAAATTACGTACCTGTCTGCTTTAATTAATTATTATAAAACCGGTGTCATATTTATTACTAGCACCACCAGAGCATACATAACCGCAATATTTGACATTTGCTAAACAGCTGTTTGATCGGCATCTGCGAACTGTTCAACAGCTAGCGGTAAAATTCGAATTTGATAACATCATGCTCATATATCGCCCATATTATCTCGGACGATTTTAATAAAAATATAAAATTATAATATTTTGCTGTCTTACCTTAAATGTTTAAATGCTGCTGCCAAAATATAATTGTTACCACTCTGCAACATTATGCCTGTTTCATTGTTATTATTTGTTTATTAATGTCTATCAAATTTATCAAGGCCAAAAATTATTGAAAAGAAATTTAATAAATTATTTACACAATTTAATTATTATAAATGTATAACCTGACGGAAAATGACGTCACACTAGTTACCTCGTGGAACTTTTGAGCCTACAAAAATAAATATTGTGATAACCTTAATTAGTAGATTTATAGGAGCTTTAGATTTAAGTGTATTATATGTTAAGTGTGGAAAAAGGTGGTTCGTATGTCCCATATACTCAGGTGTGTTACACAAAAAGTGATCTATTTTCTCTCAAATTCAATATGGACGTCGAAGTCATGAATTGACCAATGAGAAACTTATACGTCGAACTCAACGCCCCTTGATACCGAGCTTCAACTTCCGCCTATGACCTCGACCCTAGAAGAAGAGCAATGCTCACCCCATTCCATCAACACCCCTGCTTGCGAGAGGACCGGAGCAAACCGCCGTCGAGAACGTCTACAAGAGATGAGCGTCGCCTAGGGTCCCGACTCAAAAAATCCTCATCGCCTGGACAAGATTCCTCCAAATTCCCTGTTGGCGTTAGAATGGACCACAACCCTTACGGAGCAGATCGCCGCCGAGGACGTCTACAAGAGATGAGCGTTGCCTAGGGTCCCGACTCGAAAATCCTCATCGCCTGGACAAGATTCCTCCAAATTCCCTGTTGGTGTTAGAACGGACCACAACCCTCATGGATCGGCGCCCAAGTCTTCGAACGCGTAAGCAAATCATTTAAATTTTGGCCACTTCAAATAATGCGCAATTAACTTAACACGAATTCCCATTTAAATTAACGAACCACCTGAGTATATTAGATTGCTAAGTTGAAAGACTTTTAAATTAAGAATAGCTTTAATATCTAAATCATTGTTGATTATTCCTATTAATTTATTTATTAAAAAATTTATTGAGAACTAAAAGTCTGAGAAAAAAGTCTTATATACATTTTATTCTTATTAGAAGCATGTAGCAAAAGCAAAGGAGAATATATTAGTCTGTTATTTAGGCGATTTGCCTCTAATATTCTATTGAATTAATCCTAGCCATTCTCTCTGGGTATTAGGCTAAGCAGTTATGATTGATATTTGATAGAATTATTATTAATGATTTTTTACCTCCACGTGCATTCCAGTTTGGCCATGCATCAAAGTGAAGTAGCTGAATATTGAGTCATCATAATTCAATATTACTAGTGATCTCACTTATGATGCAAGGTATATGGCGTGTTGAGCAACTAATAGAAATATATTAATTCATTTGCTACATGAATATTGTGAACTTCACTTGGAGTGTTGCACTGAGTACCATTTTATTTTTGTTCGGCTTGGTAAAGCGAATCTTCTAACCATTAGAAGGGCGAACATATGAGTGTATCACCATATCTGTATTCGACCCTGGACTCACTAGAAAATTAACGATTCAATTGGTGGTTTGTGCTTGAAAATACCCATATTCTCACAATCCATCATTTGTCTAGTTTCATTCGCTGCTCTAAGTCGAGTAAATTTATTGAGCCTACTCATGTGCCAAGTAAGTACCTTCATCCGCGTTGATGAACTGATTAATAAAATTGTATATATTGATTTATCCAAATTTGCATTACTTGAGACGTGTTGCAAGCTGCACACCTCCTCAACCTATACATGCTAATACAAGAAATTGTATTCAGGATTTATTCAACATAATAATTGAGTTTACCACCAGTTATTCTAATCTTTGAAATTTGGTGCTTTCAGTGAATTTATTATAAATTATTATACTATATTTATTATTTAGTGTGGCACATGCTCACACAGGAAACTGTTGACTCAAGTCTCATATGCTTCAAGAGGCTACATATAGATTCATTGAGAGGCCTGGCGCCCATTCAAAAAATTTATTACTTTCAACTAGCAAATCAAATTTGATAATAAATCTCATTGCTCACCCTATTTTAAGGGGTTCATACCGCTGTGCCAGTCAGGGCTTGTACAAATTTAGCTCACCCAAGTAGCGCTTTTACAAATTGGCACCCAACTAGGCGGCGTTAAGTTGAGAAGAAATACTCAATTTAATACTGCAAAGGCAAATGGAAGAAGTGTTAAGAATTTAGGGAAGTGAGGAAAATTTAAATTAATGAAATTAAGGCAACCCATTAAGAGGAATGGCTAGAGTATAGGAGTGATAATTTAAGAATTAATTGAATTTATTATAATTGAATTGGCCATCAATAAACTTAGTTATAAGTTGTTATTGATTTTATAGTTTTAGTATTGAATATATTATTAGATGAAATGTGTATTATAACTTGAAGATTTACCGCACATTAAGTAATCAAGAATAGGCTACATACGAAATTGCTCAACAACTGAGATTATTTATTATTATTAGGCCATTAATTATCATTACCTATCAAGCTTTAATTAAAATATTTAAAAGTTACCATTACTAGCTTTACGTCAAGCGAGTGGGGATGGAATAGTTTGTTTTATGCTCCCTGTAAGCATAATACATGTTGCAGAGTGGCTTTATGTTGAATCTTGTAGTTTCGGTATATGTTATATCCTGGTTGCACTGTATATATTCACTGTATTCACTTGTGTTATCACACATCATGTCACATCCCACTGATTCTGCCATATCCTATTTAGGAGATTTCACTGAAAACACTTCCATAGATGAAGGCACTAGTGAAACACTCGCGGAAGGGAATACCGTAATGCAAACACCACGGGAACGTGCTATGGGAAGTATAGGGTCCATCCATACCCAAGGGGAACAAGAACCCAGATTTTCTTCCACTATGAGGGAAAACAATACTGACCCCGTAGAACCCTTACCCGCAAATATAGGAAATAGACTGGATTATGAGTTAGGCACCCCTGATAAATATGATCCCCAGGAAGTTCGAACCCAAATGCTTATTGCCGAAAGTCCTTGCTCTATAGGAACTGAGATGGAAAAATTTTATCAACGGCTCATTGGAGTAGTTACAGATTTCAAAGATGAAATGAAGCAGGATCTTAAAAAAACTAGAGATGAATTAGTAGCCAGGCTAGATGCACAAGAGGAACGGGCACGGAAAGATAAAGTCGAGTTAGATAGTCGTCTAAACAGTGTTGAAGCATCGGTCAGTCTCATAGATAATATAAATAAACGCGTAGAGGAGGTCGAGGCCAGGTCAGATACCAACGTGATCGAGATGAATAAAAAACTTATGTCCAAACCAGATAGGGAGTATGTGGAGAAGGTTAAAGCAGACGTAATAGGGCAACTCAGAGGTGAAGTAGCTGAAACTACGTTAAACATAGAGCAGCGATTGACCAGTGTCGAGACAAATATGCTCAAACACCGCCAGGACTTACAGGGCGAAATAGCTAGTGCGAGCACACAGCAAAAACAAATATGCGAGGAGACGCGCGTTACACTTGACAGAAGTTAACAAACAATTAGCTCCCCTTGCCTCTGATGTAGAAAGTATTTCACGTACTGTAAAAGAAATCGAGAAAGAACGACATAACCTACAGGGTGAAATAGCTAGTATGAGTTTACAGAATAGCCAGGTATCTCAAAAATGCGCTAGCTTAGAGAAACAATTACAGTCGCAGGAAGTAAAGGTCATCACGTTGAGTCGAGATAACGCTGCTACAAACGAGGAATTAGCTGCCCAGCTCCAAGTAGCTAACAGCAAGCTGAAAAAGCTAGAAGATAAGCTTGACATAGCCCGGAGAACAGGGGAAATTTACATACAGCCCAGTATTCCTGATACTAATGCCATCTTACAAAATTTAGGTCGTTTTGACAATACTAGCGATACCATACACCCAAAAGCATTCGTGGGACAGCTGCACGCAGTAGATGAATTATTTCCCGTCCCTTGGGCTGTCTGGAAACTCAGACTCACTACCTTACTGTTAGGAGAAGCATCCACCTTTTTGGAATGTTGCGAGTCTAAAGTACAAACGTTAGCTGAATTCACACGTCTCTTTCTAGACAAGTACTGGAGCCCTGGTATACAACAAACCCTTTTAGTAGACATTCTGGAGATGCCATATGATCATAGAAGTGGAGAAACGCCTTTATCCTTCACCTTGCGTATGAGTCATTATAACACCTTGCTTGACAAACCTATGGATGACCAGACACTGACTAATATAGTATTGAAAAAGTTACCTTATTCAATAAAATCAGCATTGGCTCTCGCTAAAGTTAACTGCTACAAAGACTTAGAGAGTAGTTTACAGAGTCTTCAGGCGGTTGATTCAAATAGAAAATTTGAATATCCACAATATAGTAAGAAATGTTACACAATACCCAGATCAGATAACGGCGGGTTAGTAGTGGGAGAAGGATATAGCCAAGTAGAATATCAAGGAGGAATGAATACAGGAGAGTTTAGTAATATACCTGGACCGTCTAGTCACCAACAAGGAGAAGGTGGACATCAATATAGAGGAAATAGACCACAATACAATAAATATAACAGTAACTACTCTAACAATAAACATAACAATCAATCAAACAATAAGCATAACAATCAACAACGATACTATGATGGTAGAGATAGGGGACAACAGAATAGAAGAAACTTTAGCGATCGACATCCTAGTCACCAGCAACAAGTCAATTCCTCAGAGCATCATGCCCACACTAACCAAAATCAGAATGTTAGGCCCATCAACGCTAGTAACCAAAATAAACCCATAGGAAGCAATAACAATAGCCCAGTACAGAACGGAAATGACACTAACACCTCGTTATGACTAGATAAGGAGTTAGAATTGGGGACAAGACAAGTCTGTGTGGCGCGCATAGAACCTAACCTGTCCGGTCTAACTGCAGTCAATTCACACTCTAGCCGACCGAAATTTATTATAACCCCACGATATCGCCGAACATATTCGCGCCGGTATCTAACACAGAAGTCAGGTGTTGCCTTAAATAAAGTGCAGACTGTTTTCCATGACGATATAGAGGAAACATTGCTAGAAGAAGCAACCAGTTCCCGTGAAAAGTCACGCAGCCCGTTCCAAAACTATATCCAAATCAATCTGTATAGTCAAGAATTACAGGCCATGATCGACACTGGTGCCGAGTGCAGTATAATCCATAAAGACCTATATCAGAATATACAGGCTAAAAATGAAATACCGATCTTACCGTTAACTTCCACCTTTATCACGGGCATAATACCAGGACGCCGAGTACGTATAGATACCCAATGTTTACTAGAAATAAAGATTGAAAAGCAGGTATTAATGCATACATTTCTGATATTGCCTGTCAGCGGCCCATGCCTTATTATAGGAAACGACTTTCTTGATTATTTCAAAGCTAGCTTGAACTATAGCCCACCAATACTACAGTTGAGAACTAATCAATCGAATAATGTTATCTCCACGCCCATAATAAAGAGACCCAGGCAGGGCAAAGAAATAAACATTCACTACTCTGTGGAATCTAGCGACCACTTAGAGGACTGGGGGATCATAACTCAGAAGGAGCTGTTAGCCAGTTAAATGCCCTGAATATAGCCACTGTACCGACCCACGAGGTGGATGTAGAAGAGAATTCTGTAGAATTGATAGATCAATTATTGAATAATATCCAATCACGATCGGACTGGGATAGAGAAACCAGGCAGCAAATCTGTGAGATGTTCTCACGTAATCAGGAAGTATTTTCCGAACAACCGGGTCGAGCTTTGAATTATAAATGCCAATTGCAAGTCAATGACCACAACGCATATTTCAGAAAGTCCTATCCCATACCAGTAGCGTATAGAGCTGCGGCACTCGCCGAAATGAACCGTATGGAGAAATTAGGCATAATAGAGCCCTCGACGTCACATTATAGCTTACCGATTGTTTGTGTAGCCAAAAAAGATGGGTCTGTTAGATTATGTCTAGATGCACGCCAGCTCAACTTAATACTTGATAATGATAGAGAAGGGCCAGACACAATTGAAGAAGTATTACAGCGTTTCCACGGAAAATCTATATACTCCACTGTCGATCTAAGCGCTGGGTATTGGCAGATAGAAATTGCGCCGAATCAAGAGATTACCTATCGTTTATATTTAACGGTAGAAACATGCGCTTCTGTCGTTTGGCTTTTGGTTTGAAATCTTCGATGGCGATTTTTATAAGATGTTTGCGACAAACCTTGGGAGAAGACCTCAATCATTTTCTGACTTTATACGTTGACGATGCCGTTATATCCTCAACTGACCCATTAGAACATTGCCGACATCTGGAAATAGTATTCAACAGATTAATTAAGAACGGTCTGAAGTTGAAACTGTCGAAATGTCAATTTTTTGCCAGAAAGGTTACATATCTTGGTCATATTATTACACCAGAAGGAGTGTCACAAGACCAAAGCAAGTTGGAGGCCATTAGAAATTTCCCATCACCAAACAACCGTAAGCAATTGCAAAAATTCATTGGATTCTTACAATTCTATAGGAGATTTAATTCTAAAATGTCTGCATATACTTGTCAATTCAGTCATATATTATCTACCACCAAGCCTTGGGTGTGGGGTGATAAGGAAGAACAAATATTCTGTGCCCTAAAGGAAGACTTTCTTAAAGTGATAATGCTCAAGCACCCCAATTTTGGGAAACCGTTTTATATAAATTGCGATGCTTCCGATACAGCTCTAGGAGCAGAGATCTATCAGAAGGATAACGATGGCGAAAAGGGTGTTATTGCATTTTATAGTCGAAGTCTGAATGATGCCCAACGTAGATATTCTATAACAGAGAAGGAACTCTTGAGTATAGTAGCCGTCTGTTCCAAATACCGCACCTTGCTACTAGGCCAGAAAATCTACGTTAATACCGATCATAAGGCACTAATATTTTTCAGGACAGCTAAGTTGACACATAACCGATTATCAAGGTGGTTCCTGGCCTTACAAGAGTACGATCTGGAAATAAACTATCTAGCGGGAAGGAAAATAGAAGCGCCGACTTCTTGTCACGGGAAATAGAAACAGTACATCCTAGTGACACCACCTATCATTGCTATGCGTTGGAACCAGATTGCCCAGCACCCTTTCCTGAACATATTCAGCCACTAGTTCACCCATCTAATATGACAGCCAATAGAATATTATCCGCACAATTAAGTGACAGCAAATTAGTATCTATCCGAAACCAAATTATGCAGGATAATGAGCCAAAACCTACCCACTTGCGTCAATATTACATTTTCAATAAATTCCTTTTTACCGATCAGTTAAAGATCATTGTCAATGGCGATTAATAATCCCGGAAAACATAACCAATGACGTGATAAAAGAAGCACATGAGCGCATTGGACATTTTGGGTACAAGAAAACTCTATATGTACTTAGAGAATGCAGCTACTTCAAAAACCAAAGTAGAAAGGTTGCCAAAATTGTCAAAGCATGTGACGTGTGTCAGCGCACAAAGTATTTAAGGTATACGCTAAGGGGAGCAATGATACCTATTGTACCACAACAACCTTTAGAATTAATTTCGGTAGATATCTACGGGCCCTTACCCCAGGCAGTGTACAAAAAACGACACATATTTGCAGTAACTTGTGTTTTTTCTAAGTATACCAAGCTGTACCCCATTGGAAAAATTACGGGCGAAAAATTAGCTTCATGTATTGTCAATAAATGGATGTCCGAAATTGGCAAACCTCAAAAAGTTTTAGCTGATAACGCTACATATTTCAGTGGAAAGAAATGGTGGGAGATATTGACGCAAGCGGATATCCAAATAATACATACCTCCACATACCACCCGAATTCAAACCCGGTTGAGCGTAAGATGTCGGAAATTTCACGGTTCATGAGAGCTTACTGTCACATACATCACCAGCATTGGTACAAATACTTGCCGTTTTTGGAATACTGTCTAAATAATAGTGTAAATGCTAGTACAAGCTACACTCCACACGAAATTATCTTTGGATTTAAGAATCTAAGTTTTATAGAACAACTAGTAACATTCCCAGAAGAAGAGGAAAAACCTAATCTTGACAAAATACACTTGGTTAGAAACAATTTAAAGGTTGCTGCAACGCCGGAAAAGGTATCATGACAAAGGAATAAAAAACATAACCTACCGCGTAGGGCAGGAGGTGTTAGTGAAGACACATAGGTTATCGGACGCCCTAACCAAACAAACGAAAAAATTCTTTGAATTATATCAAGGTCCCTTCACCGTTACCAAAATATCCAATAACAACACCCTACAATTAAAGGATGAACAAAACGACCTAAACTGGTGGGAAAATGTGGCAAATGTAAAGCCATATATAAGAAGTGAATAAATATATTTTAAGTGAATAAATATGGGAGTACTATGAACCCTGAAGCTGTAAATATATGTAGAATAATAATAATAAAATTAAAGTAAAAACCAAATAAAAAGTTAGCATGACTACATAACCTATACGGAGCATGGCATATTATATTAGAAAATTAATTTGGTTCCTCATTATGGAAAGTCACAAAATTTATGGAAGTTAGTACTAACGGCATGTCTTTGAAATCTATTGAATGTTATTTGTGAACTTATTATTTGTAAATATAAAGTAGATAGCACGTTCCCAAAATGAAAACCAAATCCTAGCTTTAATGGAACGGATACTGAACAGGAGGTTAGAAATGAAGTGCCATATTAATTAGTGGTAATTACGGGCTAGTGGGAAATTCAAATACAGATATACTACCCAGACCCGAAATTATCATATGTATCAACTATGTTAGTAAATATGCTAAACCAAAATGTTATTCACGTCCTAGTGAGCCCAATTACCAGAAAAAATTTGTAGTTAATCATGTTTAAACAAATAAATAAACATTGATTTGTAGGCCAAGATGACAGCTTGAGTTAACAGCTGTTCACAGCCCTGGATAGTCGACTGCATGGGGAATGTAAATTGAAAGAACTATTGTTCAAATGAATCTGAATGAGAACTATAATTAACAGTGAAATTCTATTATTATTGTAAAAATAAATTACAGTGCAAACCAGCGATCAAGGCAAGCAACTAGCATTATTAGTCACATATTAAAAAGGTCGTTGGAAAACCGCATAAGTATGTGCCAACGACAAAAGTCAAAAAGATCGGTGCGACACCAAGCGACAGGTACGAGAACTAATTGAACGACAAAGCGGGACACCATGTCCGAAATTTTGAGAAAAAACCTTTGAGCTAAAATAGAGCTAATTATTTATTATAGACCAATTGTGTCATTGCACGAGTATGAACTCGATTTATTTATTGTTATATATTGTTTGGTATTGGTGTTATTTGCACATTGTGTTGCTATTAATTGCATTTGAGCAAAGATCTCATTGCGTTATTATATTTATATATTCTGTTTTGTTTGAAGAATATAAGTTTGTGTAGGGTTGTTGCTGGCACAGTAGTCCAGACAACATTTTTGTGGAAGGGGCATATGCTCACCACTTGTTTATTGTCGACATTGTATGTCAATTATGTATTTCTATGTTGGATATATTCCAGAATTTGTTAGGGAACCCATGTAAGTCCAATCTACCAATATATAACAATGTATTTGATATTTATTGATATCTGCCAGTGTCTACTAATATGTACACTTATATAAATAATTTTTATAAATCATTTTAAAATTGCGCATCTCTTTTTTGTATTGAGAACATCTAATTTTGCTCTACAAAATTACATGTGCTCAATAGAGGGGATCATGTGATGCCCCAACTTTAAAAAGGTCAACAACCTACTGAAAATATAGGTCAAGAAGCTTTGTCTTATCTGCTTGGTTACTGATAAGAAGTAACAGTAAAATTTGGAACAAATATTCCTCTAATAAATGCAAATTACGTACCTGTCTGCTTTAATTAATTATTATAAAACCGGTGTCATATTTATTACTAGCACCACCAGAGCATACATAACCGCAATATTTGACATTTGCTAAACAGCTGTTTGATCGGCATCTGCGAACTGTTCAACAGCTAGCGGTAAAATTCGAATTTGATAACATCATGCTCATATATCGCCCATATTATCTCGGACGATTTTAATAAAAATATAAAATTATAATATTTTGCTGTCTTACCTTAAATGTTTAAATGCTGCTGCCAAAATATAATTGTTACCACTCTGCAACATTATGCCTGTTTCATTGTTATTATTTGTTTATTAATGTCTATCAAATTTATCAAGGCCAAAAATTATTGAAAAGAAATTTAATAAATTATTTACACAATTTAATTATTATAAATGTATAACCTGACGGAAAATGACGTCACACTAGTTACCTCGTGGAACTTTTGAGCCTACAAAAATAAATATTGTGATAACCTTAATTAGTAGATTTATAGGAGCTTTAGATTTAAGTGTATTATATGTTAAGTGTGGAAAAAGGTGGTTCGTATGTCCCATATACTCAGGTGTGTTACACAAAAAGTGATCTATTTTCTCTCAAATTCAATATGGACGTCGAAGTCATGAATTGACCAATGAGAAACTTATACGTCGAACTCAACGCCCCTTGATACCGAGCTTCAACTTCCGCCTATGACCTCGACCCTAGAAGAAGAGCAATGCTCACCCCATTCCATCAACACCCCTGCTTGCGAGAGGACCGGAGCAAACCGCCGTCGAGAACGTCTACAAGAGATGAGCGTCGCCTAGGGTCCCGACTCAAAAATCCTCATCGCCTGGACAAGATTCCTCCAAATTCCCTGTTGGCGTTAGAATGGACCACAACCCTTACGGAGCAGATCGCCGCCGAGGACGTCTACAAGAGATGAGCGTTGCCTAGGGTCCCGACTCGAAAATCCTCATCGCCTGGACAAGATTCCTCCAAATTCCCTGTTGGTGTTAGAACGGACCACAACCCTCATGGATCGGCGCCCAAGTCTTCGAACGCGTAAGCAAATCATTTAAATTTTGGCCACTTCAAATAATGCGCAATTAACTTAACACGAATTCCCATTTAAATTAACGAACCACCTGAGTATATTAGATTGCTAAGTTGAAAGACTTTTAAATTAAGAATAGCTTTAATATCTAAATCATTGTTGATTATTCCTATTAATTTATTTATTAAAAAATTTATTGAGAACTAAAAGTCTGAGAAAAAAGTCTTATATACATTTTATTCTTATTAGAAGCATGTAGCAAAAGCAAAGGAGAATATATTAGTCTGTTATTTAGGCGATTTGCCTCTAATATTCTATTGAATTAATCCTAGCCATTCTCTCTGGGTATTAGGCTAAGCAGTTATGATTGATATTTGATAGAATTATTATTAATGATTTTTTACCTCCACGTGCATTCCAGTTTGGCCATGCATCAAAGTGAAGTAGCTGAATATTGAGTCATCATAATTCAATATTACTAGTGATCTCACTTATGATGCAAGGTATATGGCGTGTTGAGCAACTAATAGAAATATATTAATTCATTTGCTACATGAATATTGTGAACTTCACTTGGAGTGTTGCACTGAGTACCATTTTATTTTTGTTCGGCTTGGTAAAGCGAATCTTCTAACCATTAGAAGGGCGAACATATGAGTGTATCACCATATCTGTATTCGACCCTGGACTCACTAGAAAATTAACGATTCAATTGGTGGTTTGTGCTTGAAAATACCCATATTCTCACAATCCATCATTTGTCTAGTTTCATTCGCTGCTCTAAGTCGAGTAAATTTATTGAGCCTACTCATGTGCCAAGTAAGTACCTTCATCCGCGTTGATGAACTGATTAATAAAATTGTATATATTGATTTATCCAAATTTGCATTACTTGAGACGTGTTGCAAGCTGCACACCTCCTCAACCTATACATGCTAATACAAGAAATTGTATTCAGGATTTATTCAACATAATAATTGAGTTTACCACCAGTTATTCTAATCTTTGAAATTTGGTGCTTTCAGTGAATTTATTATAAATTATTATACTATATTTATTATTTAGTGTGGCACATGCTCACACAGGAAACTGTTGACTCAAGTCTCATATGCTTCAAGAGGCTACATATAGATTCATTGAGAGGCCTGGCGCCCATTCAAAAAATTTATTACTTTCAACTAGCAAATCAAATTTGATAATAAATCTCATTGCTCACCCTATTTTAAGGGGTTCATACCGCTGTGCCAGTCAGGGCTTGTACAAATTTAGCTCACCCAAGTAGCGCTTTTACAATATATATATATATATATATATATATATATATATATATATATATATATATATATATATATATTACATGCTCGCTCTATGTATATAGATATATTACATGCTTGTAATGTATATATATATGCTTACATGTTCTATATATATTTACATGCTTGTTATATATGAGGAAGCATGTGCACAAATATGCTCTGAATGCCGAAATCCACGATTACAATACAAGGAATAGGCTAAATATAAGGATTGACTCTCACCATTCGACTACTCCTCAGAAAAATTGGTGTTACATGAGTATTAAGTTTATTTAATAAATTGCCACTTATTAAACAGGTTAGAGTGATGGATAAAAATCATTTTAAGTCTTCTATAAAGAGAATACTGATTGAAAAGAGTTTCTATTCTATTGACGATTATTTAAATTCAGATTTTTCAATAAGTAGATAGAGAGAGTCAAAGTGTCATTAAGTTTTTTATTAACTTACGTGTGTCCAAACTTACTGTAGTCTTATAGTACGGTATATAAGATGATTATTCAATGATGCATCTGTAACTTACATGTTTCTTGTATTATTTGTATAATTTATATACTACCGGTAACCGGGTAACCATATCATTTTGTAACTCTTGAGCTACTGTACTGACGTTGTTATATAACATAGGGCTCTATAAAAAGGGGGTAGACGCACGGTCCGCCATTCTGTGGTCAACTTTTAGCGCCAGGTTTGAATTCATATAAATATTTTTGATGATAGAGAGGATCAACAGATGTTTATCAAGTTGAGCAAATGAATCAAGTTATTGTTTTGAAACCTTGGAGGTTAATTTGTCATATAAAATGGTTTATATTGCTTAGCATTAAATTGCAAAGAATATAACCATTTTTATCATGAAAATGAAGTTAAAAATACAAATTTACCAGATTCAGGACGATGAATCAAGGTTGAAATTTTGACTTAAAAATTGCCAGACTGGAAATTCAATGCTCTGTGAAGTGAGTATCATTTTTTTTCTAACATGATTTTTATCATTAATCATATGTTTGACTGTCGAGTTGAATGAATTCAAACCTGGGCCCTGGCTTATAAACATTCTACAATCCACATTACTCATAATTCGTGGATTTTATGGGCGTTTCTGTCTCATAAACGTTTCCAATAAAAAGTAAATTCTACAGTTTCAGCTGATTAAAAAAATGACATGGAATGAATTTACCTCAAGTAAATAGAATATCGGAATAGTCCAATGCTATTCCTTTAAAACCAAAACTTTGCTCCTAATTTAATGATTTCGATATATAAATTTATTTATTATTATGAATATATTTAATAATAAATATCAATCATTATTTTTATAGTGAGATTTTAACAGGAATCATTATTGTCGCCAAAGTATTATCATAACCTACAAACAAAATTGTAAACAAACCAAGTCAGAAGACCCTAGCCTTGTAATCTAAAATGGCCGCGATGATTCGAGTTTGAACAGCGATATCGTGAATTTTTCGTCTGAACCAATTTACATAGACATATAACCTACATCTTAAACCTTCATTATTCATCATCACTCATTCATCCTTTGCTTAAAATACTTGGAAACCAAGTCGCAATTGTGAATAAAGAATACATGGGATTTCCTATTCCACTCGAACCATCGCGGCCATTTGGATATGAATGTTAGGGTCTTCTAGTGAGTTTTGGCTGATCGTTGATTCAACAGCTGATTTGTTCCAAAATTTGGAACATTGTAAATTGAGAGTTTTATTGGTGAATCTACAATCCCAATCACTTGTTTTTCATCAGAAAAACAAGCTGTAAATCTTTATAAGCCAGGGCCCTGGTGCTAAAAGTTGACCACAGAATGGCGGACCGTGCGTCTACCTCCTTTTTATAGAGCCCTGATATAACATTGTTCAATGTATTCAACAATAAAGATTTTGATTTTGATTTTGATTTTTAAATTGATTCATATTTTTTCAAGGTTATAGAGAGCATCTACCAGCTGGCATCCACTGTCTTCCTTTTGGCTTCACTCTACCGGCCAACTTACCAACTTCTTACATTGGGCGCCATGCGTTTATTCATTATTATTGCGAAGCTCTCATTGAACGATGGAATAAGCCGTCGGTCACTGAAAAAGTCTACTTCACCGTTTCTGAGGTGGTCGATCTCAACAATGATCCAAGGGCTGATGTGAGTCAAGTCATATAGAATAATCTAAACAAAATATTATTGTTATAGTCTGTCAAAGCAAAGATTAAGACCCTCTGGCAAGATGGGAAATGACTCCAGCTTGGTCAATATTTGCTCAAGAATTATAAATGTGCACATTGTCTTAAAAGTATAGTGTTTCCTACGATTTGAGATTAAATTGATAATTTTTTAACCAATATTGACCGAGCTTGAGTCAATTCCCATCTTGCCAGAGTGTCTTCTTTGCTTGTACAGACTATATTTGTTCAGTAGGCTATCTTAATGATCATAATACACGCCGCGCATAGATTTTGAAAAGGGTTTTCCAAATACAGAATAAAGCGTCAATTATTAGGATAGGTATAGTCTTGTCTAGCAGAGAAGACATTCCTTCAAAATGGCAGCTGTTCAATGCTGCCAGCAGTCGTAGTCCCATCTGTCTCTCATCACATCTCACCAGCGGTAAGTCGACAGAGGTGATTTCAAACTAAAAATTTCATATATGTGTTGCAAATGCAAAGTTACACTCTCACTTCATTCGGCAATTTTGAATAAATGTCTTCTTTGCTCGACAAGACTAATCCTTCAAGAAGCGTCTATACAAGATATATTACTGAAATAGACCAACAAGCTTCGTGAGGTGGTTGTGTTTCCTCACATCAAAAAAAAATTAGAAAGTTCAAAAAAACATGGGTCCTGAAATGTTTTTGTTACCAAAATAAATAGGTCCTGTTCACAGACAAGGGCTTCACGAAGCACTTTGTGAACAGTATTTTGTTTACATCATTCTACAATACATGAGGTACTCCTTCAATAATATAGAATAGTGGCCTCTAAAATCAATTTATAACTTATAATTAAGGTTATCATATTGACTTGAATCAAGTCATATTATAGATAAATAATTATATATAGCTTATTAGTATGAATATTGTAATTAGATATAAATTTTTGTAGAATGTTTTTAACTTTATGAGTTCATTATTGTTGCGGTTTACACTTTAATTTAGAATGTATTTAAGCTACTGATGATGTGAACAATAAAATTTAATATCATTTGAATTCTAGCAGAAGATTTCACATTTTTCTTCAAATTTTTAATCTTATAAATTTTTTCGTGCTTATACTTTAGAGATCAATTTTTATGTAAAATTAAGTGGTACATCTTATAAAACTATAATTAGAAAGTTTATAGCTTACATAATATTAACTCAATGAGCAAAGTATGACTGGAAACTCAATTTTTGAACTTAAGAGATAGAAATAGCATATACTAATAATTATTTTTTTTAGGGCTACTGTATTAATTGTTGAAACTTTGAACAATTATTACAGAGTACCCTTTTAAAAAAATTTTTTTTAGAAAAGGGTATTCTGATTGAAATTATTTACAGTTTTAATAAATAGCATACTATATCATTGACCGGTATTTTGAACCACAAATATTGTATAAAACCTTTTTTCGAAGAAAAATGTTCAGTTATTGTAGTCTGGTCGAGCAAAGAAGAAATTCTGACAAGTTGGCCTCTAGTTCGGTGAATATTGGCCCAAAACTTATATAAATTCTGTCTCCAATTGTAGAACATAGTTGTGAAACAATATTAAACGAACTAGAGGCATTTCCCCATCTTATCAGAATGTCTTCTTTGCTCAACCTACTTGTCTAAAGGCACCCAAACCATGAGTGGAATAGGAGTCTCTCGTCTATATACACTGCCCAAACCTCATGAGTCTTCAATCAAGATTCAAATGAGTTTAAACAGATGAAAAATTGTTGTTAAAAATTGAAGTTTGCTGTTTTAAGAGTGGGTGGTAGAGGACAGCAAGCTACCGGACGGCAAAATCAAGCCCCATAAAAACAATGTAATTCTTATCAATCTCTTTTGGAGCAGATAGAGCCTCTATTTATGGACAGAATTTCACATTCTTTATCCCATTAGAAAGAGAATTTAAGTCTCCAGGGGCGTTACCTTTCACTTTTTCGATTTTTAGCTTATTTCAAAAATTAGAGTTCAATATACTTTTTTAGTTAATTAATTATACGATAATCTGCTCCAAGAGATTGATAAGAATTACAGTTTTCCGTCCACTACCACCCACTATTAATAAACATGCTATTACCTACATATGACTATAGGCTACATTAAAAAATTTCAATTATGTATCTTGGCAGATGTCGTGTTCGGTGACAAAGAATTCGAGTTGTTGGCTGCTGTGTTGTCCGCGCGGGAGCATTCTGGTTACGGGGCGACTGGCACAACAGGGCGTGGTCGGCGGACAGTTGGTACCACTGGAGACTGACATCCACAACATGAGCAACACTACCATCAAACAATCCTACTTGTCTATCATACAGGTGGGTGGAGTCACTTATTATTTGGCCAATTTTCATTATCATAATATTTATTTTGGCCGATATTTATTCATTTTTCAAATAATGATACAGTAAACAATTTAAATCATACAGTCTTGTCTAGCAGAAAAGACATTCCTTCAAAATGGCTGATTGAAGCGAAAATATAACCACACATGCGCAGATCTGAAAAAATCACTTTTGAAAGCATAATTATTAACATATTTATTCGTATATTGCATCCACTGACCACCTCTGATAAAAGGGATGTATCAATAATTGCTTATTAAATATAAAATGTTATCATCTATCTACTTGAACCTCCAGCTTGAGGTTTCTGATACGGTAATTATCATATTCCTTCGGATATTACAGGTGTAGGCTTACATTTGCATTTCATGTGATGAATACAAAATTATGTGGTCGTTGTTGAAGTCTGTTCAAGCAAAGAAGACATTCTGACAATATGGAAAAATGACTCAAGCTCGGTCGAAATTGGTTCGAAAATTATGAATTTGGTCTCAAATTATACATCAGAGTGTTTCCTACAATTTGAGACCAAATTTATTGCTTTTGAACTAGTATTTTGACCAAGATAGTCATTTTCCCATCTTGCCAAAATGTCTTATTTGCTTGGACAGACTATAGTAATTCAATAGTTTTAACTATTGTAAGTCACTATTATATTAATCGTTAAGACATAGATAGATTGAGTTTTTCAATGTTTACATTTCATCAGGTAACTTCTTATCTGAACAGTCATGGACTGGTAGTGTGCGAGGATGAAAGGCCAGTCTTTGAATTAGAAAATGGCAAGATACCAAAAGGAGAATTTGTAATATGGCCGGAAAATACACTGAGAGTTCCCCCCCTACCGCCAACTTCTCAAACTCGAACGCTTTGCAAAATAATTATCATCAGCTATAGAGTGCAGGTAAGTAACTAATTATTCATCTCTATAAGTAATAGTAATAATAGAAATATAAAATTTTAAAATTTATCCATATTTCAGTCACTTGAAATTTATCCATCCAAATAAATTTGCAAACATTCCAAAAGTTGCGCCGCTTATTTGCTTCAAAGTAAATTCCTTGACTTCATTTTATAATTTCTATTTTATTCAAAACTTCCAGTACCTTCTCAAAATTCGCAAAACTCAGTGTCAGGTGTAATACAGTATGTATACAGTAAGTACAGTATATTTATTTATACTGTAATGTAAGAACTACCCTCCTTTGGGAGATTGACTGTTGTTAGTAAATACAACTGGTCGTTTTCCGTCTTTGAAGGAATAGGAATTGTTGCATTACACTCTAAGGCTGAGGCCGCACTGCCGGTAGGTTGAGCGTGGAGGGTGGAGGGTAGATGGTAAATCTATAGAACATACACACTATCCACAGTAATACATTGTATGAATGGTATGTGTTGAGCCGCCATCTTGAAATTCTTAAATGTGGACAATATAACCTCAAAAAACAGTAAGACGTCATACCATTCATACGATATATTACTGTGGATGGTGTGTATGTTCTATAGATTTACCAACTACTCTCCACCCTCCAGGCTCTACCCACCGGCAGTGCGGCCTCAGCCTAACTGATTAACTGGATATTATTCAGATGTGTTCTGCGCCAAAAATTAGTTACGGAAGCTAGCTTATGGTTGAGAAAATCAACGTGCTAACCAAACGTTACCTCTATTCTGGTTTATGATTATTCACCTCTGCTGTATAGTGGAGTGAATATGAAACTCACAACCGGCTGGTAGGTCTAAACCCTTCATGGGCTGATGAGCCATTTACATACAATATGATAAGTCTATTACACATCACCGTCCATACTTACACTTAATACTTATGCTGTACTATACTGATATACTTTTATAATTAAAACTAAGTTATACACCCTAATTACTTACAACAATTCAATTCAGACAACAATTACAATTTGTAGTTTACGATTCATCTTTAGAAAACTCCAATTTAGGCTATGTAAATTTGTCACAGTTTACAATTGATTCCTTAGAAGTAGATTTTCATAACATGGGCTACTGCTTAGAAGAATTGGAAATACATAATCATTAATGAGCTATTCAATAAACCAATGGTTATAGCTAATGGTAAACTAATGAACTAATCGCGTGAGCTATTCAATAATAATACTATGAGATCAGATGAAACTTATTATGAGTCTTGAATTACTTGTTGAAGAATGAATATACTCTTGAAGAGTATTTCAGTTTACACTATATGCAGGTGGTGTTGAATCAAGTATTTTTTCAAGTTCAAGTTGCTCTTGTTAAAAGCAAATGTTTTTTTCTAAAGTTATTGAAAAAATCCTATAACTTACTTTATTTCTTGTATATTCGTATATTCAACTATATGGACTGTTGTAATAATTTTTCAGCGAATGCTGACGTTTTTATAGCATTGTTCGAAGTTTTCTGCAATGAAGATTTTGAATTTATTAGCTGTAGCTTTTTGAATAATGTACGAAAATAATATTTTGATTATTTTATGCAGGTCTAATTATTAATTTCTCTGTGATATCTCCATCATTCATCAATATTTTCCAATCATTACAGATCCGTCTGAAATTATCTATGAAAGGCGAGAGTATAAAAGTCAATCTTCCTCTAATTATTGGTAACATACCGTTTCGAAAGGATTTAAAAAATCTCAAGTATGAGGATGAGGATAAACTTGTCAGTGGAATTTTTTTCCCGAAAAGCAATCCCAAATCAAGACTTCTTAAACAACTGCGTGAGTATAACTGCACTATTTTGAAAAAAAATATCAAAAGAAAATTTACTGGCATAATTACCGTATGTGAAGAACAAAAATATCAACAATGAATTAAATTTGGTATCAATTTGCAAAATCTACACCAAGCTCTCAGCATTACTAAATAATACAGTCATTATGATAAATCATTACTTAGAAATAACTTAATTGATGAACGTCAGTGACATATCATTTACATAAAAATGTTTCATATTATATTTATTTATGTAAACCGGTATAGTCTGTCCAAGCAAAGAAGACAATTTGGAAAGATAGGAAAATGACTCCAGCTCGATCAATATTGATTCAAAACTTATTGAATTTTAGAGCAGAATGTTTCCTACAACTTGAGACCAAATTCATGATTTCTCAACAAATATTTACCGAGCTAGAGTCATTTTCCTTTCTTGCCAGAGTATCTTCTCTGCTTGAACAGACTATACCTTTATGATCAATATAATATATTCCGTACCGTATTCATTTGGCAATGAGACAGTGGATTTCAGATTTATAATCAATATAATGCTCCAAATAAATTTTCAATTTTATTCACTTAGAATCTAAAATAGGCTACTATTGTCCAATTGATTGAGATCCTATAATAACATAGGATACCTTATTGTTGATAACACATTATAATAAAGCAATAGAAAAAACATCATGCTTATCTATATTCTATTACAAATTTAAGAACAGAAAATCTGCTTCCATTGACAAATTTATTAATTTAAAATGAATAAGATTGCTCTTTTTGTACTTGAATTACTCACATTGGGTATTGAAATGTATTTCTTTAACTGTTGACTTCTTATGCAACACTTTGTTTAGTGATAAATGATAATGAAATACAGTATATAAAAATCAGGAACAAGAAAATAGAATAAATAGATAATTGTACGATATCTTGTTTGTGAGACATTGAGTTAGCTAATGCCTCATTAAAATTTGATTAAAAATATAATGTTTTCAATTTCGTATCTTTGTGGAAGCGTATATTAAAATTCCACATATTAATTTCCTGCACTGGCGGCTCGTGCCCACGAAATAGGTGAAGTGCCTGTATCTTTCACTGTTTATTATGATATATTTACTACTGTAACCTATACTAGGGTGAGAATTTACTGCAGTAGTAAAATCAGGTGTGATTGTGAATTGATGAAATCATGATGCTGTGTTATTTATATTTCAAATTTTCCCAATCTTGATTATGTTCCATGTTTCAGCACTGTATAGCATTGTTGGTGTAGCCAGTGAAAATCCAAAGCAGTCTGATTGCACCTACCCTTTACCAGACCACGTGCCAAAATGTATGCTATTCAAATTTGACGATTAATAAAGAACAATCAAAACAAACCTCGAAGAAACAAAATATTTGTAATGGCTCAGTATGTTAATGACAATGATGATACACGCCATAAAGATTTTGAATAATGTTTTCCAAAGAAAGATTTAAAGCGTCAATTTATTTATTAGGATAAGTATAGTCTTGTCGAGCAAAGAAGACATTCCTTCAAAATGACAGCTGTACAATGCTGCCAGTATAGTCGAAATGAAAATAGTCATACTCTTACCATCATCTGTCTCTCATCACATCTCACTTCAAAGTCAAAGATCATTTATTTTATTTCCTTTAAACATAATTACAATGAAAGGTTCACATACAGAATTATAGGAGATCTGTCCTTTCATAGGCATAAGCCTGTGGTGAAGAGGAGTTGATACCAAGAAAGATACAATAAAGAACCTACGGTATCAAGAAATATAAATGGAAAAATTATTGTTTTTTATTGTGAATGCTCACTCCTATTCCTGTTAACTATTATATTTATGCAGATATGAACAATGAACTTATGGATTAACTATAGTCGGCGCAATCAAAGTTGACGAAAACCCCCTCCACCCGAGAAATAGCTACGTTGCCAGATTGTGTAAAATTGGAACATCTTCAAATTCGCGATTGAACCCCATATCTAGACGCAGAATTTTATCCTTGATATGCCAGTAGTATTAAAAAAGTTCCTGGGTAGAAAGATTCAAAGGAAATTTGATTTTTTTTTGAAAAAACTGAAAAATCGCGAAAATATTACTTTTTTGCATATCACTTCTCTCACAATCATGGGTTGTAGTAAAAATAAAGTTTTTTATATCAAAATGACAAGGAGAATTCGACCTTTCTAATGGTTTCTGAATTTTCTATATCCAACCAATAATTATGTTTCAATTAATGAATATTTTTGTCAATGTCGAGTCAACTCCATCAGAAAACATGAAATTTTCGATTATCTAGAAACTTTTTTGTTTGAGAAGATAAGTGGGTGGTGAAAGCGAGAAAGTTGTTCAAAAACAATTGAAATTATTTTTTCAAATGTTGAAAATAGTCGGAAAATCGTAATTTGGCCTCTCAAGAGTTTCAAAGTAAGGAGAGCGGTATATGCAGGTATCAAGTTGAAGATTGGAGTTATTGAAGCTCATCGACTTGGATATTTGAGCTGCGAACAGCTGGTTTATCATAAAAATAGTGAGTTTTACAACACCGCGTGATTTTTCCGAAGCTACGCTGTCACTTTTAACATTCACTTGCATGTGTTTGCGTTAGGAGAAGTTTCAATTTCACGCAAAATGACAACGTAGCTATTTCTCGGGTGGAGGGGGTTTTCGTCAACTTAGATTGCGCCGACTATAAAGTATAAGATATTAACATTACAATAATTAGGTAGCCTATTCAACACAATATTATAATTCAATAATATTTAAAAACCTGAGGAACAGCAGCAATGTGACAACTTATACAAGGGTCGACCAACACAAAGAACATTACAGGAACAAAAATTTGAATTTACATGAATGAAATATTAAAAATGATTAAATCAAAAAATATAAGATAAAAATATAATAGCAAACAAATTGCGATCAATAAAACATAGCCTAATCGAGTTAGTATATGCCTATTACACCCAACATATTTATCCAAATACTGCTATTTGCCCTACCTATAAACTGAAGTGATAAGGTCTTCTAATGCACCCCTACCAATTACTATCAGCTATTTATTTATTAATTTTTTGAAGGTTCCAACTAAATGCGATATGTTGGCTGAAGTGACTTTACATAAAAATTTTCAGATCTGTGCATGCGAATGTATAGTCTGTTCAAGCGAAGAAGACCCTCTGACTAGATGAGAAAATGACTCCAGCTCGGTCAATATTGGTTTAAAGATTATTGATCTGATCTCAATTGTAGGAAACATTCTGATCTACAATTTAAGACCAAATCAATAACTTTTGAACCAATATTGACCGAGCTGGAGTCATTTTCTCATCTTGTAAGGGTCTTCTTTGTTTGGACAGACTATAGTTATACTCTCTAGCCTTAATAATGTAATAATAGACCTCTCTATTAATGCTAAGATCCTCTTTATTGCTTTAATCGATCATTGTGAAGAAATGTCTTCTTTGCTCGAGCTATCTGCCTATCTCTGACGTCATTTCTCCAATAAATCAATCTAATTTTGTCATTTGTCAATTATTCCAATAATAAAATTGATTTCTATGTAATTAATTGGATGAATTATGGCTCTTCATTTTTGTTCCTATTCAATCATTATAGATCTATTACTTACTGTTCAGTGTAAGTTATAAACTTATATTTCAATTGTGAAAAAACACCGAATCCTCTCAGAATTTTATTATTATTTAACGAGCGTTTTTCATTCATAAATGTTGGCAATTTCAATTTGTTAGATTTTATACTATTTCTTGATAGATCTAGTCGCATTCAGTAAAATTCATAACTACCTGCTGATAAATTAGATAAATAAATAAATGTTTTCTGTCCAAAAACTATGATACCAGATCAGTTTCGTAATACAGTATTGAATTCTTTAAATTTACAATGGTTTGTTTCAATGAATGTTTCTTTGAATGAAAATACAATATTATTAGTGAAGGAGCCAAGTGAAAAATAACCCATTTATTTTTTTCCTTCACATTTAACATATATAATAATAATTACACTTAACAGCTTTAGATTTGAATGAAATGAAATTAAACGAATATAAATAATTAATATTTTGTAATTATTACAAACAAGTAGGCCTACTTCAAAATGTACCGTAATTGGAAATGAAATGTTATGAATGATAACAATTCATCATAATAATACGATAATCGAAAATAGGCTACAATTTTAATTAAACAAGTAAAATCAATAATAAGAAAAATATGCAAGAAGTAATGATAATAGCCTAATAAATAATAGTAATCATTTAGCAATTTAGTATGCTTTAATAAATTGAATGATAATTGTAAACTAACAATTCTCTTCTTTGTACAATATTCTAATAATTTATCAATAATAACTTAAATCAAAGTAATTTGAAATGAGTTTATTTTTTATCACAACTATTTTCGAACTTTCAAGTCATTTTCAGGGGTACTTTGAGTCTGACTAATATTATTGGTTTATTATAACTTACTTTAGTAGCTCTGTATCCCTAATAACAAAGTAAACAATTTCTTATTCTTCTTCTTCTTCTTCTTCTTCTTCTTCTTCTTCTTCTTCTTCTTCTTCTTCTTCTTCTTCTTCTTCTTCTTCTTCTTCTTCTTCTTCTTCTTCTTCTTCTTCTTCTTCTTCTTCATCTTCTTCTTCTTCTTCATTGAACATGATAGTGTACCATTTTGAGGTTCCTACACACCAGCGCGTATCACAAGTGGTTCCTCTGTGTAATTTCAACTCAACAGCTGACATCTCGTCTGACCGGTCTGAATGAATCTCCAGTTCAGTCAGTCGAGTTGAGAAGTTTAGTTTTGGCTTGGTTCTTGTTCATGCCAAAATAGCAGAGCGTTGTTTTATGGCGTCCTAACCTATTTCATGTTGAAAATACTGTTACAAAAATGCCGAAAGACTTGTTCAATGATCAGTTGAATTAACGATTAGTAAGTTTCCGTTTGTTGTGAGTCCATCATGACTGAGGATCTATAACTTGAAACTAGTCGAACTTCAGTGAAACTTTGACTGTGAATTTATTTTGCATGGAAGAGAATTATTGCAATTTTCTATTGTTCGGCTTCATCTTTCACCGCTAGGTAAGTCATGTTAATTCAATACTTGGAATTGGAATTAGAACATTTTACTTTTATAGGCTTCTATTTACTTTTTCCACAGACTGCTTATTATTTAAAAATTCAACCTAAATTTTTATTAATTTTTGTTGATTCATTGACTGAGTCTATATTTTTTTAAATTCTATACCGGACCGGTAAGTTATTCTTTTATTCTTGGTTATTAACGGCCTGGAGCGGCTTGGATTGATCAGTGGGGGGGGGGGGGAAGACGTTTAGGGGGAAATAAACCCTGTAAGTTAATTATCAAACAAAGTATAAAACTTGTAAAATTAAGTAACTAACTGTTCAGCTACCACTTAATTTTAAAAATGTGTATTATTCAGAGAGCTTACAAAGTTGTAATTGATTTGAAAAAAAATCGTAGACAAAATTGATTTAAAAAAATGTGTCGTAGACAAAATAGATAACACAATATAGCAAAAGTGAAAAATCAGTTTGAAGACGCAATTTTGAGATTTTTATCGCGATTTGTAAATTTTTCCAACTTATTCTTTAGAATTAAATCCTCTACAACTTCCATCAATTAAAAATACGAATTCATAATTTAATATCCAAATTTAACATCAGGTTTATCCTTCTTTAGGCTTCTAAACATGTAGAAAAAACGCCGGCAGGCTTGGCTGAGTGGTCTGTGACGTTACAACAATCAGTCCGCTAGCGCTACCCGCTCGTAGGTTCGAATCCCACCGGAGGCATGGTCGTTTAACCACCTCATGTACTCTCCATTATCCACGCACAAGCAAAAATTAATGCTTATGTGGACATCATCCACAATTTCAAAAAATTCAGTCGAGGAATAAAAAATTGTAAGGCCAGTTACCCAAAAATTCTAGCAAGTTGACTGCCGTTAATAATGACAAGCGACGGATCATCAGTTATCGGTAGTTAAATTTAATTGGACGGTTCAGGTATGAATACACATTGAAGAAAATTTCACTAAATTGCTTCAAAATGCTTAGTGCGAACAAGTAGGCCTAGGGATAAACTTGATATAAAATAGAAATTGGAAGAATTTGATTTCGAATAGTTAAAAATATTTAAAAATCATTAAATTGCTTCAAAAAGCTTGATGCGAACAAGTAGGGATAAACTTGACAAAAAATAAAAATTAGAAGAATTTGATTTTGAATAATTAGTAAATTTGTAAATAATCAGAAGAATTGAGATTTATTTTTAGAAAAAAGGATAGGTAGTTGAATTAATAATTCTACTTCAGATTCCAAACCAGCTTGGCCTCAGTATATGGACACATTGCAACCTTATCAATTTATAACTAATCCCAAAAAAATATTATAAAAAAAGACGGTAAGAACAAGGAACCAGCTTTATTTGTAGACTTATCCAGATGCTCGTGATTGATAATTTCATGCACTTGAAAAAAGGAAGTATTCAAATTTAGTACCCATTCAAAATCATATAGATGTGCATTCAGTTCGCAAACGTTAATGAGGTTATGACCTTGATTATTAATTATTCGATTCAGCTTTCAGAAAATCGAAAATAAATTGAATTCTGTCAGAAAAACTGTTCTAGTTTATAGCCGAGTCAAGCTGTTATTCATCATTGTCCAATTGCAATTTTTTACAAATATGGGTTTCAGCTCTAAAAAGGATTGAGTCAGTGACTGGGTCAATACTCGAACCAACTAAGCTGTAACAACCGTTGTTACACCATTATCAATCTCTAGTTAAACTGAAAAATCTCTGGTTGCTTTACCAGAGATTAATAATGGTGAAACAACCGAAACACGTATCTCGATTTTTTTATAAATCAGTGGTTTGACAACATCTTGTCTTTTCATTCAATCTGTGTACATGTAATTTTTTCCGTTTTAAAATCGTCTACAATACATTATTCAAAATCAAACCTTTCGTGCGTACTTACTCGTATATTTGCCTATTAGCCTATTGAGCTGGTGTTCAAATATTTTGTATTTTTTCTGAAGTTTTTTGCCGTTCAAAAAGGGCTGAGCAGACTGAATGAACTTGAAATAAGTAAGAAGGGAGAAAACTAGATTAAGAAGAAAAAGAATAGAGTGAAAAGGATAACAAACAGAAAATGTGAGAGAGAAAAATTGTCGGGGTGTTGATGAGAATAAAATAGGTGGTAAAGATAGTGGTGTATGTGTGTGTGTGTGTGTGTGTGTGTGATAGTGATTAGATTAGATTAGGTTAGATTACTTTATTCAAATAGATAACAAAATTTTGCTTAGATTCTACATTGTAATATAAATGAGTAAAAATAAATTATCTTATCAATTTCACAAAATAGAAACTTCTAGTAAAAATACGAAAAAACGGTGACGTAATGGATGAAAAATTTATACAAAATTGAATTCGAGGTTCTTTAAAATGAATAATGAGTGTAAGTTATCTAAGTGAAAAGGCGAAGTTTAGACATATATAATTATGTCCATTCTTGGGAGAGGATAATAAGGGAGAGAGAGAGAGATAGAGATTAGATTAGATTTCTTTATTAATTTAGATAACAACAAAATACGTATGCTCAGTTTCTAGATTACAAAAGTTATAGATAAATCTTATTTTCACAAGTTATACTATAAGACTATTATTCATACCATGATTTTTACAGGTTATTCTATTAATTCTATAATTTATTCAACAAAAAGTCGTTCACATGAATGCAAAAATTATTGAACAATTTTTCAAATAATATGCCACTTGCTTACAACCTTACTTGTGCATTAGTATATCTAAATGAAAAGGCGAAGTTTAGACATGAAAATGTCCATTCTTAGGAAAGGATAGCTTGGCCTTGAAAAAGAGAGAGAGTGTGTGAGTGTGAGAGACTGTATTATGTAGAGATAAAATTATTTGGTCAGTCTATCTTGCTTGAGCTTCGTTGCTTTTTTTCTCTCATTTTGAAACTGCTTCTCTTCTTTATCTACTCTTGTTCAGAATGAGTGGAAGGAATTGCTCGTAATTGCCAGTTGTAGTCGGTCCAAGCAAAGAAGACATTCTGGCAAGATCGGAAAAGGACTCTAGCTCGGTCAATATTGGTTCAAAAAATATAAATTTGGTCCAAAATTGTAGATTGGAATGTTTCATACAATTTGAGAATATATTTATAATTTTTAGATTAACATTGACCGAGCTAGAGTCACTTTCTCAGTATGTCTTCTTTGCTTGAACTGAGAGTATACCTGCCAGCTTGCACTGATCATCGAAAATTGCCGTGAGAGAGAAAAAGAATGAGAGGAAGAGAGAGAAAAAGAGAAAAACCAAAAAGCATAAGAATGTGTCCAAGAAATAACCCGTTACAGAAATTTTGTTTTAAACTCAACACTGGTAAAACCGAATGAAAGCTCTCTCAAGTTCACAAAATTTATGCAAATTGAATCAATTCTTCACGTTTCTAGTCGGTTAAGAAGTTTACAAAGAGAGCAAATTTGAACATTCAAAGACTAATAGAATTTTTCTATCAGAATAAACTAAGCATTCACTGAAACAGGAAAGAATTACCTTCAGGTTTGCTTAGAGCTAGTGTTTTCATTTTGATTCATAATTTATTCAAAGTCTATTTCGTATTCTCAAAGATTCTGATTAATAATTTAGTGCATTGAATAATTTGGTTTCCAGTCTTCCAAATTCAAAATTCTCATAATATTTTCCCAGGCAGAAATTATTGTGTGAAGTGCGGTGACACCACATAACCTTGGTTTGGACTAATAATACTGTAAGTTACAACAAAGTTTAGGAAGAAATAGCACAGGCTCAGCCTTTTTTTCTATCCTAGATCATAATTAGGCTACGTTATAGTTTGTGTAATCATATCAATAAATAGATGAAATTATATCAAACTTTTCCGTCTCCTTGAATGATTTCCACTGTTATCAATTTATTTCAACTTATTCTTACATTTATACAAAATATTGAAATCGGGAGAGAAATGAAAACGTTTTCCGAAATGAGGTTATGCTATTATAGTGCTGGTTGAAAACATTCTTTTTTTTCAAGAGATTACCATAAAGGGTAAACACACGGACAATAAAGTCCAAACGTCTTTTTCCCAAACATGATCTTCAATAGAGGAATAAAATTTTGAGTTTGGATATTAATATCGTTTGTAAGTTCAAAAATTATAATTCATAGACTATTCTTCATTATTATTCATAGACTATTATCGTATCATTTGACTATTATTTTGATAAGGTAAGATAAGATATTTGCTATTGTTCCTTTGAAAAATACAAAACTAGCCGGCAGGCTCGCTTCGCTCGCCTTCACCGCCTGGACCCCCGCCAGTATCGGCAGTGTAAGTGAGTCAAACAGGCTCGCTTCGCTCGCCTGCAAAGCCTCTGCCAGTGTCAGCTGAGTCAAACAGGCTCGCTTCGTTCGCCTGCAAATTCCGTTCAGAAGGGGTTCGAAATTTATTGAACACAGCATTTATTGACCTAATCTAGACCTGTTTACCAAATTTCAACATTTTCTGCCAATTCGTTCTCGGAAAATCTAAGAAGAATTCCAAAAGATAGTAAAACGCTAATATTGAGCGTAACCTTGTGAAGTATATCAGACATTGCTTGAAACTTGATTCAATGTTTTCTTAATTACTCCATCTATAATCTCGCTGAACCATTGAATTTACACTAAGGATTGGTCGTATCAAGGCGGAAGATATGCAACCCGCAATACATCTACAATTTTGAAAACCTGATTACTGGCGTAATCTTGAACGGATTTCAAAAACATTTTAACACAACATTTCTAGACCTTATCTGAACCTGCCCACCAAATATCAACATTTTCTACCGATTGGTTCTCGAAAAAATTGAGAAAACGCCGAAAAACTATAGAAAAACTCAAATATTTAGCGTATCCCTGAAAAGTTTTTAAAATCCGTTCTTAGCGCGCGTCTAAACGTCCAACTGAACATGCCTGCCAAATTTGAACGCATTCGGTTCAGTGGATTTTTATTTCTGGTGATGAATGAATGAATGAATCAGTCAGTGCCATTTCGCTTATATAGATATAGATGAGGTTGTTTCATTATTATTAGTCAAATTACATAGTTTTAGTGTGAACACGTTTGTAAAGTAAAAAAAAATATCCTCTGCAGGATTATTTTTTCAATGATTATTATTTTCATAATAATTGATAATTGAAGCTACAAACTCCAAACTGGTTTCATTGAATTTCGCAGCCAATCTAACACAAAAAATGAAATTTTATCAACCAGAATGAAGCCTCTGAAAATTATAAGAATTGAAACATTTTCAAAAGTGTAAATTTTTTCGCCATTATTATCTTAAAGCGTTTTTCGGAATTGCAGATTTTACCAGGAAATTTCGACTATGGTTATAGTTTGAATAATTTTTAACCAAACAATAATGAATTACAATAAACTATTGTTCAGAACACAATACAATGTCATTGATTTTGACAGTAAATTATTAGTATTCATGCAACAAATTTAGTAATATTGAAAAATCATTGTTCAAACTCCATTGCTGAATACATTATTATTTTATTATCTAGCTTATTTTTTCAACTAGAATTTTCTGCACAATTATTAATTATACGCTAAATTATTGCGTATTTATTTCGTGATATGCATCTATTGAAGTGCAATTATAGGCTACATTTGAAAGATTGTTCAATACTATCAATTAAATAGGATTTATATCTTTCAAATTCTGCGCATCAATGAGATTTTTTGTTGTAATCAATTGTAACAGAATATCAATTAATTAGTGAATAATGAGTAAGTTTCATTATTATTATCTCTGAAAAGTAAGTCAATTGCAATATACACTTTCTCACTTCTTTTTAGGCGTAAAAGTTTTGTTTTTGAATGTAGTTGTGAAGGTGATATTGTGGGTAGTTATCAAATGTAAATAACAGATATTGTCAAACCACTTTTTTATTAAAAATCTCTAATGAACTCTATTACAAGAGTTTACTCTAGTAATAAACTCTTTAACTAGGGATTTTTTATTTATAAAAAACTAGAGATTGATAATGGTGTAATAATCGAAACCGGTATCCCGATTTTCTATAAATCTGTGATTTGACAATATCTTGTCTTTTCATTAATTTAATCTACTGACCGTTTTTAATACATGTTGTGTAGTAGGTAAACTTCAATGCTTTTGAAGATTTGAAACTTCTGAAGGACTGAAATTCTATTGAAGTATTCAACAAAGTTCGTTCAAACATCATGGCATTAAAATGAGTTCAATATAATTTTCGATTGAGATCACAGATCACAATCCCCAGACCAATAGAATAAGAGTTAGTCAGTTCTAGTCGATCCTCAATTATTTGATTCGAAATATTCAGCTCAATTAATGTCAATAAAAATACTGCACCAACAATACGAGATTTAAGTTTTATACTATAGTCTGTCCATTGTCCAAGCGAAGAAGACCCTCTGGCAAGATGGTAGAAAGACTCAAGCTCGGTCAATATTGGTTCAAAAATTATCAATTTGATCTCAAATTGTAGGAAACAATTTGATCTACTATTAAGACCACATTTATAATCATTGAACAATTATTGACGAACCTGGAGTCATTTCCCCATCTTGCCAGAGGCTCTTCTTTGCTTGGACAGACTATATGTTGTAGAGTAGCTACAAGTAGCTAAGTTCGGGTCCCGAAAAAATACGATAGTTTTGCGGTATGTTTAATTTGATGATAACATCCAAATATGATTCCTCATGGGTGTATGGGTGTATTCAGTGAGGATACATAAGTTATCAAACTTGACAATATAATAAGAATAAAAATATCGAATATAGCGATATTTAATAGCCTGATATCAACAAAAATATTATGTATTTAATAATGAATCGATAATGATATAATGATACAGGAAGTATCGAGAGTTTCGAACAAATATTGACTGAGCTGGAGTCATTTTCTCATCTTGCCAGAATGTCTTCTTTGTTTGGACAGACTATCCAAGCAGAGAAGACATTCTTGCAAGATGGGAGAATGACTCAAGCTCGATCTATATCGGTTAAAAAGTTGAAAATCTGATCTCAAATTGTGGAAACATTCTGATCTACATTTCGAAACCAAATTTGTAATTTTTGAAGTAATATCGATCGAGCTAGAGTCATTCTCCCATCTTGCCAGAATGTCTTCTTTGCTTGGACAGACTATACAAGTATCATTTTCATGAGTATATCTGCCAAAAATCAGGGCGGTTGAAAAATGACTCTAATTAATGCTCAGCTCTGTCAGGCCAGTCTGAAAGATTTCTTCAAGAGCGAAACGGTTTGCTGAGACTGGTCTCAACTTGATATTCTCTAGCAGACCGTTTGCCGATTGTTGCAAAAGAGCTGAGCATTGATATAGTCTGCCCAAGCAAAGAAGACGCTCTGGTATGATGAGAAAATGACTCCAGCTCAGTCAATATTGGTTCAAAGATTATTGGTCGGGTCTCAATTGTATGAAACACTCTGCTCTGCAATCTAAGACCAAATTTATAATTTTTGAACCAATACTAACTGAGCTGGAGTAATTTCCCCATCTTGCCAGAGGGTCTTCTTTGCTTGAACAGACTAGATCAGTCATTTATAACCGCCTTGATTTTTGGAATCAGGTTTAGCTTTTTGAATATCATATTGAATGGTTATCTGTCACCGGAACACACCGCTGAATAATAAAGGGCTCTGATGAATTCTTCATTGCAAGCAGGCAGTCAGGCACCAAACTTGATTTTTTTATATATAAATTGCGGATTATGCCCAAATAAGCATTTTAGCTTGTGCGTGGGTAATGAATAATGAGTTTGAAGGTGAAGTGGTTGATGAGGTGAAGAACAGCCATGCCTACTGGGTCTCGAACCCTGACAACGCAGTGCTAGCGGACTAAAGGTTGTGACGCCCCAGCCCACGTGGCCAACCGGGCTGGCTAAAGTTATTGCTTAATTTGTTTCCTGCTCTGATTTTGAAATTGACTAAAAATAACAAGTTTATAGCGATTTTGAATGTAACCAGCATTTGTTTATAAATCGCGTGTTTTATTGACACTAATTTTGATCTCTCGATTCCGGTGGATATTTTTGGTGTAATTCTGATTGCTCTGAAGCTAAATGTACTATGTTAGTGTACTGTGGATGGTGACGTATTCGATAAGGAAACTTTTGGGCCTTGGTTCATGTAAAAATGTATAAACTTGTTTTTCTGAGAAAAATTTGAAAAGTGACTAAACATGGATAAAAATTAATATTACAAGCTTGTTTTCATGGAATAATACAAGGATAATAGAACACTTCATTTACAAGTTTACATATTGAAAACTTGTAAACTAAAGTAGAACGCACTAAAATAGTTCAGTGAGGCTTGATGCAATGTTGCTAATACAGCTGATTATAAATAAATGTTAATTGATATTTTCATGATAGCCTGACGAAATGGCAAATTCTATTAGTGCGGAGGGTGAAGGGATACTCTGCTGTTCCAGATTCCATTCGACTATTCTCATGCGTTGGAAATCCGCTAGCCATGTTTCTCAATGGTTATGTATTTTGACATTTTAAGAGCAATTAACCACATGCTAGCCTCTAATTACTATCTATTCTCAATTATGATTATATAATTTCAATAATATTGATAACGCAAAAAATGTTTCGAAAGGATTTGTTCAGAGCAAAACTTACTGAAGTTACACCATCATCAATGTATATACCTGAACCTGCCCACCAAATATCAACATTCTCTTCCGATTGGTTCTTGAAAAATTGATAAAATGCCGAAAAACTATAGAAAAACTCAAGTATTTGGCGTATCCTTATGAATTTTCAAAAATCCTTTCTTAGTATGCGTCTAACGGTCCAAAAACATGCCTGCCAAATTCGAACACATTCGGTTCGGTAGATTTTTAGTTCTGCTGATGAGTGAGTGAGTGAATAAGTGAGTGAATGAATAAATTTTTTTTAGGGTGATGCCCACATGGGCTCTTGGGCCTGTGCGTGGGTAATGGGAAGGATGATGATGAGAGATGAATGGACCTACTGCTTTAGGTGGGTTCCGAACCACCGGGAAGCGTTTTTTGAGGCTCATAAATCGAATTCAGAGGTGGCAGAGGCACGTCGCTTATCTAATCTCTCCGATTAGACGCTCTCTACCATTGGGACAAACCGCTTCCCATTAATTAATGAGTAATGAGTGACATTCTGCTGATGAGTGAATGAATGAGTGCCATTTCGCTTTTATAGATATAGATAGCTGAAGCCAAAATTGAAGCTATTCGTTTGCTCCTTGTGCGCTCCAACAGCTGATGTTGTCAACTAGAGTTGTCATTTAACTATGCCAGGATGATAGTTTTGAAATCAAAAGATACAATAGATCAGCTGTTATTAGGCTCATTTATTAGAGTACAAATTTACGATTTTAGAAATGGTGAATTAGGCAATCACCCAAAACATCTTCAATTCCTGATTTAGCCCCATTATAAATAGTCCAAATTTTCAAGTTACATCAGGTACAAGAGACGGACGAAACCGCCTTACCTTTATACAGGGTATTTCAGGAGGAATGTGAAATACTTCTCAGGCCGATTCCTTACACCAAGTAGAAAAAAAAGTTCCATGGGACCAACCCCCAAAAACGCTTTGTTACCGAGATAACAATGGCGGAAAATTGAGATTAAAAAAAATATTTATTTTTCTAATTTTTTAGAGGCTTTACTGAGGTTCAAAAATGATCAATTCCTATGTAAAATAAGCTGAGGAATTCAATGAAACCATTTCCAAGTTTGTAATTTTGACGGTTATTGAGATTATTGGAAAAATATGCTAGAAAACGCAATTTTTCAACAATAAGGGTTATAACTGGATAAGGAATCATAAAATTGTATTTTTTTAAATTGAGAAAACATAGCACAAGTGATCCGACTCTCTTCAACTTCCATTAATAAAAAATACAAATTTATGATTCCTTATCCAGTTATAACCCTTATTGTTGAAAAAATGGCATTTTTCAGCATATTTTTCCAATTATCTCAATAACCGTTAAAGTTACAAACTTGGAACTGGTTTTATTAAATTTCTCAGCTTATTTTACTTAGGATTTGATTATTTTAGAACCTTACTAAAGCCCCTAAAAATTAGAAAAATTAATATATTTTAAAAACCTCAATTTTCCGCCATTGTTTCTCGATAACAAAGCATTTTTGGGGGTTGGTCCCATGGAACGTTTTTGTCTACTTGGTGTAAGGAATCAGCCTGAGAAGGTATTGCACATTGCTCCTGAAACAAACACCCTGTATAACGATAGCCATAAACCATAGCATGATATTATTATAATGCGTTCAAATGGGTTGAAGTAGTAGTATGCATCATAACAAAGGAATTTTCCATAGTAAGTATTATAATTTTGTATGGCTAACAAGAAAAATTCCCATTATTTTAAGCTTTTCTCTGGGAGTGTGAGAGAGTTAGACGGAGAGAGAGAAAAGAGAGTGTGTATGTGTGTGAGAGAGAGATAAAGGAAGCTAGAGAGAATAGTCTGTCCAAGCAAAGAAGACATACTGGCAAGATAGGGAAATGAATCCAGCTCGGTCAATATTAGATCCAAAATTATAAATTTTGTTTGAAATTTTAGGGAACTTCCTGATTTACTTTTTGAGGCCAAATTGATAATTTTTTAACCAATTTTGATCGAGCTGAAGTCATTTTCTCATCTTGTCAGAATGTCTTCTTTGCTTGGTGAGACTATACAAAGTGTGAATGAACAAGCACTCCAGTTGACCTTGTGACCTAAATACCTAAATGGAGCAATTATCCAATGATCTATTTACATAAGTGAATAATTAGATAAGTGATGTCAATGTAAAGTACCGTACGTATTTGTCAGAACTGCGCTGGCCAGAGAGAAGGAAAACTAGTTCTAATAAATTACTTTTTATTCTAATATTACTACATATTAAGAACTATTAACTTCTTATTAACTATTATTGTTTGTTTGTCAATAGCTCAACAGCCCATGTAAGGCTACCTAGGCCTACCAGCTGTTAGCCAGTTTCATTTTCGTTGTCAATTAACTATTACTGGAACTATTAACTCACACTTCTTATTCAATACTATCGGTCGGTTGTAGAGCTGTCATACTATACTGTGGTTATGGTCAAATCCGATTTTAGGCGTTTGGTGTTTTTTCATTGAGGATGAATGATAAGGGTGATTGATGAAGTGGAAAACATCCACGCCTAGTGTGATTCGAACTCGCGACCAAGAGTTGCTAGAAAAATGATGGAATGAATGAAAACTGAGACCGCTCGTCCAACCTGAGCGGCGAAAGCCTAACTATAACTATAGACCTACCCTATACCTATAACTGTAAACTATAATTACTATAATAAGAATTGCTCATAGGCCCTCAAAGGTATAGAAAAAAATATTTTTTTAAAGAAAGTTATAAGGGCAGAGAAACTTCTTCTATTCTGATTGAAATGTCCAAATTCGGGTTATGTTCTTTTTCAATACTCACTTAAAAAAATTTTACAGAGAATTTTGAATTTGGAAGGTTGACACAAAAAATAAATGTACCTACAAAATCCACTTGAATTTCTATATCATAGTATAGTAAACCAAAACCCTAAGCCTCGCCTTATTTGATTTGTTTTTGCCATAATAAATGAGTGATTCTGATTCTATATCATATTAAAGTAAACCAAAATCCTAATCCTCACCTTATTTGACTTGTTTTTACCCTAATAAATGAGTGAAGTTCTGCCTGTTAGCCTATTGGCCTAATCAGCATTCAAAAAGTTGGCAAAAATATGGCATTTGTCGCGAAAAAATTGTTAGAAATTAGTGCACCAACTTATGCAGAATATGCTTGCAGTATTGTATTTGAGAGAGCTCTTGCACCATGATATAGTCTGTCCAAGTAAAGAAGATCCTCTGGCAAGATGAAAAAATGACTCCAGCGCGGTCAATATTGGTTCAAAAATTATTGATTTGCTCTTAAATTGTAGATCAGAATGTATCCTACTATTGAGACCAAATTTATAATTTTTGAACCAATATTGACCGAGCTGGAGTAATTTTCTCATCTAGCCAGATGGTCTTCTTTGCTTGGACAGACTATACAGCTCATTGCAACCGTTCAATTATTGCGAAGCTATTTTTATACCAATTCATACTGGAAAGTTTTCGTCTGAAAAAAGTTGTAGTCTAGCCTACTTCTGGGCCTTGCCCTATAAAAAGTTACAAGCTTGTTTTTGTGGAGACTACAAGAACTAATAAAACACTGAACTTTCACAATCATGAACTTTCATAATTTTATTTATCTATAATCGATTATTTACGATATGTACATAATATCAAATTCGTTTCTTAATGAGCTTAATATGCAACGGTCTTGAAAATTCAGTTCAAATGATAGCTGTTCCGTTTTCTATTGTCCCAAATGGAATTTTTTATAATTCTCATAGATAAAGGACTTTTATGCTTCATCTGTGGTTGTAAGTTAAGGTAATATTGTGCTGGATATCCATAGCTTATTGTTTGAAAATATTGTCCCGACCACATTCATCAAAATAACTTTTTTAGGCCTACTTGTTACCGAAACTGATATCTCGGTTTCATTCGTGTGATTTGAAATTTAATCGAAGGTTTTCAATTAAAATTGTATGTTTCTATAGGAATACCCATTTTAAGCTGGATTCAGCGATCTCACCAATATGGATCTCATTTAATGTAATTTTGATAGGCGGCCGTTTAGTACAATAGTTTTTATTCCTGAATTTTGGCTTGAACTCCGATGAGTAACGAATCTCTCTCTTTCTCTCTAGAATGGACATTTTTATGTCTAAACTCCGCCATTTTATATAGATAAAAACCAAAATTATAAAAACTCACTGTATTAATCTCATATCTGTGTTATAATGATTGTCACTTTACAAGTAAAGCTTCCATAGTGTCACTGGCGGCTAGTGCGTATGGAACAGGTGAAGTGCCCGTATCTTTTACTGTTCAGCACTTCACCTGTTTCATATGCACGAGCCGCCAGTGCACAGTACGCATGCTTAGTTAGTCTATGCAGAAGCAAACTGTGTAAATAATCGTATATTTTAGTTTCATAAAGTTGATATTGAACCTATACAGGATGTGTTTCAGGAGGAATGTGCAATAATTCTCAGGCTGATTCCTAACACCACGGACAAAAAAGTTCCATCGGACCAACCCCCAAAAACGCTTTGTTACCGAGATAACCGAGATTTGTACAGAGATGGGGGGTGGCGTAGCTGAGTGGGTTAAGCGATGGCGTTGCAACCCAAAGGTCCCGGGTTCAAACCCAGGTCAGACCAGGAATTTTTCTCAGACCACTTTCCCGTGTTTCGGATCGACACATTAAGCCGTCGGTCCCGGCTGCCTAAAACAGTCGTTAAGTCATGTCAGAGACCCTGAAATTGATCAGGAGCGACCTGAAAACTCTGACACAAGACCTGAGCCAGCCAGGTTACACGAATATATATGTATATACCGAGATAACAATGGCGGAAAATTGAGATTTTTCAAAAAATATTTATTTTTCTAATTTTTGAGAGGCTCTACTGAGGTTCTAAAATGAGCTATTCCTATGTAAAATTAGCTGAGGAATTTAATGAAACCAGTTTGAAGTTTGTAACTTAAACTGTTATTGAAATAATCGGAAAAATATGCTAAAAAACTCCATTTTTCAACAATAAGGGTTATAACTGAATAAGGAATCATTAAATTGTATTTCTTATCAATGGAAGTTGAAGAGAGTCGGATTCTAAAGAAAACGTTGAATGGGGGCGATGGGGTAAATCTTACCCAAATCTCAGAAATAGCGATCAAAAATCGCAAAATCGCTACTAATCACAAATTCATCACTTGTCCTATGTTTTGTCAATTTTGCGATTTTTGATCACTACTTCTCAGATTTGGGTAAGATTTACACAATCGCCGCTATTCAACTTTTCCTTAAGAATCTGACTTTCTTCAACTTCCATTAAAAAAAAATCCAAATTTATGATTCCTCATCCAGTTATAACCCTTATTGTTGAAAAATTGCGTTTTCTAGCATATTTTTCCAATAATCTCAATAACCGTCAAAATTACAAACTTGGAACTGGTTTCATTGAATTCCTCAGCTAATTTTACACAGGAATTGATAATTTTTGAACCTGAGTGAAGCCTCTAAAAAATAAGAAAAAATAATATATATTTTTTTAATCTCAATTTTCCGCCATTGTTATCTCGGTAACAAAGCGTTTTTGGGGGTTGGTCCTATGGAACTTTTTTGTCTACTTGGTGTGAGGAATCAGCCTGAGAACTATTGCACATTCCTCCTGAAACACTCTGTATATTATCTCGTATCTACTGAATGAATCATAATCTGGATCTCTTCTCTGTCCAAAGTGCGTTCATCATCCTATCTAAAGCATTATGTTAGTATATGTAGTGAAAGCGTGTTGATATGAGCAAATTATTGTGTTAAGTAGAAGATTATAGGGTATTGTTTCCAGTGTTATTGGTTAGTGGGGGAGGGCCATGCTATTTACTAACGCTCGTTGTTGAATTAACATAATAGCAGTGATAGTCCATTCATGTTGGATGATTTTCAACTAGATTAAACAATAGCCCGGTATGGAGGGGGAGAACGATTGTATCTGGAGTACAAACTAGTTTAGAAAGAGAGATTAGATAATAGATTACATTATTTATGATCTATACTATTATTTATGAACTTAGGGCTCATCATTAATAAAACTCTGTCGTGGAAGGACCAGGTGGAACTTGTATCTAATAGAGTATTAGCATGCATTTACAGCTTGAAAAAATTTGCACTTTTTCTGTCACAAAATATAAAAATAATTAAGACTCATTAATTAAGACAATGGTTAAGACTCTTGTGATGCCTCATTTCAGTTATTGTGACACAGTAAAGTTATAAATGATATGAGTGTGGAACTCTCAGACAGATAGCAGCGTGCACAAAACTATTGCATAATATTCATTTTTTAACTTGAGGCGATTTGACCACGTTTCGCGATTCTATAAGGAGCTATCACTCTTAAAATTGATTGAACTCAAAAATTTGCATATCTTAACACTTCTTAATTCCATCATTAAAACAAATCTCCATCCTATCTGTCTGAGAGTTTCAAGTTCCTGTCTGAGATCAGTGCACGGCCAACTCGACGGGGGGAATCATTGTTGTCTTATCCTGTATACAGGACAGCAACTTTTGAAAAATCCTTTACCGTAACGGCTTGCAAACTCTGAAATAATCTTTCTGACAATATTAGGAGCTATGATGGACATGCCCGCTTTCGGGCGGAGGTAAGGCGGCGTTTGCTGGCGGGTCTGCGGGGGTAGTGTGGTGTTGGTTGCTGATAACGATTCAATTGGTGGGCTGTGTGAATGTTACATGAATGGTTTTCAAGTTGATCCCGAATCAGGGATATTTTCTTTTCTGATTTAGTTATTCATTATTATTTATTTTTTATTTATTGAATCAAGTGATTGATTTTATTTTCACTTTTCTGTATAATTTAAGATGTAGCCTACTTTTTATCTTACATTTGTACTGTACTAGTTTTTCCATTGTTTTGTATTATTGTTTATGATAAGGTTCAGTGGTAGAAAGGACTTCCTAGTCCTAACTCCGCCTAATAAAGAGTATTTTCATTTAATTTACTTCGAAAAATTTAAACATCGTATCGTACACTTTGGATGTAAACTTCGAAAAACATCGTATAATTTATAGAATGTTTCAGGAGGAATGTGTAGGCTATTGTCTGCCCAAGCGAAGAAAACATTCTGGCAAGATGGGAGAATGACTCCAGCTCGGTCAATATTAGATCAAAAAGTATAAATTCAAATTGTTGAAAACCGTCTGATCTATAATTTGAGAAGAAATTTATTATTTTTGAACCAAGCTTTCCATCTTGCCAGAATGTCTTCTTTGCTTGGACAGACTTGACTTGACTTGACTTGACTTTACTTTAGGAGTCTTGACAGACTTAATCCTTCTAATAACTTGATTCTTAATAACTTCAGCTAAATTCCATTAAGAATTCTATTATATTTTTAATAATAAGCCTATAATTGCTTTACTACTGTATTTTTCGGTATTATTAATATTTTGATACATATTGAAAATACTCTCATGTTTGCTATGCGATTCCTCCCCGCAATTCAATGGGAGAGCCTATTTATATTTATTTAAATAAACAATTTATTTTGAATTTCTCAGGCTTATCACACAAGCAGAGCTGCTCCAGTAGTAAAGAAATAATTTTCCGAAAAGAAATTTGTTACAGAGAACAAATGGATGAAAATTCACATTTTGAAAAAAATGAGATTTTCCAAAGAATAAAATGTTTCAATTTTCTTGATAATTTACACAGATAGAAATTTGATAATTTACACGGATAGATTCCTTTATAAAATTAGCTGATAAATTCAATGAAACCAACTAGAAGTTTGTAATTTGAACGGTTATTGAGATAATTGAGAAAATTATGATATGATTACCGTGGTAATCGAGGTTATGGAATGAATTCCCACACCAAAGATGAACCGGAATCCCTACCCCGTAAATTTTTGGAAAATTTATGTAATTTGATGCGATTCTATAAAAGTTTTGTTGTAAAGACCAACATCACATCAGTTCATTGTGATGTTGACTCACTCTAATTCAAACTCCAATTTACTGTAAATCCACTGACAATTTGATTGTTTACAGTCCAATGATTGGCCTACCGGTTAACAGCTTTTCTTGGAGAGTCACAGTCCGATCAGTTAGTAATGGACGGTCACAGTCTGAACTGTCAGTTATTTACTGGCACAGTCTGAACTTGCCAGTGGATGTGAGCTCTGAAGCTTTCTAAATAGGAAGTGACAAGCTTCTCATAATATTCTTCTTCTTCTACCTTTTCTTCTACTACCTCTTCTTCTTCTTCTTCTTCTTCTTCTTCTTCTTCTTCTTCTTCTTCTTCTTCTTCTTCTTCTCCTTCTCCTTCTTTTTCTACTCCTCCATCTTCTTTGTTCGTTTCTCGAGACGCTAGTGATTCCACCCTCGGTTGTCTTCAGCCCAAATCCGGACGTTGACAATAATATTGTTCATTTTGATGACAAATGGCCCTGGCCTGTATTAGAGTGAGAGAGAGTGAGTGAGTAAGAGTGAGAGAGAATAAGTGACAGATAAAGAGAGGGTGAGAGAGAGAGAGTGAGTAGTGAGAAAGAATGAGTGAGTTTGTCGTGGAAGAGCACATGTTGTGTGTTACTATATGATGTATGTGTGTTATATGATGTATCCCTCTTCCAATTTTTTCGTCACACTGTTCCATTTCTTTCATTCTCCCCTCTTTTTCCCTTATTTTTTCATCTTCCTCTTTTTCTTCTTTTTCTCCTTCTCCTCCTTCTCCTTCTTCTCCTCCTTCCTCTCCTCCTACTCCTTCTTCTTCTTCTTCTTCTTCTTCTTCTTCTTCTTCTTCTTCTTCTTCTTCTTCTTCTTCTTCTCCCTCTCCTTCTCCTCCTCCTCCTCCTCCTCCTTCCCTCCAACCTTCTTTATCTTCCTCCTTCTTATCTACTTCTACTACTACTGCTACTACTACAACTAGTACTTCCTCTTCTTCTTCTTCTCTTCCTCCTCCTTTTTCTTCCTCTTCCTCCATCTCCCTCCTCTTCTTCTTCTTCTTCTCCTTGTTCATCTTCTTCTTCTTCTCCCTCTCCTCCTCCTCCTCCTCCTCCTTCTACTTCTTATTCTTCTTCTTCTTCTTCTTCTTCTTCTTCTACTTCTTCTTCTTCTTCTTCTTCTTCTTCCATCTCCCTCCTCTTCTTCTTCTTTTCCTTCTTCATCATCATCTTCTTCTTCATTTTGTTTGCTCTCCATCTTCATATTAGTCGTCACTGTCAGTGTCAGAAGAACAAGCTGCTCAAAACTATAATCACATACATCCTGGCCTATCTAAATAAATCATGTTCGTTTACATTCTATTTATCATTTTCCCCTCTCCTTCTGTTCTCCTCATTCTTTTTTTCCTCTTTACTTTCTTATTCCCATTTTCCTTCTTCAGTCCGGGGTCTTGTCCTTCTTCTTTATTTCGAATATTCACTATAAAAGAATCTTCAATAATTGAATTTCTCAGCTAACTTTACGAAGTAATTGATAATTGTAGAAGCTGATTGAAGTCCCTAAAATGACAATAAATTTTCCCTCATTGTTATCTTGGTAAAAAAAGGTTTTTGGGGGTGTCTCCCATGGAACCTTTTCTCCACTTGGTGTAAGAAATCAGCCTGAGTAGTATTGCACATTCCTCCGGAAACACTCTGTATATATTCGAGAGTAATTCATAACAGGTCATTCAGGATACTCGGTCGTTTTTTTAATGATAAAATCTATACTAGAAACGTAATTTTTTAGTAAGAAATACTCATCTTAACATTTAGCAATCATCTTAGCAATCTTAGCATTTGTAAATATAGTTTTTTTCAAAATATCTAGACCTTATTTGTTTCTGAGACGAAACGTTTTCAGATTCCGGTGCATTTCTTGGTCTCCTCGGTCCCCCGACTTGAATATTTTCTGCGATTTTCTCGTAGGGTTTTCGAAAGTCATGTGGATACGAGAATAAACCATTACAATAGGGGTAATCGCACTAACATCGCAATCCGTATTAAATGAAAATAAATAATGCCAAACCAGTTTCAGTTGCTACACCATCATCAATCTTCGGTAAACTAAAACTTGAAGTGAAGCACTGGCGGCTCGTGCCCACGAAACAGGTGAAGTGCTGTACAGTAAAAGATACGGGAACTTCACCTGTTTTGTGGGTACGAGCCGCCAGTGATATTGAAGAGCAGCAGTATTTATACTACGGTGAAGCACTGCTATTGGTAGTTGCTCGAACCAATCACAGTGAACGTCTGCTATTGGCCTAGACAAGCCCCTTCCCGATTGGCGATCCATACAAACGTTACAAAATGGGGATTCAAACAGCAGACACAATAATTAAAAATTCATAAATAGTTACTATAGCATATGAAATGGATAGAAATGTACAAAATTTAAAATAGATTAAAAATGAAAGAGTTAGTCGAATAAGATAATACCGTAACAAGAGTTTGACAAATTTATGATAAAACTGGATTATTATTTATTGTTACAATTGCGACTTGATGACAAGTATTCTAATGAGTGAGTGAATGAATAAAAGATGATGCAAATTTACATCACAATTTTAACTTTTAAAAACTTCACTTTTTTCACAGTTTTCAGTTTAAAAAATTCTGAGTTTTGATAAAAAGTTCACAGTTTACAATAAAGATCTAGCCTAATCAAAAAGATTGTTGATATGTGTTCTATAATAATTCAATGTTGAAGACTATCCTGACAGAGCTGAGCAATAATTTTCCAGCTTTATGAATTTTTCCTATCTCATTGATTTCCAGGACATCCAATCATGAATCTATTAGGCTATTCTACTAGGCTTATAATACGTCTCTTTCCATTGTACATTGTTTTAAATTTATGTTATTCTTTTATGTCTTTTTGTATGTATTAATTAATTCAAATTGAAGAATTATTTATTTCAGCCGGCTTTCAAAATGATACTGATTAGTTCTAGACTTATTTTTTTTTTGCAATGTTGTATATTATTATATTGTAATGTTTAGCATTAGCGTGTTGCACTCACCCAAGGTTCACATAATTATAGTAACTATTTTTACCTTCGCACTCAACTCACCTATGTAAATAATTTTTGAATAAATTATCATAATGATGATGATAATAAATATCCAATGATTAATACAATATTGAGTAGTAGCATATTCTACTCATATTTTGATATGAGTATAATATGAGTATCTACTATATGATAGTATAATATCTACTCATATTTTATCATGATGATAATAAATATCCAATGATTAATACAATATTGAGTAGAAGCATATTCTACTCATATTTATATAGAATGGAGAATTTCCCTCCCGCGTGGTAGAATTGTAACCCTGTCCGTTTTATAGCGTTTGTAATCACTCTACCGTCTTTCAGTGTTTGTAACAAACGCTCCTTGATCCTTGATCTTGTCTGGAGCTGTCTGGAATAGAGCCGCCTTCTAAAAAAACCGCATCGTAATTGTTTTTTCTCCAATAAAACTTGGTTCTCGTACTAGCTCGTGGTCCAATTACTCTGGCTGTTTGTAAAATAATTGTCTGCTCTTGAATACTTGAACAGAGGATCTTCAATATTCTATCGGTTTTAGGTAAATTTCAGATTGTTGGGTTGGTAAGAAGAAGAACAGAGAAGGTAAATTTGCTTGATTTACTTGTTCTTGAAAAACCTCCTTGGGAAATTGGCTGTCGTTAGTAAAGATAATCAGTCATTTCCCGTCTCTGGAGGAATATTAATTGTTGCATTACACTGATTGTTATTCAGAGGTGTTCTGCGCCGTTACTTGGTTATGGAAGTTAGCTTATGGTTGAGAGGATCAACGTGCTAACAACACGGCACCTCTATCATGGTTCATGATTATTTACCTCTGCTGAATAGTGGAGTGAATATCAAACTGGCAACCAGCTGGCAGGCCTAGGCCCTTTATGGGCTGTTGAGCTTGAGCCAGTAACAAACTTGTTCTTGAAATGCACTGGGCTCTTCAGAGAAGGCATAGATTTACCTCCTCTGTGTTCAAGGTCACTGGGCCTATTTTGGCCTAAAAATTTTGCACCCTATAGAAACTTTTCTCTCGACAACTATCTGTTTCTCATTCTTTCGGACTATTCTCTAGTTTTGTCTGTTGATTTTTTATGTTGTTCTTGATGCAGCAAACAATACACCACGAATTCACTCCCATTCACTCTCAAACTCTCTTTCTTCTCTTGTGACACCTTTTCTGTCGCTGAGAATCGTTTCTGATGGCCAATGTATAGTCTTTCCAACCAAAGAAGACATTCTGGCAAGATTGGGAAATTACTGCAGCTCAGTGTTAATATTGGTTTAAAAATTAAAACCTCGTAAATTAAAAATTTAAACAAGAAGAAGAAGGAAAAGAAGAATATTCTGATCTACAATTCCAGTTTAAATTTATAGGTTTAAATCAATATTGATCGAGCTGGAGTGATTTTTCCATCTTTCCAGAATATCTTCTTTGCTTAGACAGACTATAACTCAATTCTTTTTTATTCTTCGACGCAAAGTTACCCGAAGAGTGTCACCTGGCTGTTAGCGACAACATGGCTATAGTTGTTTACTCAGTGCAGTGCAATTATATCATAACCTCATTTTGGAGAATATTGACTTCATGATGAATTTTTTGGGAGAGGAATCGCACAGGCTTTGCGGCTATGCCTATTTTTTCCTCCCAATTCAAGTAGTCGTATCGATGTATAAATAAAGAATAAAAGTCTGTCCAAGCAAAGAAGATATTCTGGAAAGATGGGAAAGTGGCCCAGCTCGATCAGTATTGGTTCAAAAATTATAAATTTGGTCTCAAATTGTAGATTAAAATGTATCCTATAATTTGAGTCCAAATTGATAATTTTAATTTATGAATAAAATTGGAAATAAAATAAAAACAAACTGTTGAAATTGAAAATTGGTGTCATAATTTTTCTTTTAAAAATACCATGTGGTAAATTTTTGTTTGTTATGTTGGCAGGCAGACCCCCGTCGGGAGTGTGGCAGTTGGTATCATCTCATCAGTAGCCATGCGACTCTGGCCGGTTGAGGACCTGTCCTTCGTCCTGGTCGTCTCGCGGTGCACGGCCACAATCGCCATCCTGGCAGACGCTGCCCTGGGTGAAGTATGTGGTAGAGTATGGGTACAAAATGGCGTCGCGCAGGTCTAGGCTGTCGTGGGCCGTGGGCCTTCTGCTGGGACTGGCCGGTGGTCTGGTGGTGCTCGACAGGGGGGGAGGGGGTTGTACGCAGAGGACCGGTGATATGGATATGGTAAGTGTTATGAAACATTTTATTCATTTATTCATTCATCAACATTCAATACGTACTGTCCAGTCTGTCCAAGCACAGAAGACATTCTGACAAGATGGGAAAATCACTCCAGTTCGGTCAATATTGTTACAAAAGTAATAAATTTTGTCTCATATTGTGGGAAAGGTAATCTACAATTTTAATGACCCCAGCTCAGTCAATATTGCCAGAAATATTATAAATTTTGTTTCAAATTGTTGAAAAATTCTATTCTACAATTTTAAACCAAATTTGTAACTATTGAACCAATATTGACCGAGCTGGAGTCATTTTCCCGTTGGTAGCATTCAATTTGTAATCACGAACTTTCCACACTCTTTATGTATAGTCTGTCCAAGCAAAGCAGACCCTCTGACAAGATGGGAATATGACTCTAGCTCGGTCAATATTGGTTCAAAAATTATCAATTTGGTCTTAAATTGTAGGAAACAATATCTACTATTCTAATTTTAATCTACTATTAAGACCACATTTAAAATTTTTGAATCAATATTGACCAAGCTGAAGTCATTTTCCGTACTTGCCAGAGGATCTTCTTTGCTTAGACAGACTATAATATCATACAGTAGAATAATTTATACATTTATGTATATTTCAATGATTTTTGGTAGTATAATATTTTCAGTAAGCTTGCTTATCCGCTAATTCAAACTCATGAATAATTCTTCTGTAAAACAATTCTCGTAATTAATGTTTTTCCACTACTCTGATAGAACCATTCACTAGAAAAAAGTATAAAAAATAGAGGGTGTTGGTGTATGCGGTTTCGTTTGTCTCATGTACGTGATTTAATTTACTAACAGCTGGTGTAAAGCTGATGTAGAGTATAAAATGAATGCATAAAATTATTATATTGACAAAATGTCAATAAAATGATAAATATATATACAGGGTGTTTCAGGAGGAATGTGCAATACTTCTCAGGCTTATTCCTTACACCAAGTAGACAAAAACGTTTCATGGGATCAACCCCCAAAACCGCTTTGTTACCGAGATAACAATGGCGGAAAATTGAGATTTTTCAAAACATTTTAATTTTTTAGAGGCTTCACTCAGGTTAAAAAAATCAGGCTAAAATAATCAATTCCTATGTAAAATTAGCTGAGGAATTCAATGGAAAGTTTTAAGTGTTAAGTGTGTAACTTCAACTAGTATTCTTTGAATAATTGAAAAAAATAAGCTAAAAACGCCATTTTTCAACAATAAGGGTTAAACTAGATAAGTAGTGATTTCGCGATTTTTGATCACTACTTCTAAGATTTGGGTAAGATTTACACAATCGCCGCCATTTAAATTTTTCTTCGGATTCTGACTCTCTTCAACTTCTATTAATAAAAAATACAATTTTTTTTTATTCCTTATACAGTTATAACCCTTCTTGTTGAAAAATGACGTTTTTTAGCATATTTTTGCAATTATCTCAATAACCGTTAAAGTTACAAACTTGGAACTGGTTTCATTGAATTCCTCAGCTAATTTTACATAGGAATTGATTATTTTAGAACCTCACTAAAGCATCTAAAAAATTAGAAAATATATTTTTTTTTTAATCTCAATTTTCCGCCATTGTTATCTCAGTAACAAAGCGTTTTTGGGTGGTTGGTCCCATGGAACTTTTTTGTCTACTTGGTGTAAGGAATCAGCTTGAGAATTATTGCACATTCCTCCTGAAACATCCTGTATATCCTATTCCCCAAGCATATTAATATTATTTAAACCTCCAAGCAGAAATTTAATTATTGTCAATTTCAGTTTCACAATAGTAATTGATTTCATTCAATGAAAGATTACAATAGAACGATTTAGATCTTAAATCTTATAGAACCATGTTCTATTGTAAAAAATATTAGCAATTAGCTAATCTACTTCAACGAGTAACAGTTCTAATAGTTCTTAAACTTTAACGAAATTTCCTTGACCCCTTAACGAAGCGTGGATGTCTGCTAGTTTCTCAATGAAATTATTTTATTTTGAATTTTTTTCAACAACTTCATTTCTATAAATTTATTCTTAATTGAAGTGCTACGAAAAAATAACCTAGTTTCGAACTTTATTATTCATAAAAATTTGGTATGAAGACGTTTTGGACATAAGTCTGTGTTTTTAACCAATAAGTTATTATTGTCTGTAAAATAAATAAATATCATCGACATTTGGGCGTCTATTTAGAAAGTGAATACATTGTTTTTATATAGTTGACCAGTCATTTTAGATGGTAATAAATTACAGCTTCACGTTGAAAGTTGATTTTCGAGGCAAGAAGAGGTAGCAATAAAAAGTCTGTGACACACATTTGGCAATAATATTGGCTGAATTTTGTTCGTCGCGTTGACAAATCGATCGTGTCCTTATTCCAGCAGGTATCCATCATCTTCATCAAAGTCATCATCATCATCATCATCATCATCATATTCATCATCATTATCATCATAAGCATCATCATAGTCATTATCATCAGCATCATCAATCTAGTTCAGTTCATGAAAATCATCAGTCTTAGTATGAATCATTGGAAACCAGTTCAGTGCCGACAAATTTGTACTTTTGTATTGAATTTCAAATAGAAGAGAAAGTTATAGGCTACTTTAGTGTGAAGAGAATATTGTTGTAGTTCCTATTGAGATGAAATGAGTAGTTGTTAGTTATATTGACTAAAACGAATAGAAATATTTATAACAATCAATTCGATTTCCAAATTCTGTATAGAAATAGTGTATAGTCTGTCCAAGCAAAGAAGACCCTTTGCCAAGATAAGGAAATTACTCCAGGTTGGTCAATATTAGTTCAAGAATTATAAATGAAATTTTTGAAATGATATTGACCGAGCTTGAGTCTTTTTCCCATCTTGCCAGAGGGTCTTCTCTGCTTGGACAGACTATATAACATGATGATCTTACAAATTTCTCAAATTATGTCAAATCAAAAGATAGCGGACTTTATTGAAAAGTCACTGATATTATACTTATATGTATTCGATACAGAATTTTGTGTCAAAATCAATTGTAAATACCGCAAATCGATATATTGAACCGCTTTAGAGCTATTAACTGATGTATAGTGAATATCTCTTATTAAAAATTTAAATAACTTTTAAACGGTCTGACCCATCGATGTGCGGTTCACTTATAATAATAATAATAATAATAATTTTATTTCTCGTAAAAAACAAACATTATATTACAAATTATATAACAATATAAAGAAACATTACAATATTTTCAATGTAATTATATAATAATACAATCAATCAACTAATCAATTGCTTCTTTATCTGAGAAATTAGGTACTCCCGAGGATTCCTTTATGGGAGTTACCAGCAAAAAATTCTAGTCATTCAGAAAAATTATAAATACAAAAATAATATACCACACTCCTGTCGCGAGGAAAATTGACACTAGATTCAACAAAACTTGTTTTCTCTATTCAAAAGCAAAAAATTCAATTATTCTTCTACTGTTATCCATCATGACGTGAAAGTTCAACTTAAAATATCCCTTGTCACCTATTATAGAACAATTTTAGAAAACTTAATTATTTGTATATTTACACTCTCCAACTTTTGTGTTGTTTTACACTGAATATCTATAATAATATTACCGGTACATCACAAACAAAAACTAATACCTACCAAGATTAGATTCGAGTAATATCTTACACATTGAATGACATAAAATAATATTTAAAAAAAAGTTGGGTTAAGTTTTCATCTGAGATCTCTAAACCACATTTCAACATCCTGCTTTTCCAATAGCCAATTCTTCAGAAGAAACTTAAAACTTCTCAGATTTCTTTGCTGCCTTATACTATTTGGAATTCCATTGTATACTTTTGGGGCTATAAATTGATAAAAACGTTTAAAAATTTCTTTGTTTGGTCTTGGTCTAGCTACATTGCTTGCGGATCGGAGATAATATTCGCGGTTAACTACGTTCACTTGCCCACTTCTAAAAAAGAAAATTGACAATACTTTGGAGAAATACAGAAACCTTAGTGGTAGGAATCCCCATTTTCTGAAAATTGGCAAAGAGCTAAATAATCTTGGTTTTTTGTCTAAGGTCCTCAATATGTATTTTTGCCCTGTGACAAGAGGTTTAATATTATTTAAATAAGCTCCTCCCCAAACCGCTAGGTCCCCAAACAATCCCCAAACTTTTTTATTCGATTTCTCCTACGAATAAGCATAAAAATCGTGCATAATTATATGACCACATCACCTTAGAGATTAATAAACTTGACTTGGTTTCAAGTAGGCGGACCAAATTTGCAATGTCAAAATTGAGTAGAACGTTCAATTTTAGTACTATCCCCTATATCACTATCAGCGTCAAATTAACTTTGTATAATATAACAAATATTAAGCCACTAGCCGGCAGAATCGCTTCGCTCGCCTTCTCCGTCTAACCAGGGGGCTCCGCCCCCTGGACCCCCGACAGTATTATTACGGGGTTCAGCTCCTCTGCTTGGCCTCGTAAAGATACCAGGTGTCTCTCCTGGACAACCAGCTACAGTCGGGAAGTGGGGTAGGTTCGGACGTGGAGAAAACGATTCAGATTGAGGTCTTCGCCTCTTTTTCGACTTTGTCATCCAAGAAACGCCTTTAAGTCTTGAATGTCGACTTCTTGGTCATAACGTGAAAGATATCCCCTGATAAGGATATTTAATAGAAGGTGAAGGGGCCGTGATTATTTCCACAGCCCAGCAGGAAGATTTTAGGGTTATTTGGAGGGTAAATTGGCCGTGGGATGAGCCACAGCCTATGAAGGTGTGAAAGGAAAGGATAGAATGGCCGTGGGGTTAGCCACAGCCAGTAGGAGGATTTTAAGGTTATTTGGAGGGTAAATTGGCCGTGGGATGAGCCACAGCCTATGAAGGTGTGAAAGGATAGGATAGAATGGCCGTGGGGTTAGCCACAGCCAGTAGAAAGATTTTAGGAGAAGTTAGATTGGCCGTGGGATGAGCCACAGCCTATGAAGGTGTGAAAGGAAAGGATAGAATGGCCGTGGGGTTAGCCACAGCCAGTAGGAAGATTTTAGGAGAAGTTAGATTGGCCGTGGGATGAGCTACAGCCACAAGGTATTAGAAAAATGTAGGAAAGGAATAATTAGGTAAGGCAAGGTAGGGTAGGTTACTCACTAATACACTCGACTTGGTCTAGAGGAGACACGAAGTCTAACAAGTACAAGCAGTACTTAAAAGTCAGCTATATGATGTCACTCTCGAGCAGGAGTAGTTGACCCGGTCAGAAGATCGACGCAGAGTCCCAACAAGTACACCCAGTACTTATAACATGCCTATGGTAGACGACACCCTCGAGCAGGAGCAGTTGACTGGGTTAGGAGAAGACGCAGAGTGAGAGTCTTACAACGCCAGCAGGCTGTATTTATGCTTGTCTGAGCTGCCACCCTCAGTCGAGGAGATCTCGCTGACTGACTGTTTAGGAGGGAAGCGGGGGAGGGAGAAAGGTACGCAGTGTGAAGCGCGTGCAGTGCTTTCGTTTTTAGAAGGGTCGGGGTGGTTTTGATAAGAAAAATCCCAATACCGAGCGTCAATTCCTCGTTACGGAATATACGAAAATATGTTTCGTAACAGTATAAGCAGTGTAAGTGAGTCAAACAGGCTCGCTTCGCTCGCCTACAAAACCTCTGTCAGTGTCAGCTAGGACAAACAGGCTCCCTTTCTCTCGCCTGCAAATTCCGTTCAGTAGGGGCTTGAAATTTATTGAGCACAGCATTTCTACACCTAATCTGGACCTGTTTACCTAATTGCAACATTTTCTGCCCATTTGTTCTAGAAAAACTCCGAAAATTCAAAAAAATATTAAAACGCTAATATTAAGCGTAACCTTGGGAAGTATATCGGACATAGTTCGAAACTTGATTCAATATCTTCCAAATTAATTCATCTATAATCTTGCTGAACCATTCAATTTACAGTTAGGATTGGTCGTATCAAGGCGGAAGATATGCAACCCGCAACACATCTACAATTTTGAAAACCTGATTACTGGCGTAATATTGAACGGATTGCAAAAATATTCTAACACAAAATTTCTAGACCTCATTTGAACCTGCCCACCAAATATCAACATTTTCTACCGATTGGTTCTCGAAAAAATGAGGAAAACGCCGAAAACCTATAGAAAAACTAAAATATTTGGCGTATCCTTGAAATGTCCTTAAAATCCGTACTTAGCGCGCGTCTAATCGTCCAACTGAACATGCCTGCCAAATTTGAACTCATTTGCTTCAGTGGATTTTTAGTTCTGGTGATGAATGAATCAGTCAGTGAATGAATCAGTCAGTCAGTGCCATTTCGCTTACATCGATATAGATTTCCAAACTTTTCACCCACTCTGAATAAAGTAGAACGTTAATAATCCGGATTGATTTGGACCAGACCCCATCCGGATTATCGAAATTAGCAGGCTCTATTTGAGAGAAACTGTATGAAAATAGTATATTTTCTATAAGGAAATAATAGAAAATATATAATAATAGAAATAATAGAAAATAGAAATTCCTTCACTTCGCTAACACTACAGTATTCACTCTCTCATTCTCTACTCTCTAGTAAAGAAGTTGGTGCAGGGGTAGACGGTACAAATATTTTTATTTCTTGCTGGAGACGAATCCGGATCATCGATGGTCCGGATTTTTTACGTCCGAATTATCGACGTTCTACTGTAATTAAATATAGTTTTACTAATAGTTTATTGACATTATTCAACTGTGTGAAGACTCTGGAGATTCAAATGAAAATAAATAATGATTCTATCTAAAACAATAGATGAATAGAAAAATGAATGAATAAATAATAAAATATAATAAATGTGTATTGATCGACCAGGTATACGACAACGAGTATCAGGCCGAAGAAGATCCCTTTGCTGTGATTGGTCTGAACAGCCAGCCGGGTGTCCAGGAGACCCCTCCGGGAGGTGCCAAGGGGGGTCCCCGAGACCCCGTTGGGGCCCCCCAGCGCTCCCTGCTCTTTGTCGGAGTGATGACGGCCAAGAAGTACCTTCCTACGAGGGCTGTGGGGGTATACGAGACATGGGGCCGGGAGTTGCCCGGCAAAATCGCCTTCTTCTCGTCGGAGGGGTCTCGTAGACCCAAGGGTCATCCGCGGTTGCCCCTGGTGGCGCTGAGGGGCGTCGACGACTCCTATCCGCCGCAGAAGAAGTCGTTCCTGATGCTGCAGTACATGTGGGAGAACTATGGAGATCGGTGAGTGGTTGATAGATTTTTGAGTAGTCAATAGTCTTTATTATACAGGGTGTTCCAGGAGGAATGTGCATTACTTCTCAGGCTGATACCTTACACCAAGTAGACAAAAATGTTCCATGGGACCAAACCCCAAAAACGCTCTGTTACCGAGATAACAATGGCGGAGAATTGAGATTTTTCAAAACATATTAATTTTTCTAATTTTTTAGAGGCTCTACTCAGGTTCTAAAATAATCAATTCCTACGTAAAATTAGCTGACGAACTCAATGGAACCAGTTTCAAACTTCAACGGTTATTGAGATAATTGCAAAAATATGCTGAAAACTCCATTTTTCAACAATAAGGGTTATAACTAAATAAGGAATCATAAATTTGTATTTTTATTAATGGAAGTTGAAGAGAGTCGGATTCTGAAGGAAACGTTAAATGGCGGCGATTGGGTAAATCTTACCCAAATCTCAGAAATAGCAATCGAAAATCGCAAAATCGCTACTATACACAAATTTATTACTTTTTCACTATTTCTGAGACTTGGGTAAGATTTACACAATCGCCGCCATTCAACTTTTTCTTCAGAATCCGACTCTCTTCAACTTCCAGTAATAAAAAATACAAATTTATGATTCCTTATTTAGTTACTTATAACCCTTATTGTTGAAAAATAGAGTTTTAAGCATATTTTTGCAACTATCTCAATAACCGTTTAAGTTACAAACTTGGAACTGGTTTTATTGAATTCCTCAGCTAATTTAACATAGGAATCAATAATTTCGGAACCTAAGTGAAGCCTCTAAAAAATTGGAAGAAAAAGTTATATTTTGATAAATGTCAATTTTCCGCCATTGTTATCTCGGTAACAAAGCGTTTTTGGGGGTCGGTCCCATGGAACCTTTTTGTCTACTTGGTGTAAGGAATTAACCTGAGGAGTATTGCACATTCCTCCTGAAACACTCTGTATATTCAGTAACAGATGTCACAGATTGTCAAATTATACAAGAAGTGTTCGTGAAAATTCCCCTAGTTTATACAGCGGGTTATTTTCTAAAACATCACTGAGTCTTTTCTCTAATAGACCACCTTCAAGCACTCTCCACTCCCCGGGTAGATAATTAAGAAGTTTTCGCCCCATGTACAAAGGTTTTTCTTCAAATAGTGCAGTGCGGTGACTAGGTAGAGTATAGTCTCTTGTTTGTCGAATGCTGCGAGTAATTGCGAAAGGCGGAAGGTGATATTGTGGTTACTGTAGTCTGTCCAAGCAAAGAAGACATTGAGACATGATGGGAAAATGACTCCAGCTCGGTCAATATTACAAGTTCAATCTATATAAACGAAGCAATGGGAAAGGATAACGAAGCACTATATCTCTATCATGATTAAACGCAGGCTATGATTAAAAAGACAAAAACAATTTTTCCAAAACATAAGGTCACTTGCATGTTTTCATGGAACATATCATAAAATGGAATACATGACATGTTTCAAACAAGAAAAATTTGAATAGATATGCACTATTTCTGTTATGGTTATACACAGTCAGTTAAGTGATTTAAAAACGACGAAATCAATTTTGTTAGCCAATAGGATGACTTGCGTGTAACTATGAACCACCCCACACAAAGGCTTCAGCTCTCCAATCAAAGTGGCAATTCACTGACATTATCAAAATCGATTATTTTGTATAGTCTGGTCGAGCAAACAAGACATTCTGGCAAGATGGAAAAATTACTCCAGTTCGGTCAATTTTAAATTTGGTCTCAAGTTGTAGAGAACATTCTGCTCTACAATTTGAACTTTGATTTTCAATTTATGGAGCAATCTTGACCGAGCTGGAGTCATTTTTCTATCACGACAGAATCTCTTCTTTGCTCGACCTGACTATACATACATCTTTTTTTTCTTTGTCTCCTCTCCTTTAACACTCTTCTTTGTATCTTTTGGCAATTTTCTTATTATCATTATACTCTACACTCTACTGCATATTATACTCTAGTTTCCTTGTCTTATTATGTCCTCTTTTTGTTTTTTCTTCCACATTCTCCTTTTTCTTTGCATTCTTCTCCATAGTCTTCTCTTTTCTTCTTCTTTCTCGTATTCTTCTTCTCGTTTCCATTTTTCTTATTCTCCACATCATCCTCCTCCTCCTTCTTGTACTTTTTCACCTACCTCCCTCTCCTCCTCCTTCTTGTACTTTTTCGTCTCCCTCCCCCCTCGTTCTCGTTCTCCTCCTCCTCACCCTCCTACTTCTTCTTTTTCTAGGATCCCTCCTCCTCATTTTTCTTCATCTCTTCTTCCTCCTCCTTCTTCTTATTCTTAACTTCTTCTTCCCTTCTTCTTCTCTTCTTTCTTTTCCTCCTTCTCCTCTTCCTCTGCCTCCTATTCCACTTCCTTCTTTTTCACCTCCTCATCCTCTTTCTTCTCCTTCTCCCCCTCCTTGTTCTCCTCCTCATCCTTCTCCCACTTCTTCTCTTTACTCTACTCCATCTTCTTCTTCTTCTTCTTCTTCTTCTTCTTCTTCTTCTTCTTCTTCTTCTTCTTCTTCATCATCATCATCATCATCATCATCATCTTCTTCTTCTTCTTCTTCTTCTTCTTCTCCATCTCCTTTTTCTTCTCTTTCTTCTACTCCTCTCACTTCTTCTCTTCCACCTCCTCTTTCTCCACAGCATCCTCCATTCCAATTATTCTCCATTACCTTCCAGTTTATTGTTTCTTTGTAGATGGAGCCACAAAGCCACAAAGTAATGCATTTATCTCTGCACAAATTGGCCGCAATCAGCTGTAATAATCACGTGATTACTGATTGCCCAGAGGGTGTTAGTCAGTAGACACGAACCCGCATTGGAATTAGAAGATGATGGGCATCAGCAGTACCGGATTTGGTGTTTTGGCGCCCTTGGTGCAATAAATTTTTCGCCCTTAGTCTGGTTCATAATAGGTAGAAAAATGAAATATTCGTCTAATATGAAGCGTAAGATGAAATTGAAAATGTTTAACTGTTATTGGTACGTTCCCTCTTTGGAGATTGAAATAAATTAATAATTAATTATATTTATGTAATGATTATAATTTTGTCTCTATTAATAATTAATATTTATTTATTTGGAGATTTGATGTGACTTTCAAATATAGATTCAATAAGAGAATTATATAATAATTTTTATAAGATCAATATTTGTTATCCTGATATTTGAGGCAAATAACTAAAATCATTATCAATATTGCAGTGATACATTTTCTTTAATATTTTTTTAACAATTTTCGAATAAAGTCTCTTTTTTAGATACAAGGATATCTTTCTCCTGCTCTAGTTCAAAAATTTAACAAGCAAGAAAGGTCTATTTGGTCTCAAAATGTAGAGGACAAAATTATGCCCAGATGGATATTTAAATACACAATCCAAATTAATACGTTGAGGTATTTGACCAAAAAAACTTGAACTGAAAATACTCAAATTTTCGTTTTTTCGAAAATTAACATCTTATTTTGAAAAATCTTAACTCGGTTCCTAGTGAAGATAGACTGAAGATCCCGTTAGTATTCTCTTGGGAATTTCATTAACCAAAAAAAGCCAAGAATAATAAATTTTTGTCTGACGCTTCGTTTCGACGTTATTTCGAGAAAAAAAATTAGCTAAAATTTCCCAATATGGCGGCCAAAAAAAAAACGAGTTTAGTTACACAATTCAAATGAATACGTTGAGAAATTTGGGCAAAAAACAAACTAAAAATACTCAAATTTTCGTTTTTTTTAAATTAACCACTTTTTTCATAACCACAACTCGAGTTCCAATCAAGATAGAGAAATGAGCTTTTTCACCATTCTCTTGGAAATTTTATTTAAAAAGAGATTATAAAAAAAAGACCCAAAGCTTTGTTATGACGTAAATCGTAGTACACTAGAAACTGAACCTAAATTTCGGCCGATCTTGAATTATAAATAAATAACATGTAAAACAATAATTTATAAGCATAGGAATTTTTTTTTTTTTTTTTGAGGGTGATGCCCACATGGGCTCTTGGACCTGTGCGTGGGTAATGGGAAGGATGATGATGAGATATGAATGGACTCACTGCTTTAGATGGGTTCCGAACCACCGGGAAGCGATTTTTGAGGCTCATAAATTGAATTCAGAGGAACCGGTCACCAGTACAATGGTGCTGGCAGAGGCACGTCGCTTATCTAATCTCACCGATTAGACGCTCTCTACTACTGGGACAAACCGCTTCTTAACTAAAAGTTATTAAATGACCACTAAAAGTTATTAAATGGTAATTAAATGACCACTTTAACAAAAATTCTCAACTTTTACAGTTTGGTATCACTTGGATTCGGAATGTACACATCAAAATCCATCGTAATTGTTGAAAGAATCAATGACTTACCACAAAAAAGTTCACCCCCTTATTTTGCATTTGGCACCGAACACTACTGTAGCATATTTTAGGTCTTTGGAGACTCTATTGTATTGGTTGTTTTAATGAAGGCCTGTACATTTATCTATGAATTATTTGAGATTGATTTTCTAATTGCAGTTTCGAGTGGTTTGTTCGCGCTGATGATGATGTTTACATGAGACCAGATAGGCTGGCTCGTCTGCTCAGATCTGTCGACTCATCACGAGCGTATTTTGTTGGTCAGGTGAGTCAAAAAGTCATTTTTCTTAACCCAGAGCAGCGGTTCCCAACTGGTGATCCAGGGGGGTCCACGAATTATTACTTTGGAAAATAACTTTGTAGACTACACAACTCAGAACTGAAATGAAAAAAATTCTCAATAATTAAAATTTATTATCAAGTCAGTAAGATGAGTTCTGCCCCAAAAGTGAGTTATTATTGTAAAATAATTGTTAATGCCGTTATTGGCTCAATTAATATCAATAATAAACTCATTTGTAACCGATAGAGGGGAAGGGGTTTTGAAGGAATGAACTGTAGTGATAAAATTGTGTAAATAAAGTTTTCTCTTGTAATTTGAAACTTCTGTGGGATGGGTTTCATAATTCATACTGCCCTCAATGATTTTGTTAATTGTTCATTTTCTCAAAAATCTTCAGATTGAATGGGTGAAATTAAACTCCCTAACACACTTGGCGAAACTTGTTTCGTAATATAGGTATAGTCTGTACAAGCAAAGACCCTCTGGCAAGATGGGAAAATGACTCCAGCTCGGTCAATATTGGTTCAAACATTATCAATTTGATCTCAAATTGTGGGAAAAGCTTCATCTACTATCAAGATCACATTAATAATTCTTGAACAAATATTGACCAAGCTGGAGTCATTTCCCCATCTTGCCAGAGGGTCTTCTTGATTTAGCTCTTCTCTCCCGATCGCGAGTCGCGAGTTTCCAAGAGAAGAATAAATAGGAAACCTTTTCTTTCAGAACTGGAATAATTGTTATTGAAATCTATCACGCAACACTTCCTCTTGCACTTCGACATCTTTTCTTCGAAAGTAAGTAGTTTTTCTATTTGAACGTATTTAGAAACAATCGAATGTAGCTACATACATTTAAATTTAACCCCTCGTATGGGCTAGACAAAAAGTACATTTTTTGTACACCGGTCGCGCTAGTCTCCTTGCCGCAGCTCGTCAATGGCCTACTATTGTGTGGATTTGAAAAATTGTGAATATTTTAGGCAACCAGAAGGAGTTTGGCAGGTTGTCGCTAGAGTACAATGAGAACTTTATATTCCACCCTCGTCTATACAACTTGGATGAAAACATTATTTTGTGCGTAAACAACCTTTCCACACTTTGTTATGTAGTATAAGTTACTATTGGTTTGTGAATATTTCAGGCAGGTCGCGGCAACCAGGAGGAGTTCGGCTCGTTGTCTCTGGAGTACGACGAAAACTTCTGCATGGGCGGACCGGGTGTGATCCTGAGCCGAGAGACCCTGGCGAGGGTGGCGCCCCATGTGCGTGCCTGCCTAGGCAACCTCTACACCACACATGAGGATGTGGAGCTGGGTCGCTGTGTGCGCCGCTTCGCCAAGGTCTCCTGCACTTGGTCCTATGAGGTAAGTACAATGAAAGTAGAGACAGAAAGTTACTGGCGGCCAGTACTTGCTATTGCGTCACTTTCAACCAAATTTCCAATATATAGGGAAAGTACTGGCTGCCAGTAGGCAAGGTTGTACTGGCCGCCAGTAGGATAGGCCGAATAGATTTTTTTACATTCGATCAAAGTTTTTCAAAATTCTCAAGATCAAAATTTTCAAAAAAATTGTTCCAACTGTTTTCAAATGAGATGTAACTCATAAAGTAACAATAAATCCACTACCCTTCACCCTAAGAGTTGTGGAGCATGAAAAATATAAAAAACATATTAATATTTATATTTGACCCATTCTTGAAATTTTAAGGATCACTTTTAAGAATGCAATACCTCCCGAATCGACTACAGGTGGCTTTTTTCAATATTTTGATGCTGGAATACCTATACATACGAAGTTTTTTTGCTTGTTTGTTTATGAGGGTGAAGCCCACATAAGCTCATAGGCTTGTATGTACTAATAGGAAGTATGAACTAAATTTTAGCTGGTGTCTGTTAGTCTACCTGAATCATTTTTTATTATTCTAAACCTCTCTAAGTCTAGATAAATTGCAGTCGAAACGAATGGAAACCCTTCAAGGATAACAAACAAACGACATCCCTAACTTTCGTAAAATTTAACGGATCTTAACTATTAACAAACTATATCTCATTGTTTTTACTTGAAAAGGCTGTTCTATTTCATATATCATAAATATGTTGAATTCAATAGAAATTGAAAATTTTAATTAACTTGAGTACATTGTGCTTATTCCTATATACTGAGAAAAACGCTATTTTATGTGTTCAAATGCGTCTATCTTGGAATATCTTAGAAGCCTATCTATGAAGATATCTATCGTCTATTTTAAAAGCCTTAGATGGTAAAAAAATGCATCAACCTTTCGGCATCAGCTATATTTGTATAGTACTGTAGAATAGAATAGAAATATATTTTATTGAACTACAAAAATATTCAGAAATACACAATAAATAGATTTTACATAATATTTGTTTTTGACATGACCAATTGGTCGTCTGCCAAGTTGAGTTATTTGGTTATTATTAATTTTCACAAAATAGAAGAAAAAGTAAGAGAAATTTTATGAGAACAATATCAGGAATCAGAAGCAGTCATGTGTTATACTCTCCTATTAAACATTTTCTATATTCCCATGCAGTTTTAACAAATCCTATCAGTGCTCCCCAATCACTACCATTCAATAACTCCACTCTCCTATCCTCTGTTAAATATCTAACACTCAAATATGCCCTCCTCATCTCCCCCAATACCGGACACCTCCCTATAAAATGCTGTATATCTTCTTCTTCCCTCATGTTGCATATATTTTGGGTTCCCTCCCGTCCTACACTCTTGTTCAAATACCATAGTCCTCCTCTCGATCTAAATATGATATATTTTTCGTTTCGGGTGAAAATTGTTTTCAAATAATTATTGAGATCGGTCAGTGGATTCAAACGGGAGTAAATCTGATGTAATCCGGATTGTCTAGCACGTGCAATCCACTTCTCTTTACATTCCTCATTCATTAATTCATTAATACTCTTCAATCTCTGTCTCCATACATCCTGCACGCCTTCCTCCTATTCCGGCAATTCTATCCCATATCTTTCTGCCTGCGCCTTCCAAATCCTGTACCACCCTACCTTCTTTTCAATCATTTTTTGCGCAAGTTTCCATGGCTAGCTATTTGTATAGTATAGTATGTATCGGACAATTGCTGTTCAATTAACATTATTGTAGAAGCAATGACGAGATAAATTCAAATTTAAGTGCTAAAAAATATGTCCAAGCAAAAAATACATTCTGGCAAGATAGGAAAATGACTCCGGCTCGGTCAATATTGGTTCAACAATTATAAATTTGGTCTCAAGTTATTGAGAACATTCTGCTCTATAATTTAAACTTTAATTTTCAACTTATGGAGCAATCTTGACCGAGCTGGAGTCATTTTTCTGTCACGACCGAATCTCTTCTTTGCTCGACCTGACTATACATACATCTTTTTTTTCTTTGTCTCCTCTCCTTAAAAACTCTTCTTTCCTTCTTAATCTTCTTTGTATCTTTTGGCAATTTTCTTATTATCATTATACTCTACACTCTACTGCATATTATACTCTAGTTTCCTTCTCTTATGTCCTCTTCTTTTTGTTTTTTCTTCCACATTCTCCTTTTTCTTTGCATTCTTCTCCTTACTCTTCTCTTTTCTTCTTCTTTCTCGGTCAATATTGGTTAAAAAATTATAAATTTGGTATCAAATTGTATAAAACATTCTTATCTACAATTTCAGACCAAATTTATCATTTTTTAACCCTCTTTTCTTCTTCTTTCTCGGTCAATATTGGTTAAAAAATTATAAATTTGGTATCAAATTGTATAAAACATTCTTATCTACAATTTCAGACCAAATTTATCATTTTTCAACCCTCTTTTCTTCTTCTTTCTCGGTCAATATTGGTTAAAAAATTATAAATTTGGTATCAAATTGTATAAAACATTCTTATCTACAATTTCAGACCAAATTTATCATTTTTTAACCCTCTCTTCTTCTTCTTTCTCGGTCAATATTGGTTCAAAATTTATAAATTTGGTATCAAATTGTATAAAACATTCTTATCTACAATTTCAGACCAAATTTATCATTTTTTAACCCTCTTTTCTTCTTCTTTCTCGGTCAATATTGGTTCAAAATTTATTAATTTGGTATCAAATTGTATAAAACATTCTTATCTACAATTTCAGACCAAATTTATCTTTTTAACCCTCTTTTCTTCTTCTTTCTCGGTCAATATTGGTTAAAAAATTATAAATTTGGTATCAAATTGTATAAAACATTCTTATCTACAATTTCAGACCAAATTTATCATTTTTTAACCCTCTTTTCTTCTTCTTTCTCGGTCAATATTGGTTCAAAATTTATAAATTTGGTATCAAATTGTATAAAACATTCTTATCTACAATTTCAGACCAAATTTATCATTTTTTAACCCTCTTTTCTTCTTCTTTCTCGGTCAATATTGGTTAAAAAATTATAAATTTGGTATCAAATTGTATAAAACATTCTTATCTACAATTTCAGACCAAATTTATCATTTTTTAACCAATATTAACCAAGCTGGAGTGATTTTCCCGTCTTTCCAAAATTTCTCCTTTGCTTGGACAGACTATATTAATTGTTTTTAGCAGTGCGGCCGCAGCTTCAGAGTAGAGCTCAGTGCCCCGATATTTCAGATGTTATTCTGCTTACTGTGTTTGATGGGTGGTTCTCACGTCACTTCCATCTTCAATCAATGTCATGCACACATGTTACTAATAACACCCCATTTGAAGAACCCAGCCCAGGCAATGATAAGAAGGGTCCTTCCTGCCTCTTGAATAATATTAGGGGTTGATACTGGTAAAGTCTGTTCTAGCAAAGAAGACTTTCTGGCAAGATGGGAACGTGACTCTAGCTCGGTCAATATTGGTTCAAAACTTATTAATTCTGTCTCAAATTGTAGATCAGAAAGTTTTCTACAATTTGAGACCGAATTTATTATTCTTGAACTATTATTGAGCGAGCTGGAGTCATTTTCCCATCTTGCCAGAATGTCTTCTTCGCTTGGACTGACTATATCTTCGCATTCCAAGTGTGTTTTTTTTTTGTCCTCTTCGTTCTAAAACATCTGATTTCTTCAGTGGGCCATTATTATCTCTTCTCCTGGATTCTTCTATTTCTTTTTCATCTTCTTCTTTTTCTCCATTTTTTCTTCTTCCACTCCCAATGGCCGGTTCGTGAGACATTCAAGTAGCTAATGAACGTTTCAAATTTTGATAGAGTATGTCAATCACATGTCTGTGGTTCAGACTAATTGTTCTAATTTTAAGTTGAATTGTTAAAGTTTTATTAATAATTATTATTTCTAAAGCTACGTTTACACCGGAATGTTAATAACTTTTATATAATAAGTTATATAATCCATATCTACATAAGCGAAATGGCACTGACTGATTCATTCATTCATCACCAGAACTAAAAATCCACTGAACCGAATGCGTTCAAATTTGTCAGGCATGTTCAGTTGGACGTTTAGACGCGCGCTAAGAACGGATTTTAAAAACTTTTCAGGGATACGCTAAATATTTGAGTTTTTCTATAGTTTTTCGGCGTTTTCTCAATTTTTTCGAGAACCAATCGGTAGAAAATGTTGATATTTGGTAGGTAGGTTCAGATAAGGTCTAGAAATGTTGTGTTAAGATAATTTTGAATTCCGTTCAATATTACGCCAGTAATCAGGTTTTTCAAAATTGTAGATGTATTGCGGGTTGCATATCTTCCGCCTTGATACGACCAATCCTTAGAAACTGTAAATTCAATGGTTCAGCGAGATTATAGATAAACTAATTTGGAAGGTATTGAATCAAGTTTCAAACTATGTCCGACATAGTTTCCCGTCGGAGGAAACTATGTCGGTAGGTAGGAGACTGTTTGTCTCAGCTTACACTGACAGAGGTTATGCAGGCGAGCGAAGCGAGCCTGTTTGACTCACTGACACTGCTGACACTGTCGGAGGTCCAGGAGGCGGAGCCCCCTGGCTAGGCGGAGAAGGCGAGCGAAGCGAGCCTGCAGGCTAGTAATATATGTCTATATAATAATATGTTATTCACAAAAGTTATTAACAAATGTTATTAATATTCCGGTGTGAACGAGGCATTATATCATTATCGTAATAGTTGAAATAAAGAAAAGCTGAATCTACCTAATCATGCAACATTGGTTGGTAGCCTATGATATTGGAAAAATATCGAAAATTAGTCTGAAACACAGAAATAGAGTCGACACATGCCGTATCAACACTCAATGAGCTTTTAAATTTGAAAAGTTAATTAAACTTGAAGGGTTTATTGAAATTTGAAACGTTCACTAGCTAATTTCATGTCTTACAAAGCGGCTATCCTACAGTGTGGGAGGTGAAGATGAAGTTGGAGGAGGAGGAGAAGAAGAAGAAGAAGAAGTAGAAGAAGATAGATAGATAGATAAAATGACTTTATTTTACACTTTGTAAAAATTTACAAGAGTTTGTGGGCGAAGTTGAGGCATGCAAGCCCCCTCTTCCACTTAACCCACAGTAAAGAAACTTAAACAAGAAAAATATAAATGAAAAATAATATATAAATAAATGTAAATGAATAAATGATAAATGTTATTAGAATAAAAAATAATCATTCAACTTGAAAAATACATAAGAATTAAATAAGGAAAAATAATAATAATTCACAATGCATAAAAGAAGAAGAAGAAGAAGAAGAAGAAGAAGAAGAAGAATAGGAGGAGGAGGAGGAGGAGGAGGAGGAAGAAGAAGAAGAAGAAGAAGAAGAAGAAGAAGAAGAATAGGAGGAGGAAGAAAAAGAAGAAGGCGAAAAAGAAGTAGAAGAAAAAGAAGTAGAAGAAACAAAAATAATTAGTAAAAGAAAAATGAGTATTGTAGAAGAAGAAAGAGAGCATAAAGAAGAAGGAAAAACGAAAAGAAGGAAAAAAGAAGAAGGAGTATTCTGATCATTCCTTTGCTAAAGCCTGCTGTACACGGGGTAAGTAGTGTTGGCAATTAAGCCTATAAATGGTACTGACGTGCGCATGTATTCTGAATTCTCCTGAAAATTTAGTTCAGTTTTATAAATCAATATTTGTTCTAAATGGAATTAGCTATGATTCCAATCGTCTTTTTGACGTAAAATTGAATAGAATTCTCATATCAGCAGACCATGCGCACGACAGTAGGTACTAGGGTTTATGCCTAGTTTATACGATGCCAATTGGCGAGGCAATTGTCATAAGACAACTGATGCCGTAACCCTTGAAGTATGTATCACAATATATGTACCTCAAACGTATCTGATACATATTATTTGAGGCAGGATTGATACGTATCTCCCAATACTTTCCAATACATATCAGATACGTATCCACTAAACCTACCCACAATGCAGTAGTAACTGCGCCTCTGCTTGTGTGCTCTTTCTGAACTGAAATTTTCTGTTGTGAGAAGTGATGAAATGTGAGCTGATGTGATCTTGGAGACAAAACCAGAATAGGACTTTTAAAAGGTTGAAAATTGTTCATTTGAATGTAATATTACTTATTATATAAATCTGTGTTCCATTTATCAATTGATTCAAATCTGATCCAATGCTAAAGTCGATTGTGTAGGCTATTGGATTGCATTCAGTATTTCGAGGTTAAGTATAATTCTTATGCATCTTTTTATGTCTTTCCAAATGGGATTAACTGGATTATTATGATTTTATTTCAACAATTACAAATATCAATATTATCATTTGATAATATTTATATCATTGATGAACAAAGTATTTTGGCTATTCTTTTTTGTTAGTTACATATTAGATGTATATCAAAGACATGAGGGTGATACATATCGGATATGTATAATCAATACCTAAATAATATGTATCTCAAAAGCGGACATTTTCACTTATCAGATACGTATCAGATAGGTACTAGATAATGAAATTTACGTATCCAATACATACTGTAAGTATCAATGGAACATATCTAATATGTATCTGATACGTTCATGTGCACGGTGTAATTACACCGTGTACGGGGTTTTAGCATGCTTTAGCAAAGGCTTTAATGTTCTAGAAATTGGAAGAATATAGGTCAAATACATTTTCTATTGATAAATACTATATTGACTGATATGATAATTCGATTAATGATTATCGCTTTGTGATGAAAACTTCCACTCATTGGATATTGATAATTGTGATGAATTGATTGAACTTATTTTAGGTAACTTAAGTGAGAACAAATGTTGTCAGATCCACAAAGTTTATTATAATACCATACTAAAGTTTCAATGCTCAGGGCATAATCATCAGTGGAGAACTGAGGCTTTGAAAAATATAAGTTTGAACATTTACCTAAATTATGGATAAATTCCTCTGATAGAAGTGTACATTTTTGAACTATTTTTATTTTTTCAGATGCAAACAATTCTTTATCATAACTCCAGCGGTAAGGATGCATTCACCGGCAAATTAAAAATGAAGGAAGTTCATAGAGCCATCACTCTACATCCTATAAAAAGGCACAATCATCTTTACAGAATTCACAACTATATGAAGGTTAGTTCTCCAATTCAGGTTGAGTCCGTATTACATTGTAGTAATTTTCTACAAGGTTGGGCAGGAAAGTATCCCTAGTTTTGAGATAGCACTGTGAGTAGTAGGGGCAAGCTGGAAGAGTGAGAATAGGCTCAAGGTTTCATTTTGTAATCCTGTAAGTCACAGACATGGCATGGTCGACTAAAGGTACGATTCCCAAGCGGTAGCCCAAGCTGCACTGTCTATCCATTACAACTATATCCACATATAATATGCATTATTAAAAAGAATTGGAAAGGGTACTGTGATTAACATTCGAATTAAAAAAAGGAAGAAAATAGCCCTAAGATGAAGGAAACATATCCATATATTTATGTTATAAATGTCCACTTATGGTTAATAAATAAGCTACTAATGTAGGCCTATTCAATTGTTAGTGAAATTCACATTTTTAAAGTCATTCTTAAGTAAATTTAACTATTTTGTGTCGATTAAATAACCAGCAAGTGAACATTTATAATATAGTCTGGGCCGTCGCATGGGCGAGGCGACCGAGACGGTCACCTTGGGCGCCGTGGCCTGGGGGCGCCTCGGCGTTGTAAACATTTTACCCAATTTTAGATTTGAACTATAAATCTAAAATGAATATTTCTTGATAACATCTGTGTTGACTCAGTTCTTGTGTGATTTAAGGCTCAAATTTTTCAATCTATTTTATCATGTAAACTGAATTTCTGCATAACCTGAAAACTTTGGACTATATTTGCAATTGAAAATAGTTTAAAGGTTCTAATAGTTTTAAGGTTTTAAATAGTTTAATAGTTTCATTTGCTTTTGGACATAGTTTAAAGGTAGGATTCCAAAGCGGCTGCTCAAGCTGCCCGGCTCTAGCTGCGCTGCCCCAGCCATCACAACTCTATTCACATATAATACAACTAATTATTATAAATGTCAACCATGTAACTCCCTTAAAGGAATCCTAGGGAGTAGGTACCTACTTTCTCAGGTAAAGAAACTATTGATTAGTTGATTGATTGTATTATTATATAATTACATTGAAAATTGCCATGTTTCTCCATATTGTTATATAATTTCATTGAAAATTGTAATGTTTCTTTTTTACGAGAAATAAAATTCTTATTATTTATTAGGGCTACTAATGTATAATAAATTAATAAATAGTGAAATTCACCTTTTTAAGTTATTTTCAACCATTTATTGATAGCCGTAGTAACATGATTGACATTTATAATAGTTATGTGAATACTGAATAGAGTTATGGCTAGGGCAGCGCAGCTAGAGCGGCTTGGGAATCCTATGTTGTGATATTTGTACATAATTAAGGAGCACAATATCAGGCTACTACATACCTGAATAGAAGAATTTGAGCAGACGACTGTTCCTTATTTCCAACAGTGTATTGTTTTGTTCTTGAATAAATGATTGAATAAGATATAGTTAAATTTTTAATTTGAATACTTTTTCAGAGTCTGAAAATCCACGACGCACAGCAGAGAAACTTGGAGCTTCATCGAGACCTCGCAGCTATGGCATCACTCCTTGGTCAGCCGCTAACCCAAGTGCTCTCCGAGAGACCGTTTCACCATAAAGTGATCGGTGATACTTCCATGCTTGGTTAGTTTTTTTTTATCGTTTACAGTACAAGTACTTTAAGTTATAAGTAATAACAAGTTATTTAAACAATCTTTTAATAATCTTGCTCACAATGTGGCTATTGGCTCTTGAGTTCAAAGTCATAAAAACAACAAAGAATATTCTCAACTATGACTGACCCCAAAAAGTTGGCATTTCGTTTTTAACAGCTTATGCTATCAGTACCACTGGCGGCTCGTGCTCAAGAAATGGGTGAAGTGCTGTACAGTAAAAATTCACCTGTTTGGTGGGTACGAGCCGCCAGTGTTTAGTACATAACACTAATGCCATCTTTTAGCAGCGAGCAGAGAGCAGAAATACCCTTCAATTTATATGTTTTGTTTGTTTGTCAATGGCTCAACAGCCCGAGGGCCTAGCTGGTTACCAGTTGCATATTCACTCTACTATACAGCAGAAGTGAATAATCATCAACCAGGATAGATGTAACTTGTGGTTAGCACGTTGACCCTCTCAACCATAAGCTAGCTTCCGTAACCAAGTGACGCCGCAGAACACTTTTGAATAACATACAGTTAATCAATTGGAGTGTAATGTAACAATTATTATTCCTCCAGAGACGGGGAATGACTGACTATCTTTACTAACGACAAGCCAATCTCCCAAAGGAGGGAAGGTTTATTGAAACTTAAATAATTTCAATCAGAGTATCCTTTTTTAATATTTTCATTTTACACTTCATGTTTCGGCGATATAGCCATTTTCAATGGGTGCTCTGATTGTAATTATTTAAAGTTTCAACGAATATAGTAGTCCTAAGAGAAAATAAGTAGAGGAAAGGTTTAGGGAAGGTTTTCAAGATTTGTGATATTGTAATGTCTTTGTTTATTTTCATTGTATGTTTATTATTGATTTGTTATCTGTCAAGGTTTGAAGCCGAGCCTACACAAGTTCCATCCTCGCGAGGAGCAGGACGTCACCGAGTGGGACTTCATCTACCGTTCGCTCTATTCCAGCTCCAACACGAACCCACGACGCAGGATGGAGTCAGCGCTCAGAGAGGGGGTCGACGATGTCATTCGAGAGGTGAGTAAGGGCCCCATTACACGATAATAGTTCTATGATCATATTTAATCACATGGAAAGGGATAAAAATACGATTTCGTATTTTCATCTCTTTCCATACGATCAACTATGATAATAGAAATATTACCGTGTAATACCCGCCTAAAGAATGTACGGGCAGTTTCAGAAGGCATGCAATATCCAGTCAAGCTGAAGCCTGCTTTCAACAGGGTATGTAGTGATGGCCAGTAAAGGCTCGTTTTGGTTTGTGCGGAACGTAACGACCATTCGATCAGCTGTAGCTAACACGAATTTTGGAATTTTGAGCCATAGTCTGCTGTCCAAGCAGAGAAGAAATTCTGGCAAAATGGGGAAATGACTTATTTGAGTCAATGCAAACATTTTGCTCTACAACTTGAGATCAAATTTATAATTTTTGAACCAACATCGACCGAGCTGGAGTCATTTTTCTATCTTGCCAGAATGTTATGAAAGCTACAAGAACTGTTATTTGCTAAGCTGATTGACTGCGAGCGGTAGTCGTTACGTTCCGCACAAACTAAACCAAAACGTACCTTAAGATAAATTTCTATAATGTTATTTGACCTATAATTGGAAGTAAAATCTATGATATAGTCTGTTCAAGAAAAGAAGGACATTCTAGCAGGATGGGGAAATGTCTCTATGTCGATATTGGTTTAAATTTGGTCTCAAATTGTAGATCAGAATGTTTTCTGCAATTTGAGATCTAATTTATAATTTGTTAACCAATATTGACCGAGCTGGAATCATTTTCCCAATTTGCTATAATGTCTTCTTTGCTTGGACAGGCTATACCTTGGTTGAAGTGTGCCTGTATAGTCTGTCCAAGCAAAGAAGACATTCTGGCAACATGTGAAAATGACTCAAAAGCTTAGTCAATATTGGTTTAAATTGTATATCAGAAAGTTTTCTACAATTTGAGATCAAATTTATAATTTTTTAACCAATATTGACCGAGCTGGAATCATTTTCCCAATTCGCTCTAATGTCGTCTTTGCTTGGACAGACTATAATTTTGTTGAAGTGTATAGTACTACATATTTTAATGGAATATTGATTATTAGGTGAAGATGGTTCATTATAATCTATTAATTACAGGTGATGGAGATGATCAACCAGTACTCAAGACAGCGCGGACGTGTGATTGACTTCAAGGAGATACTCTACGGCTATCACCGTATGAATCCGATTTTCGGCGTTGATTATATTCTCGACCTGCTGCTCGTCTACAAAAAGTACAGGGGCCGTAAGATGACCGTACCTGTTAGACGGCATGCCTATCTACAGCAGCAATTCACTGGTAATTCATGTTTCCACATTTCAACAACTATTCATAGTTAAGAGTGGGCAGTAGTAGACGGCAAACTACCGAACGGCAGAATTATGTCCCATAAGAACAATGGAATTTCTATCAATCTCTTGGAACAGATAAAGCCTCTATTTATGGACAAAATTTCACGTTCTACATCTCATTGGAAAGAGAATTCAATTCACCAGTTGCGTGACTTTTCGATTTTAAGTCTATTTCAATACTTTTTTACTTAATTAATTATACAATAATTATCAAAATAAACTTAAAATCGAAAAAGTAAAAAGTGACGCACCTAGGGAATTGAATTATCTTTCCAATGACATAAAGAACGTGAAATTATTACATAGAATTAAAGATTTAAAGTCCATACATAAATAGTCCATACATATTCTGCTCCAAGAGATAGATAAAAATTACATTGTTCTTATGGGGCTTGATTTCTCCGTTCGGCAGTTTGCCGTCCACTACCATCCACTCTTAATTATATTCTGAATCAAATTTGTTCAATGTTCACAAAACTGTTCATATTTTTAAGAAAAATGGTTGTTGGATTGCACAATAACATTCATAATTTCAATAAAAACTTGTTTAAGACTTTATTAATGATTTTTACCTACAAGATTTGATATGAACCGTTTCCAATAAGTTGAATATTCTCTATTATCACTCATTTTTTATAACCTATAAGTTTCTATTCATAATAGATGAGCAATACTCTATTGTATAGTGCCAATCTCTATACTCTATTATATAGAGTGATTGAAAAATAGCACCTATTTCAATATATCGATTAAAAACGTTTATTTGAACGAAAAATTGAAAGTAAATACATCAAATTATTCATCTCACTTTCGGATTTCATTTACGAAATATTATGTCAAGCATGTGGCCTCCTCTACTGCGCTGGAATATATCAACTCTGTCCACGACAACTTTAAACTTTCATTTCGCCAATTACCCGATAATTTATTGAGTTGGCCACCAAGGTCGTGGGACTTGACGCTTTATTAATTTAATTTTTGGGGTCACCTGAAGTCATTGGTGCATTTTAATAAACGTCAAAACATTAATGATGGGGAAATTCGACAGGTTATTATCGGCGAAATAGTAGTGGAAACTTTTCGTGCTGTATTAATGAATTTCATTGGCAGAGTTGATGCTTGCCAGTGCAGTAGAGGAGGCCGCATGCTTGACATAATTTTTCATACATGAAAACGGAAAGTGAGATAAACATTTTGATAGAGATTTTTTAAATTTTCGTTTGAATAAACCTCTCGATTTGATGTATTAAAATCGGCGCTTTTTTAATCACCCTGTCTAATGTTTGGTACATAATAAATAAATAAATAGTTTTATTGCAGCAACAAGTGAGCACATCAAGTGTATTACAACGTCAAATGAAAATATACAAGCGAATAGATCAACCTGTTTCTAAAAAAAAAATCAATCTGATCAAAGGGCAAACATTTTGATCTGATCAAACAAGCCTAGTCAGAACATTTGACAAAAAATACTATTGCAAAAGCAAAACATGTTTTTGTCTTATGTTACTATAACACCATTATTTTCTATTAGGTTTGTATTAAAAATAAAAACTATGTGAACTAATAATCCACTAAACAAAGTGAACTATGTTTTCTCTCAAGTTACTATAATATCATATCATCTTTTTATTTGAAAAAGGAAACTATGTTTTACTTTGATGTTACTATAAAGTGGTTAAGTGGTAGAGTGGACATTACTGTCCAAACTTCGCCACGTTATTAAAATAAAGAAGTCATTCTATTCTATTCTAAAACCTTCATGTTTTATCATGTTTATATTACATTTTACAGGACTGGAAATCAGGGAAACAAAGAATGGCGTAGAAGTGGTGTTGCCACGTGATGAAACTATGGGAGAGGGAACTGAGGATGATGGTGAAGGAGGAGGAGGAGGAGGAGGAGGTCAGAGCACAAAACAAGAAGGACAGGAGGAGGTGGGAGGAGGAGGTCTACGTGAAGGACTACTCCGACTTACTGAGGGTCTGTTGGTGTCCAACAACGATAAACAGTCTGAAAAACTAATAAACTTTATACTGCCATTGTCGGGAAGATTTAAAACTTTTCAAAGGTTTGTCAAAAATTTTGAGGAGGTATGTCTGGAGCCTCAAGAACGTGTAACATTGACAGTTGTACTGTTTCCAAGTGATGATGAAAATAGTGTTGAAGAGACTTTTACATTGGTGAAAAGTTTGCAAACTAAATACCCATGGGCGAAAATTGATGTCATACCGGTTTTTGATAGTTTTTCACGTGCAAATGCCTTACATCTTGGCGCCCAACACGTGGCTAGTGCCAATGAATTGTTGTTTTTCATCGATGTGGATATGATGTTTGGTACGCCAGCGCTGAGACGTATCAGATTGAATACAATTTTAGGCAAGCAGGCATACTTTCCAATAGTGTTCAGTGAGTTTGATCCGGGCGTGGTGTATGCCAGTAATGATACACAGAATATCGATCACTACAGGATAGATGAGGTGACAGGGTACTGGAGGCAGTATGGCTTTGGCATTGCCAGCATCTACAAGTGTGATCTCATTCAGGTAAGTTATAGTTTGTCAAAGCAAAGAGGACATTCCAGTAAGATGGGGAAATGACATGAGCTTGTTTCAAAAGTTATTAATTTGGTCTCAAATTGTAAAAAAACATTATATGATCTACAATTTTAAACCCAATTTATAATTTTTGAATCAATATTGACTGAGCTGGAGTCATTTTTTTCCATCTTGCCAAAAATGTCTTCTTTGTTTGCACAGACTATACCAATGATAATTAATAAAGATACTCAGTGGTCCAGTGCTTGATTTGTGAAAGTAAAATTAGAAAGGTTCTAGTCCAGGGGTGGTCCTCATCTGGAAAATTTACATTTCAATAATCAAAACTCGTTTTAGGGTGATTTTAAAACTTTTAGTTGTGCACTATTACCATCATTTCTCCATATTTCGATAAAAAATGGAAATTTTCCACTGAAGGAGTAATGAGTAATTATAGTCTGTCCAAGCAAAGAAGACCCTCTGGCAAGATGGGAAAATGACTCCAGCTTGGTCAATATTTGTTCACTAATTATGAAATTTGTCTTAATAGTAGATCAAATTGTTTCCTACAATTTGAGATCAAATTATAAAATTTGAACCATTATTGACCAAGCTTGAGTGGCCGTCATTCTTCCTTCTTGCCAGAGGGTCATCTTTGCTTGGACAGACTATACCACTTCCACTCAAGGACCAGTATGGTGTATCGGTAAATACTATCACAAATTAAGCCATGAAGATACTCATAAAGTTACTAGTGATTTTTTTTAAATTGCGGTGATGCCCACATAAGCATTTTAGCTTGTGCGTTGGGTAATAGATGTTGAATGCGAAGGTGATTGATGAGGTGAAAAACAGTCATGCTACTTGGATTCGAACCCAGACCTGCGGCAGTGCTAGCGGACTGAAGGTTGTGACGCCCTAGCCCACTGCGCCAACCAGGCCGATTAAATTATGGAACGGTCCACTATATATTTTATACATGAAACAACAGAAACATATTTCCTGATGTGATGCCCACATGAGCTTTCAAGTAATAAAAGGGATGATGATGATGACTACTTTTCAGGCAGTGAGGACCAACAGCTTGTTGTCTCCTCTGGAAGATATAGAATGGCCGAATCCATGTGATTGTGCTGTGGTCAGAATCTGTTCCATAGTCAAGGATCATTTATATAATATTTTCAAGTTTTTAGTAATGAATCGTTTATTTAATAACATTGATATATGACTCATTTATGGTAGAGTTCAAGTCATTTTTCTTCCCATTATAGAAACCGGAACATTAGTTGATTTATATCCAATCTCATACTTAATCAGTGTTTATTTCCTGTGTAAAGAATTGCAGTATTTCTACTCTATGGCCTATCACTTCATTTCATTTCCAAGAGGAGTGCAGTCCAATGAGGCCTTTGCCTAGGGGTTCAAATTTTTATTCCATTTACAGTTCAAACTAGAGTTGAAAAAAATTTCAATTTTAGAGTGGAATCTCTTTTGCATCGTGATAACTAGCTGGTTACAATATTTTTTATAATAGTAAAATTAATAATTTCTCTGGATGCTGGACAACACTTTCAGAGGAGTTTATTAGTGAGCCAAATCATCACATAAAATATGAAAAAAATTTTCAATAGAAACAAGCAATATTATAGGTAAAAAATGATTCCTCATTATACCCCAAAGAGGTTGGGGTAATCATCGGTGTAGAATAAATATAATTATAAAACTAAATGAAATTAGTAGGTAGGCTACTACAAAAGTATTAGTACTATAAAAATTATACTAAATCTATAATTATTGCCCAGAACCATCCCCTACTAGAGTGAAAATAAAATTGGAAACTATTCATTTACTAGAAATTCATAATTTCTATCTACTATTGGTTCCTCACTATTATAATATTTCAATATAAAATAAGCAATGTCTGATTTCTCTTCTAAGCCTATTTTTATTCTATTCTTGTTTGATTTTATTGGAATTCTATTGACTATTGTTGGCCCTAGTTATCCAATCGATTCTTGTCCCAATCGATGTAGTCTTGGTACATTTTGATAATGTGCAAAATAAAATTGATTGAGAAATGTGCGTTGTACAAAATAGAATTTATTTTTTAGTTGAATTGAGATGTGTGTTGTTGTTGACAGGTTGGCGATCTGAACACTTCAATCATTGGGTGGGGCAAGGAGGACGTGGACCTGTATGACCGCTGTGTGGCCAGCAACTTGACAGTGCTGCGATCAGCTGATCCGCACCTGGTGCACGTCTATCATCCGGTGGCCTGCAGTCGGCGACTGGCAGTGCCACAACTGCAAATGTGTCAGGCCACACAGGCCGATACCTATGGCAGTGTAAGGCACTTGGCCAAACGCGTATTCGCCGACAGAGAGAGGTGGATGGGCTTTGCTCGTGCCAGACATGTGGTTGATCGCACGCTCACCAATAAGCCGGGTAGCTGACACGTGCTTGGTTGGTTTAGGTTAAGCCTGATGAACAAGTAGTGTCGGCCAGTAAGACCCAGTCATCAAGCCTAGTACCATTTTGATTAGGTTAGGTTGAGCCTGTTGTACACTTGGTGATAAGTATTGTCCGCCAGTAAGACCTAGCAATCTAGCCTAGTACCATAAAGGTTAGGTAAGGTTAAGCCTGCTATACACAGGGTAAGTAGTGGCATTAAGCCTGGTACCTGCCTGCGTAGAGGACGTCAGTATTAGGCTAAATTGAAAGGTCTTACTTGCTAACACTACTTACCCCATTACTTGATGAATTTTCAATATGAGCAAATAAGTCCCCTTTAATAGAAGGCCAAAGCCTGATAACATGGCAACATTGCACCCTAGGTATAATCTGTTTTTAAAATAGAAGGTTGCTTCATAATAATTATGCCTGTTATTGGGCAAAATTCAAAATGGGTAGGGAAAGACTGGAATGTGATGTATGCGCTAATATTTTCAATAAGAAGTATCATATATGTTGATCTAAACTGCATCATTTTCTGGCTCCCCACCACTTTCAAGGTCAAGGCCTTATTATTGAAAGTGGCTATACTAGTACTGATGCCCGGTTTTTCCAAGCACACTCAAACTTGAGAAACCCTCAAGTTTACATTTATAGCCTGTCCAAGCAAACAGGACCGACCATCTGGCAAGATGAGAAAAAGGCTCCAGCTCGGTCAGTATTGATTTGATCTTAAATTGTAGATCATAATGTTTCCTACAATTGAGACCAAAACAATAATTTTTAAATCAATATTGACCGAGCTGGAGTCATTTTCTTATCTTGCCAGAGAATCTTCTTTGCTTGGACAGACTATACTTACCCTGCATACAGCAGGCTTTAGAGAATATTTTAAATATATGTCTTGGAAATACCAACCATTGATATCCCAGGTGGAGCAACCAGGCAGGTGTTTGATCAAAAACTCAAAAATAAATCATGTAGCTGTATGGTTAGGTTAGGTTAGGTTAATTCGAATTATTGAAAATATATTGATAAAATATTGATTATCCATTATTTATTGTCCATGGTCATAACATGCGTGTCTATAGCACGCTCACAAATTAGCTAACATGCGGTTTGTTAGGTTAGGTTAGGAAATATTTGAATTCCATTTTTTGAACGTATTGAATATCGATTTATTATTTATTTTTATTGTGCCAATGATACTTGACACGATTAGCTTCCTCAGTGATATCAGATTGGCAATTCAACAAATTAACATCACATCTCAAAGCCTATAATATCCATCACTACAAAAGCTGCACAGGCACATGTGCCTATAGGTATAGTCTGTCCAAGCAAAGAAGAGCCTCTGGCAAGATGGGAAAATGACTCAAGCTGGGTCAATATTCGTTCAAGAATTAAAAATGTGATCTTAATAATAGATCAAATTGTTCCCCATAATTTGAGATCAAATTGATAATTTTTGAACCAATTCTGACCGAGCTTGATTAATATTCTCCCATCTTGCCAGAGGATCTTCTTTGCTTGGACAGACTATACAAACGGAATGCAACATTAAAGAAGGTTTGAAACGGCTTCAATCTATTTTATTTTCATTGATAAGACTGCATTTTGTGACAATTTGTCTTATATTTTAATTGTAAATCATTATTATGAGACCTGTTACAATGACCTTTGTATAACAATGGAGTATTCTCGTATAATTGATATTATGTGATGATATTATTATTTATTTCAATTTTTGTCAATAATATTTTCCACTAAAGGGATGCTCTCTATTATATGATATGATATAATTGTCGTTTAATATTTAGGCCTATATCGACTTTTCCAAGCAGTGCCTTATTCGATTGTTGTGATTAGTTCTATTAGTATCAGTTGTGATTAGTCTAATTTTTATAATACTTATATTAAGTCAAGATACTATTTGTAGTATCTAGGATCATCCATCAATTTCTAGTTGAAATAAGGAGAATTATGTGCCTTATCAATAATCTGTGATTAGAAAATTTGTGACAATTAAAAGTATGTTTTTAAAAATGTGTGTTTTTCTGTATCAGTAATCCTTCACTTTCTTTTAAATACTGAAGCTATTCAATTCGATTATTTTATTTATGATGCATCATCTCTCCATGTTGGCTACAAGTACAACATACACGTACTCTACACTTCTTATTGCCAGTAAATTACTGTGAATAAGTATTACTGTTTTCTGTAGAGTAATTTAATTAGTTTAATTACTGTATTTTCTCTAGAGTAAAGTATTGTAGTTAGATCAATATTATACACTACAGTCTATATAATCGATTGTATAATTCATACAGTGATCAATTAACTATTGTTTAACAATGTTTAACTATTTCAATTAGATTGCTCACATAGTCAAGCTTAATCGATAGAAAAATAAGGAAATATTGATTGAGTTACCGAGTCATTTATTCATTGGTAAGAAAATAGAGCCATATATTAACAAGAAATTGCCTAACTCCTTTACGATAGGGTACTCGTATGCAAGAGTATGTATCCCGAATATTCACGAAGTTGATGGTAGAATAATTTTGAACTGAAAAAGTTTAAACAAATTTTATTCCCAGAGAGGTGCACATAATTGAGACAAAAATTGATTCTTTTTAAATGGAAAGACAAGTAAAAAGAGAACAACTACTCAAAAAGTGAAAAATTGATTCTATCCAAATAAATACATTTTGAACCTTCACCATAAAAATAGATTCTATTTCCAATGAAAATAAGTATAATAATTGAGTAATATGTTTTTCCAAATAAATGAATCAAATTGTTCGATTTTAAACTCTTCTCCATCCATTAAATTATGAACTTTAAAAACTCTATTTTTTTCCATTGCCTATATGTTGGGTCTAGTACAATATATCTTACAGTTATCAATTAAAAATTTATATTTGATTGATAATCAGTGAGATATATTGTTCTAAAACCAACATAGACACTGGAGAATGAAGAGTTTTTAAATTTCATAATTTAATGGATAGAGAAGAGTTTGAAACAATTGAACAATAGTGTTTTTATTCTAGCTCTGAATTTTCAAGTTTTTTTTTCATTTTTTCAATTGTTTTTATTCACAGTTTGATGCATCAGATTATTATTTGTTTCTCATCTTATAACTCTAAATTCAAAATTTTTATAGTATTATTCCTGGACCAGAAATTATTGTGTGAAGTGCTGCTTGACCAAAGTTATTATAAAATGTCTCTAATAACCTTGCTGCTTGACCACATTACTTTGCTTTCTACTTATCATTCATCAAAATTTAGAAAGAAATAGTACAGGCTCAGCTCAGTCTAGTTTTTCTATCCTGTATTTTATAATCATGCTAAGTTATGATTTGTGTTATTATGCCATTAAATAAATAAATGAATGAATTTTTTTGTTAATTTAAAAAAATGTATTACTCAATTATTAGATTTATCAAGAAATAGGAGTCATAAAAATTATATTACAAATAACTCATAGAAAGGGAATAACTAATATTAAAAATAGAAAGAGAATCATTGTTTTTTCTCTCTTCTGTTTTCCATTATCTTATAAGCAGCATCTCTGCATAATAGTATCCAATTCGCAGGATCCACCTACTCATACCTGTAAAGAAGAATTCAGTTTCAATTATTATTTAAATCAATTGAGAATCATATATACAGAGTGATTCAGGAGAAACGTGCAATACTTCTCAGGCTGATTCCTTAGCCCTAGACCAGGTAGAGAAAAAATGTCCATTGGACATTTCCCAAAACCGGTACGTTACCGTGCCATGATAACAATGGCGGAAAATTGAAATTTTTTATAAGTTATCAATTCTTTTATATATTTTTTAGAAGCTTTATATAGCTTCTGAAATTATTATCAATTCCCTTATGAAATTATAAACCAGTAAGAAGTAAACCATTAAATTGAACGGTTATTGAGATAATGGGGAAATATGCTAAAAACGCCATTTTTCAACAATTTACTGAGAGTTATAACTGGATATATCATAAATTTGTATTTTTTATTGATAGAAGCTTTGAGGAAAATGTTCGATAGCATTAACAGTGTGATTGTGTAAATCCTACCCAAATCTCAGAAATCGCGAAAAAAATTAAGATCACAACTAAACACTAACTAATTTTAACAAATGCTCAGAAACTAAATAAAGCCTCTAGAAATTATAAAACCTAATAGAATAACATTAACTTTTAAAAAATATAAACACTTTTATATGCACTAAAAATAAGAAAATAACTTTCTTGATCACACTATTGGTTAATAGGACCATTTCTCCTATACCTCTGAATGAATTCATTTACAAAGTATTCAAATACAACTCAAACGAAACAAGTGTGGCTCAAGACAAATGAAGCTTTATAAAGTTGAAATATTAGCTCAAGAAATACTTTTAGAATTCTAGTTTTGATCCACACTTTATTCGTTTGAGTTGTATTTGAATACTTCATTCAGAGGTATAAGAGGAATAATTCCTATTAACCAATAGGCTAGTGTGATCAAGAAAGTTATTTTCCTCTTTCGAGTGCATTTAAATTAAGTGTTCATATTTTATTTTTTTAATTAACTTACTGTTATTTTCATCTTTCTTAAAATTATGACCGCATTCTAAAATTTTGAACGAAATAACCCAGAAACTTTGGAGTTGAAAGGCAAAAAATTAAAATTATTACATAGGCCACTTGTAATGTGTAGGCCTGTAGCTGATAAACACATACTTTTGAAAATTAAAAGTGATGAAGAAGAAGAAAAAGAAGAAGGGAACTCATACAGAATGGCTATTGTTGCGGTAGGCTAACCAACAAATTAAACGAAACGACACAGTCTCTACAAAAATTTGCGAACATAGGTACCGTACCGTAAGCTATGCCAATGCTATGACGATGAATCTAAGCTAATCGCAGCATTTGCTGCGAATATTCGCAAACCGAATATTTCGCAGCGCATTGGTCTGCGCTAGCTCATACACCGCAATGGTTTTAAATTTTCGTCCGACAAGTTCTCAGAATTGAATTCGCACAGCAACAAACCTTCGCAACGAAATCGTGTTGGTGTGCGCCTGGGGTAAGGCTCATTCTACACGGGCGTAGGAAACGCGGCGTTTACGTCACGTCGAAAACGCGTGCTCGACAGAAACCATTGTGTTAAATGGGCGCGCGTTTATCAGGCCCGAGTAGACAAGCCCATTTAACAAAATGTGTTCTGTCGAGCACGCGTTGCCGACGCGACGTAAACGCCGCGTTTCCTATGCCCGTGTAGAATAGGCCTTAAACGTATATAGTCTGTCCAAGCAAAGAAGACATTCGAACGATGGGAAAATTACTTTAGCTCGGTCAATATTGATTCAAAAATTATAAAATTGCTTGATGACAAACTGTAGGGCAGAATGTTTCCTGCAATTTGAGACCAAATTTATAATATTTGAACCAATATTGATTGAGCTGGAGACATTTTTCCATCTTGCCAGAATGTCTTCTTTGCTTGGACAGACTATGGTTATGGTTTGTCTTGGCTGAGGCGATCACCCCATATTTCGACACATTCATATGCATAAAGCTTGTTTGCTTCGTCCCAAGTTATCTTGAATAGGGTACGGTGTAATTCAAGTTGATAAACGTTTATACAGTTATTCATTAGGAACTTACGGGACTCTTCTTGTGTGCTCTGGCTTGTATGTATATTCTGCACCAGCCGGTGCAGTCACCTGTTCGACTGGTGCACTATAACTGTGAATAAATCAATCAATTAATGGATTGATAAATGAATCAATCAAATAAATCAAAAGACACGAAAGCAAACAAAACTCACTTTACCAGAGCTTGATAATACTGGTGTGACAAGCGAAACCAGTATCTTTTTTTATAAATCAGTACACATTAATTATTAATAATGCACCGTACTCCTTGCTTTGCAGCTCACTTTTAGGCCTACTATATTTAAGTCGCAGTAGACGCGTTTCGAACACATTGATGTTCATCCTCGGCGCTCCTTTCTAAAACTGGTCTGTTTTTCAATATAGTGAGGTGGATTCATTCATTCATTCATTCATTCATTCATTCATTCATTCTTCATTCATTCATTCATTCATTCATTCATTTAGTCGATTACAATGAAGGGTTAAAACACAGACAACAAAGATTCTAAGACTGGTCTGTTTAGTCCAGGCAAATTAGACTTCTAGCAACTAAAAAATAATGGATGGCTGGAAATGATCTTAAACCACTGTGGACATTCCAAATAAGTTTAATATGAGTTTGCGACGCTTTCTGAGTGGCGCGTAATACAGAGTACTCAAAAAACCACGGAAAATTTGTTCATTTTCTAGTTTTTTTTCAACTCACGTCAAAACCAAGCATCAGACAGAAAAATTACAATGTCTTAGTAAATAAAATTCTTGAGCGAATAATATCAATTCCAACCCTCTGCGATAAAGCGACAACCGAGTTATGAATTTTTTTAAATTCTGTATTTTTTTAGAGAAATTGAAGTTTGGCAATTGTCAATTTTTGATTGCTTATATCTTCTGTATGTTTCATTAGAAATTAAAAATTTAAATATTGATTCTTTATAATATTAATATTTAATAATAATAAAATTTAATAAGGAGATTAATTTATTATCCTTAAAGAGTCCTTCTAACTGGAAATAGCCTGAATTGAGGACGGTATGGTGGGTATTATATTGAAATATGATCTAACAAAAAATATTCTGGTAAAAAACTCCAATACAAGGATATAGATATTTATTTTAGTCATTATTGTTGAAAATATATTGTATTTTTTGTTGTACAAGGAAATATGTTGAGACCTCTAGCACAAAAAATATACAAGTTCTATTTGGTCTTGAATTGTACAGAATAAAATTATCCCCAGAGGGATTTTGAATTTTACATTTCCAATGAAACATACAGAAGATAGAAGCAATCAAAAATTGAAAATTGCCAAATTTCAATTTCTCTTAAAAAAATACAGCTTTTAAAAAATTCATAACTCGGTTGTCGCTTATCACAGAGAGTTGGATTTGATATCAATCGCTCAAGAATTTTATTTACTAAAACATTGTAATTACAAATTTTTCCGTCCGACGCTTGGTTTTGACGTGAGTTGCAAAAAACTAGAAAATGAACAAATTTTCCGTGGTATCTTGGGTACTCTGCTAAGAAAGCAGAGAGGATTTTTTTAGATAAATTCATAGATAGACCTAGCCTAATTCAAATTGTTTGAAACTATTCCCAAATTCCAAACTGAATATCAACAGCTTCCTCTAATAGGGGTATCATTCCTTTTGTATGATATCAATCAATAGTAGAAAATATTTTCGAAGCTTTTCCAGCTAAACTGCTGAGTGAATCAATTTCCAAAACCGGATACAGTATAATCTGTCCAAGCAAAGAAGGCATTCTGGCAAGATGGGAAAATGACCAGCTCGGTCAATATTGGTTCAAAACTCATAAATTTGGTCTCAAATTGCAGAGCAGAATGTTTCCTACAATTTAAGACCAATTTTTTAACCAATATTGAACAAACTGGAGTAATTTTCCCATTTTACCAGAATGTGCTCTTATTTGCTTGGACCGACTATAATTATCTGGAGTCCCTACATTCATTCAAATTTATCTCAAATATAAAATTGTAAAATCAGAAAAAAAAATTTCAAATCATGAGAGGTATTTTTTTACGAAGTAGAAGTGAAGTTTGTAGGTAACTTACCTGACTTGAATCAGATGAGCGGTGATGATTGCCAGGATTATAAGAATGGATTTTACTCGTGGAAAAGTATTCATCTCGAATATTTATTAACTTTGAAATATTCTCGAAAATATTTTATCGAAATTGGACTGTTCAGTGAGCAACTAACAAAAATTGAAAAAATGGGATTTTCTCCTATACAGGTGGCCGCCTACCGTACCGGTATTAATTAATATTAAAGAAAGTATAACAACTGAGAATTATTGCTAAGATATTGTGCAACCTGAAAAACTTCCCAAATTGCAATGACATTGTGTCTTATTTTTCGGGCTAAGTTCAGTTCATATTTAGAATGTCCTTGAGAAAAATGAAGCTGTTTCATTGAGGTACGTGATGAAGAATACTAATCTTTTGCAGGTGTACCTTGGGAAGCTCTCAACTTTGTGATAATAGTTGGGAAGGATTTCAAAAAGTTCGATCGTTGTAAGAATTAAAAAAATAATTCCAAGAATTTCGAATGTTTTCGTCTCACTCTTCATATCTTATTTCATCTTTTCATGCTAGTTTTCGAAAAAAATGACTGAAGAAGCATAGAATATATTTTTTAAAATAAAACGGTTCTAAATATGAAATTCCAAAACTATTGTGAGAGATCCAAGTACTTATACAATTGACCACCGTTAGCGTTAATGACTAAATTGATTGTTCTTTGGTTCTAATTTTTTATAATATTGGTTTCCAATAATGATACTGTAACATTTAATGCCCGTTAAATTCAATACTTTTGTACAGCTGTCATATGCGTTTTCAACGCAACTCAGAGAACAATCGAAGTTGGATATTTTATGCTTCTCATTTCAATAGGAATAAAAATATTCGTATGGCTTTTTATTGATAGGGAGGCCTTCACAGGTAGGTTAATTAGGCTACTGGTCACCTACTTGGTTAAATACTGGTACATATTAATATTATGATAGTCTGATCGAGCAAAACATACATCACGGTACGGTATGTGAGATGAGAAAATGACTCCAGCTCAGTCAATATTGGATCAAAAATGATTGATGTGATCTCAAGTTGCAGAGCAGAATGTTTTCTACATTTTGAGACCAAATTTATAATTTTTGAACAAATTTTGAACCAACCGAGCTAGAGACATTTTTCCTTTTTGCCAGAATGTCTTCTTTGCTCGACCAGACTGTAGGCCTATAATAGGCCTGGTCACCAGCGAAGTTCTATAAATCTTCTATTCCACAATCAATATACAGTACCGGTACAAGAAGAAGAAATATTTTATTCAGGCCTACTGCTACTTATTATTATAATATTGCCGGCCCGGTTGGCGCTGTGGGCTGGGGCGTCACAAACTTCAGTCTGCTAGCGCGCTGCCTGGTCAGGGTTCGAGACCCAGTAGGCATAGCTGTTTTTCACCACGTCAATCACTTACGCACTCATCCATTACCCACGCACAAGCTGAAATGCTTATGTGGGCATCATCCACAATAGAAAAATACAATCTTATAATTAAAGTGCTAGACTAAATAAGTTTTGTTCAATAATGATTGCAATCTTACATATATACAGTACCGTATACTAGATTGAATTTGTTTAAGGCTATAATTCTTTAACAGGAATCAACCTACATGGACACTATGGCCTGTGCGTAGTCTTGAGTTGGAATATTCAAAAAAATTAATTATGGTGTGGAGTGAGAGCAGAGTGAGGAGACAGGAATTCATATAACAAATACTAGGAGCTGTAGATTTTGGATGGATGGATAGATAGATAAAATGACTTTATTTGCGATTTGTAAAAAATATTACAGAATTTTTGTGGGCGAAGTTGAGGCATGCAAGCCCCCTCTTCCACTTAACCTATTGGGAGATATTTATGAGTATAAAACGAAGGGGAAAATCTATTGTCGATCAAGAGTAGTCATGTAGTGATAAAAAGTTAGTAAATAGAAGAAAGAATATATTGTCACAATTGAAAATTGAGTAATTTTGAGAATTACCTATCTATAACAATAATTATATAGCCTACTATTTCATAATAAGAGACTTTATACATGATAAGAAAATATTGAGTTTTGATCATTGAAACTTTTAGCAAAGTAATCGGAGAATAAACCTTGATTAGAGTCAGTTTAACAAACGTTGAGAAAAAAGAGGAACTGGACTACAGCCAATAATAGCAAACTGACAAGTCATTGAAACGAGTTTTTCTGTTGAATGTGAGATTTTAAAAACAAATTCTAAACTTGAAACTGTTGAACCTTGAAGATTATAACTGATCTCTGGCCTATCTGTGCTTTATTGTGATATATAGAGAGGAAACTTAATTTTTATTGGTTTATATTTCCATAGTTTGAAGCTTATGATTCGACTGAATAATTCAGGATTGATTATACATCATACAATAATTGATACTATAGTCTATAGTAATATGTATAATATATATATTATATAATAGTAGGTATATAATTGATGACTATAGTCTATAATACTTACCTTTCAAATGGAATTTTTAATTTGCCCGCAGTAATTATAATAATTATAACCGCTCACGATTGTAGAAACACTTTATTTCTTATTTTTTGTTCATTGCAGAACATTTTCATTTGAACTTCATCATTTCATTTCATCTGTTTCTCAGTTGTGTTTGTCTTATTGATCTCCACTATATTACATTATTTTTATTCAATTCCATCGTACAGTATGAATGAGGAATTATGAGATATGTAACTTACTCACGTTATCGATATGCAATACGGTAGATAAAATGTTTTGTTTGCTTTCCTGTGCTCAGGTTTATGCCTCTGCAGGTTTTTCTTGTATATATTGTATAGTTTTAAGGTATCACATAAAATGTATGAATTATTTTGTCAATGGGAAATAAATTTGATTTTTGACTTTGAAAAAAATACTTACATTAATATTAAAAGCTAGACTAATTAGTTTCATAAATATTAATTGTAGGTAGGTACCTTATAGTCTGTCCAAGCGAAGAAGGCATTCTGGCAAGATGGGAAAATGACTCCAGCTCGATAAATATTGGTTCAAAAATTATAAATTTTGTCTCAAATTGTAGTTCAGAATGTCTCCTACAATTTAAAACCAAATTAATAATTTTTGAACTAATATTGATCGAGCAGAAATATTTTTCTCCCATTTTGCCAGAATGTCTCCTTTGCTTGGAAAAACTATATATGAGCATTGAAGTAGTGCTTTGCCTGTCCCATTACACTCAAGTCAGAGAGGAATCTCAAATTGCCAATTACCGTTTTTAAATTCGTCGGCGAATAAACAAATTCAAGCGCAATAGCTGCCAGTGAAATGAATAATTTGAGGTCGTTGAGCTTCTTTTTGCATCACGGAAGTTGAGTGCGCATTGGCAGAATCTTGTTTAAAATTAGAACTGTTTGGTATGGTGGTGGGAATCTTATAAAAAACAGGCAAAAACGTCACAAAAGTGTAGTCTGTCCAAGCAGAGAAGACATTCTGGCAAAATGGTAGAATGACTCTAGCTCAGTTAATATTGGTTTCAAAATTATTAATCTAGTTCCAATTGTAGAAAAAAACAATTCTGATTAACAATTCGAGACCTAATTTATCATTATTGACCGAGCTGCAGTCATTTTCCCATTTTACCAAAATGTCGTCTTTGCTTGGGCAGACTATATAGCCTGTACAAGATACCAATAAAACTGGCTGTTGGCGAATTTATATTATGATCAGCTCTGTCAGGACAGTCGGAAGCGGTCCATGAGAGCATATTAGCCTATATCAAGTTAAAATAGCGACCTTTACTAAAAACTTTTGCTCTTGACGTTCACTTTCAGACAGTCCTGACAGAGCTGAGCATTGATAACAAACATTCTATCACTTTTTGTGCTATCACTTTAATGTACTATCACTTTTTCACTTCATCAATAGAACGGACTGTGCTATTACAAGACGGGAAGGGTCAGGTCTGGTTACTGTTCCTAGATTATTGACTACTGCCGGTCAGCGTAGCTTCATCTATTTGTCCCCACTATTTTTTAATACTCTCCCAAGTAATTTGAGAGGTTTACTCACCCAAAAATCTTTGGATTACATTTGAAAAAGTATCTGGTTAACTCTCATGGCTGGGATAGTGCCCAGAATTTCTGGAATGCATTAGGATAGTATTATTATTCCAGTTGAATAGATTCATTTCATATTTCATCTTATATCATGTTCTGCACTAGGTAATATCAGGTCAATATAATTTATTATAATAAAGAAATTTTGTTGCATGTAGTAACACATTTTGTATGTAAAAATATTAATATATTGTAGCATCATTATTTTATCTTGTTTTTTGAAAGTAATTGATTTCAGTTGTTAATGTATATTGTGTATAATGGTAATAATAAGTAAGTACGGTAGTCAAAGTGCGGCTGCTCCTTCCCCAAGCTCGAGCTTGCTCTTTTGGGGAAGTAATTCCTTATGTTTATTTGCATTTGTTATTATTGATTCATTTTGCTGTTCTATTTGTACATTGTAAATTGTTGTAATGCTTTTTCAAGGAATAAAAATAAATAAATAAATTCTCCAACCGCCAATTTTGTTGGCTCCTGCTCTATAACACAAAAGAGAACAAAGTCATTGAATTTAAAGTCTTCTCTTGATAATGTACGTCAAGAGAATGACTCAGCTTGAGTTAAAAAGGACCTATAACTTGATAGTTATACAGTTACAGTTAAATATTGTCCCATCAATCGTTTTATATAGTCTGTCCCAGCAAATTTTCTGTTTTCCATATTCTCTTGGTCACTATATGTTCATAAAAATGTCTCAACTTTAATAAATTTATTCTCATTTATACAATAAGTGTTATTTTCAATTTAAAGGAAAATTAACAAGTTTTGTTATGTTTTCATTAAATTGAACATCAAGTAGCTTACACTTATTTTATTAATGAGGAATAAATATAACGGAGAGAAATGTGAAAACAGAAAAAATGTTTTGATGAAAAAATAACTCCAGCTCGCCCATAATTGGTTCAAAAATTATAAATTTGTCTCAAATTGTAGAAAGCATTCTGATCTACAATTTAAGACCAAATTTATAGTTTTTGAACCAATATTGTTCAAGCTTGAGTCATTTTCCCATCTTGCCAGCTAGAATGTCTTCTTTGCTTAGACAGACTATATATCGTGAATTTTTTTCAATCTATATCATTATTATTAGCCGTCAAGCTCCCAGATGGAAGACACTGAGCAAAATTTGGTTCATTTCTTGTTCTTTTTATCAATCCACCAGTTTTTCATTTTCTGAGAGAACTCCGCTTTCCTTTCAATCTATATTTATTATTTAATTCATATTGATTTAAGTGAGCAAGGCAATAAAACAACGTCTATAAATCGTATGGTGTAGGCCTATGAATAGGGGCTTATTGAAAGTATTTATTTTTTTAATTAATTATGGATGCAATAATATGAATAATTAATTTATTTTTCCTTTGGAAATCATACAATATATTTCTATATATGATATGAATTCGAGTCTAAAAATTATTATTTGTTAACAACTCAACATCCTGATAATTGATTAAGTTGAAAATGGGAAATGTGTTGAGTGGGAAAGATTATTGTTTTAAATTTTATCTTATTACCGTACTACGGCTTTATGCTGGGTTTCAAGGTCGGAGACGCTCTAGTCCAATAAAAAACAACTTATATGTAACAACAATGGAGCATTGTGTGAACATGTGATCATTATTCAAGAGAAGCACTTCAAATCGAAGATTGAAAGTATTTTTCTACTTTTTGTACTTCTTTAAAGATAAGTTATACAACAACAGTATCTAGCTCTCTCTAGAGCTAGCTCTATCTAGCTTCATCTAGTACCGGTACCATATTAAATTTTCTCCAACTTTATCACAGCTAGAGAGTAAACTTACCGGTATCTCTATATATAAAAGCGAAATGGCACTGATTCATTCATTCATTCGTCACCAGAACTAAAAATCCACTGAACCGAATGCGTTCAAATTTGGCAGGCATGTTCTATTGGACGTTTAGACGCGCGCTAAGAACGGGTTTTAAAAACTTTTCTAGGATACGCCAAATATTTGAGTTTTTCTAAAGTTTTTCTGCGTTTTCTTCATTTTTTCGAGAACCAATCGGTAGAAAATTTTTATATTTGGTAGGCAGGTTCAGATAAGGTCTAGAAATGTTGTGTTGAATTATTTCTGAAATCCGTTCAAGATTACGCCAGTAACCAGGTTTTCAAAATTGTATATCTATTGCGGGTTGCATATCTTCCGCCTTGATTCGACCAATCCTAAACTGTAAATTCAATGGTTTAGCGAGATTATAGATGAACTAAGTGGGAAGATATTGAATCAAGTTTCAAACTATGTCCAATATACTTCCTAAGGTTGCGCTCAATATTAGCTTTTTACTATTTTTGGAGTTTTTCTTAGATTTTTCGAGAACCAATTGGCAGAAAATGTTGAAATTTGGTAAACAGGTCCAGATTAGGTCTTGAAATGCTGTGTTCAATGAATTTCCAATCCCTTCTGAACAGAATTTGCAGGCGAGCGAAGCGAGCCTGTTTGTCTCAGCTGACACTGACAGAGGTCTTGCAGGCGAGCCTGTTTGACTCACTTATACTGCCGATACTGTCGGGGGTCCAGGGGGCGGAGCCCCCTGGCTAGGCGGAGAAGGCGAGCGAAGCGAGCCTGCTGGCAAGTAACGTATAAAATAGTGTAGTACAAAGAGAATATAACTGATAAAATTGATAATTATTCTAGACTCTATAATTTATTATATTCTCTTGTATTAGACTATTGTAAACTCTCTGGTACAGAAGGCTTTAGTTGTATACTGTAGCAGTAGCCTATAGTGTTTCCTTTATCTCAGGGCTACTTTTATCACATTTGATTTAAGTTAGTTCATTCGCATTTGAAAATGACTATTAATAGTCGAAACATGTAATGCATCACGCATGAATAAAAAATAATTGAAAAGGGTCCTGTGATATTATTTAAAATATAAAAAAACACGATGGCAAATAGTATAAACTAAAGAGACTGTATAAACAGTCTGATTACTATACAGTCTCTATTCCTTACAAGTTATAAATATAACTTAAGTTAAGTTATATTTAAAAATTTTCAGTAAAGTCCAATATAAAGTTTAATAGCCTATACCTCATTCTGAATCAGAAAAAAATATATATTTATCGTCAAATTAAAAAAGTCATGCATGAAGGGGATGAAATCTGTAATTAGAATGTCTTATTTAATATAGGCCTACTGTGATAATATTATAATATCTACACTAAGGGTATTTATTTATAAATCCAACATATACTCATATAATTACCGGTATTAAAAGATAATCAGGCAATACCCTATAGTATTTCTAACACAGTTTTGATTTTAAAATAGTTCAAAGTTTTAGGTCAAGTTCGAAATAATTTCTTTCTAAATGGGTTTTCCCTCCAAATGCATTTACAAAAATCAATTTTCTCAAATCCTCAATACTTTTATGATTCCAATTTTTTGTCTATTGGTAAATTATAATTATGTACCCTTTGTTTTTATTGCCTTTCAAGAGACATAAATTTTTTCATCACAATTTTTTGTATATAGGCTACAGTTACAGTATATTGGCTGAAATATCTTTTGTGAAGTGGTGTTATTTTATCTCATATTTAAGTATTTTTTGAGCTATTCTGTTATTTTCCAAAACACTATTACATGTTTTATGAAATTAAAGAAATTTTAAGCACAGACTGCATCTAATAGTAGCCCAAGTTCATAATAATCATTTATGTCAAGGCGAGATTCTACTTTATTTTAGACGCTTTCCAGCTAGAGTGTTGCAAAGTTGTGCAATCAATTTATAACTCAAAGCTGAATGATAGAGAGAGAGAGAGTGAGTGTGTGTGTGAGTGAGGGGAAGAGAGTGACACTAAGTGTGTGTGTGTGTGTGTGTTAGTGAGGGGGAAGAGAGAGACACTGAGTGTGTGTGTGTGTGTGTCAGAGAGTGAGCGAGATAGTGTGTTTGAGTGAGAGAGCGAGTGAAAGAGAGTGAGTAGGCCTACGTGTAAGAAGTGAGAGAGAGTTTTTGGGCACAGAGTAGGGAAATTCTACTCTTGGGAATCATAGTCATAGAGCATAGATCAGGAAAAGTATTTTCCTAGTTTGTGGTAAGGTTTCCTCTTTCCTGGTGTGAGTATCAGTGACGGTACAAAACAAATCACCAGGTCCTCACGGAGAAAACGCTTTCCTTAATTTCTTATTTACAGAAGGAAATTCCTTCTCTGTGATTACAGTATAGTTGTCCAAGAAAAGAAGACAAATTGGAAAAATAACGCTAGCTATGTCAATATTTGTTCTAAATTCAGTCTCAAATTGTAGGAAACATTATGATCCACAATTTTATGCCAAATTTATAATTTTTCAACTAATATTGACTTAGCTGGAGTTATTTTCCCATCTTGCTATAATGTCTTCTTTGCTTGGACATACTATTCTTGATTTTAAAAAAATTATGTACCGTTTAATTAATTAATTAATTTTTTGAGATTCAAGCAACTGTTGAATTGTTTGTAGAATTTGGTATTGAATTACTGATATTGTTTGAAGAATTTTGATTAGCGATATTCTACTGATGACAAAATAATAAGCTATAAAATATAATTATGTAATAAGTGAGGTTTCTTATCGCAGTAGGTCAAAAAAACTTTTGATAAGGCGAAATCCGAATAAGTTTGAAAAACAAAGTTCAAAGATTCACTTTATCTCAACAAAATAAACCAGAATAATTAGGGTCAGTTTGCACAACTAGGAGCTTCTATTCTCAATTGAATTTTATCGTTTTGAAATGACTTAGCCTAGTAAATACCAGGGCTCATCTGTAAGTTATATAACTTACGAGTATAAGCTTAATTTGATGATACAGCTAGATTATTTTATTTCAAAAGCAATAAGCAATTGAGTTATTATTGAGTATAGGGGATAGGCTATGATTAAAGTCTTTATTACAATAAACTGAATCTTCACAGAAAAAGCTTGATACAGTATATATTTATGGCGATCCACTTATATACCGGTATCTGAATGATATATTGATTTGTTGTCTAAAACTACTATCACAGTATGTTGATAGATAAACTTTCACTTTTTATTTAGTATTTGTTTAGTATTTTTTATTTCAAAACAGCATGTTGTTGACGTGAGAGCGTAACATGTTGGGTGAAAAAAAGGTTGTATCAAAAATACTAAAAGAGTAAGCTTACTGTACTGTGCTTTTTATTTCATCTATTAACATACCTCAATAAATAAGTATAATAAAAAAAAGATGATCTTCAATTAATATTACTAATTTTCTTCAGATAATTTGTAATGATTATCTTCTCTCAACCATTGTTAAAACTGTTTTTTTATATTGTATTAATAAGTTACTTTATTACCAGTCCATATTATAAGTCCGGGCTGGACTCGTTTTCCAGTCTTGCCGGGGTGTCTTCTTTGCTTGGACGATCTGTATAGTGGAGTGAATATGGAACTGGCAAGCAGCTGGTAGGCCTATAGGCCTATCATTGGCTGTTGAGCCATTGACAAAAAAAAGTTACATACCTACTTACAAGTATTTTTTTTACTATACTATTAATACGGTAGTGTAGTTAGCCTACATAAAATAGTTTTTTTTTAGAAAATACGTTGAAAAATCAAAGAAAATAAGATTAAACATGTGGTAAGGCCTTTGGAGCCCTAAATTATTCAGACTATGGAGTTTATGGTCCTACCAGATATATAATCTATGAATTTGGTAAGTCTATGTTTGCAGCTTGAATATTTTTTTTTTCTACATGTGTTTCACTAATAGCTGTCTACATTAAAATTAATTTATTTGTGGTTCAAGACTTGCCCACCGTATAGAGCAGTACAAATAATATCCATCATGATTGAATAAATTTTATAATTACATTTTCTTATTGGAATTTTCCAATACGGAATTGGGGTGGAAATTGAACAAAATCAAACGTTGAAAAAACTGCCTTATTGTATGTAATACGAGGGTAAACTTCTTCATAGGTAAGACCACATAATGAACATGTTAATTTATAGATTTTTTTTTGTAAAACAATAATTTTGCAATACAATAAAGGTAGGTAGTAGAAATTTGGAGTAGATTTATTATTAATTTAGCTTGGCATTAGAGTGAAATAGACTATGAATTGACAACCAAAAAACGTTAAAACAGTTATTCTTTTAGTTATTAATATTTTTGTTTTAATTATTAAAAAATCATCCCAATATATTGACTAAATTAATATATTCAATTAACTATCTGTTAAACTTAATCGTACCCTCAAAATCGACCAACAGGCCTCATGAACTGAAATTAAAATTTAGCTGGTATTTTATTAAGCCGTCGGCCCCCTCTACCTAAAAAGTAGTCATCTATCATCCATTTCATTACCCACGCACAAGCCTATGAGCTCACGTGGGCTTTACCCTCATAAACAAACAAACTTATGCAATGCTACCGTATCCGTATGTTATTTCAGAAACATGTTTTGTCCATAAAACGTCATAAAATAAAACCACAATACAAGCAATAGAATAAAGAATACAATATAAAATTGTATAAAATTTAATAAGCATTGGGAAATTAGAATAAATTTATTCATTAGGTATTGTCGGTATTGAAGAATTTCCAACCACATAATACAAAGAATGGTATCATATAACGAGACTTGTTATTGTATGAATTAAGTGGTCGCTATATAGAACATTCTGGAAGCTTTCGATATCTCTTGTGACGTTACGTTGCAGTTACCTTTTCGACCAATCAGAGAACAGAACGTACGTCACATGACCTCTTTGGTCACAAAAAGCATAAATAGGAGTAGTTCGCCATTGCATCTTCAGTATACCAGTTGTTCAGTGATTGTGCTGTCGAATTTTATTCTTGAGTGGTTATTTCAAGTACTTTTGGTGAAAAATTAATTGAGGTAAGCATTCTATTGCATCAGATATTTTTGAGTTTCATAAAATTCTGTCTGAAATCAACATAATTATTTCGTAGAAGTGAAACCTAGGACTAGGACGACTATCCTGCTAAAACACCAATCTGGCTGACCCAGTAGCTTGGGTTTACAATTGAATATAAATTTACTGGAATATTTTCTCTATTTGTATTCTAAAATATTATTGAAATTAATTTGATTCCTTCCTCATTTGAAAATGAACTGGCCTGAACTAACAACGTTCAAATAATTTTATTACGCCTTGACGACTTTCCTGGTTTTCAGCTGAGTTGGCGATCGCCATCTTGTAATTCTTGTTGAATTTCTCAGATCAATATCATTTTGAGCGTTGATCTCATTTTTTATCAAGCTTCTATCCAAGTTCGCTTGATTTATTTTATCCAAGACTACGGTGTCAATTGATTTTTTATTCCGAGGTGGCTGTTCACTTGGACTAGTAATTAATTGAAACTGTACAATTCGTTAAGGTGGAAAGTTGACTTCCTGTGAGTCTGTGATTCACAGTGTGAATCCTTTGTTCGTTTACTAATCCTTGTTGAAGTTCTCAAATTGCATTGATCAAAATGTGAGAAATACAGTTTTAATTCTTTTTTAAAAAGCATTCTGGTAAAGCTGAATTATACTTTAAATTATTTGAATACAAGATAAGTTTTGAAAACTTGGTTATTTAACAAATTTTCCTTGTTCCATTTTGTGTCGTCATTCATTACGTCATCAAGAATAATTATGAGTCACTCTTGAATTCCAGTTATTCCACTTTCTGAAATAGTAGGAATATAATCAAGTTTTCTTTTGTCGTTTTATTTAATTGTTGGTATTTTAATTTTTAGATTACTTACCTTGGTAATTGACTTATTACTCTAGCTACAATCGGTTCGATTAGCTACTGGAAATCCTTTGTTTGTTGACTTGGATCACTTTGATTCAAATCCAATTCAAAAGTTTAGAGGATTCAAATCGTGTGTTGTAGTGAACGATAATTTTAGATACATACTACACCTGTAATTATTGTTGAAAACAAGTATAGCGTATATTCGTGTACAAGTATATTGGTATAGCGTAACTTATAGGCCTAGCTAAATTCTGCACATCATATTTCGCAAATTTTCTTTGTTGTATTGTGATTTGTGACTGAGCTTGAGTTACATCATTACAAAAACCTCAATCTAGTCATTGAAAAGTTTTAACTAGACTACCGTAACTTACTTGCTGAAAGGGTTGGTTTTTAAATTTTTTCAAACTTTTTTCGTTTTCAATTGGAAATATTTGCCTTATTCTTGTTCTGAAGTGTAGTCTATAAGCTTTCACTAAATTTGAATCAACATACTTACCAATAATTTGTCTTTGATTTATTCATGACTAATTTTTCCTACCTAGAATATCGATACAGTAAAAATTCAAGTTAGCCTAATTGTTTTAGCTCATGGATTTTATTTTTTCAATAAATTATTGTCTATTCGAAAATCATATAGACTACAATGGATTTATTTATGGATTTTTTATAATGCATTACTGTATTGTGTATTCCTTTCTCTCTGATCAGGGCAAACTAAAAAAAATTGCTATTTATTATTTGTCGTTAATTGAGGTTGGTTTGTTGCAGCAAAATGCAGATCTTTGTGAAAACTCTGACCGGCAAGACGATTACGTTGGAGGTGGAGCCGTCGGACACGATTGAGAATGTGAAGGCTAAGATCCAGGACAAGGAGGGCATTCCTCCGGACCAGCAGCGTCTCATCTTTGCCGGAAAGCAGCTCGAGGATGGCCGTACACTGTCTGATTACAATATCCAAAAAGGTAAAATCAGCTGTTTGTCAACTAACAACACCCGCATTAACTCGCAAGTACTCGGAACTGCCGCAGATTGCCACACGAAGGTGGTTTTATTCGGAAAAATCATCCTTGACAAGCTTGTATCGGACATGTCGAAGTGTATGTCCCTGACTAGATTGATGTACTTATTGTCAATTTTTTAGTTCCTTGAGCAAATTGCTAACCTCCGTACTGGAGAATATCGATTAAATAAGCTATGATTTTTTTTGTAATATTCTATTCATGAAAAATTGCCTAATTGATTCTTAATTTTACCTCTAATATTTTTTATAAGAGTAAAATGAGTGAATTTTCATTTCCTAATTGAGTACTAGGCTACTAGATAGGTTATTAGATTGTTTCCCAGTAGATTATTTCCCTATCAATAAAATCAACAGTTTGATTAATGAAATTCTATAATATGATCGATAATTACAATAAAGCATTCTCAAATGAAAAAAAAGAGATGTTGGATAATCTGTTGCTCTATCCAACTCTTGAGGGGTCAAAAAAAGTTGGTGTGAGGATATAGGCGTGAGGAGTACTCGCGTGTTGATAATTGTGCACTCTAACATTACAAATCAGGATTTAAAGGACAAAGAAAATGAAATAAAACACATAGATGTTGTCAATTCTCTACACTGAATTGACAACATCTATGTGTCATTTCATCATGGAATGTTTCTACAATATCGACCACAAACTCAGTTGAATTTCTAGTCAAAGGAGACATTTTTAGAAAGAAATAAACAGCTTATGCTTCACTGAAAGAATAGATATTGATTATTAAAGAGAAACATAGATGAAATCATCTCAATTCTTGTGCTAAGATTTGGACTGAATTCAAATTTTGTGATTACAAGTGTTTTTTATTTTCAATGAAAAGACAAGACGTTGTCAAGCCACTGATTTTACACTGATTCACCATAAAATCAGTGGTTTGACAACATATTGTCTTTTCATTTAATATGGATAAACACAATATCAATTTCACAACTACTCAAAGAGTTTTTTATTTTTTTGGACTTGAAATTTCTAGAATTTAATTTTCATACTAAGCTTTATTGGAACCCTACCATGAAAAGAAATGTGAACTTTATGGATTACAATAACACATAAGTCAATATGCACATCCAGCAAGCAGTGGCAAACTATTGATAACACTTTAGTTTGAAAAAGAATAGTACCTATACTTTGAATCACTTACTATAGTCGCCCACAGATCATTGGAATAACCAAGTTCACGGGATTTCTGAGCCCTGTTGCCACTGTTGTCCACCCTCACTTGAACAAAACATCAATACTCTCTCACACACACTCTTACTACCTACCCCTGAGTAGCTTATTACAATTACTTATTATATTACTCCTTGGTTATTATAATGATCTGTTGATGACTATGATATGATTGTAATAGCCTATAGTGGAAAAATTAACACCAACGTGTGCCACAAATGGAGATAGCCTTGAAAATAGATTATAATTGTTTTGATTTTTTGTTCCAGAATCTACCCTGCATCTTGTTTTGAGGCTCAGAGGAGGTATGCAGATCTTTGTCAAGACACTGACTGGCAAGACCATCACCCTGGAAGTTGAACCATCAGACACCATTGAGAATGTCAAGGCCAAGATCCAAGACAAGGAAGGTATTCCCCCTGACCAGCAACGCCTCATCTTTGCTGGCAAGCAGCTGGAAGATGGCAGAACCCTGTCAGACTACAACATCCAGAAGGAATCCACTCTTCACTTGGTGTTGAGATTGCGTGGAGGTATGCAGATCTTTGTCAAGACACTGACTGGCAAGACCATCACCCTGGAAGTTGAACCATCAGACACCATTGAGAATGTCAAGGCCAAGATCCAAGACAAGGAAGGTATTCCCCCTGACCAGCAACGTCTCATCTTTGCTGGCAAGCAGCTGGAAGATGGCAGAACCCTGTCAGACTACAACATCCAGAAGGAATCCACTCTTCACTTGGTGTTGAGATTGCGTGGAGGTATGCAGATCTTTGTCAAGACACTGACTGGCAAGACCATCACCCTGGAAGTTGAACCATCAGACACCATTGAGAATGTCAAGGCCAAGATCCAAGACAAGGAAGGTATTCCCCCTGACCAGCAACGCCTCATCTTTGCTGGCAAGCAGCTGGAAGATGGCAGAACCCTGTCAGACTACAACATCCAGAAGGAATCCACTCTTCACTTGGTGTTGAGATTGCGTGGAGGTATGCAGATCTTTGTCAAGACACTGACTGGCAAGACCATCACCCTGGAAGTTGAACCATCAGACACCATTGAGAATGTCAAGGCCAAGATCCAAGACAAGGAAGGTATTCCCCCTGACCAGCAACGTCTCATCTTTGCTGGCAAGCAGCTGGAAGATGGCAGAACCCTGTCAGACTACAACATCCAGAAGGAATCCACTCTTCACTTGGTGTTGAGATTGCGTGGAGGTATGCAGATCTTTGTCAAGACACTGACTGGCAAGACCATCACCCTGGAAGTTGAACCATCAGACACCATTGAGAATGTCAAGGCCAAGATCCAAGACAAGGAAGGTATTCCCCCTGACCAGCAACGTCTCATCTTTGCTGGCAAGCAGCTGGAAGATGGCAGAACCCTGTCAGACTACAACATCCAGAAGGAATCCACTCTTCACTTGGTGTTGAGATTGCGTGGAGGTATGCAGATCTTTGTCAAGACACTGACTGGCAAGACCATCACCCTGGAAGTTGAACCATCAGACACCATTGAGAATGTCAAGGCCAAGATCCAAGACAAGGAAGGTATTCCCCCTGACCAGCAACGTCTCATCTTTGCTGGCAAGCAGCTGGAAGATGGCAGAACCCTGTCAGACTACAACATCCAGAAGGAATCCACTCTTCACTTGGTGTTGAGATTGCGTGGAGGTATGCAGATCTTTGTCAAGACACTGACTGGCAAGACCATCACCCTGGAAGTTGAACCATCAGACACCATTGAGAATGTCAAGGCCAAGATCCAAGACAAGGAAGGTATTCCCCCTGACCAGCAACGCCTCATCTTTGCTGGCAAGCAGCTGGAAGATGGCAGAACCCTGTCAGACTACAACATCCAGAAGGAATCCACTCTTCACTTGGTGTTGAGATTGCGTGGAGGTATGCAGATCTTTGTCAAGACACTGACTGGCAAGACCATCACCCTGGAAGTTGAACCATCAGACACCATTGAGAATGTCAAGGCCAAGATCCAAGACAAGGAAGGTATTCCCCCTGACCAGCAACGTCTTATCTTTGCTGGCAAGCAGCTGGAAGATGGCAGAACCCTGTCAGACTACAACATCCAGAAGGAATCCACTCTTCACTTGGTGTTGAGATTGCGTGGAGGTATGCAGATCTTTGTCAAGACACTGACTGGCAAGACCATCACCCTGGAAGTTGAACCATCAGACACCATTGAGAATGTCAAGGCCAAGATCCAAGACAAGGAAGGTATTCCCCCTGACCAGCAACGTCTCATCTTTGCTGGCAAGCAGCTGGAAGATGGCAGAACCCTGTCAGACTACAACATCCAGAAGGAATCCACTCTTCACTTGGTGTTGAGATTGCGTGGAGGTATGCAGATCTTTGTCAAGACACTGACTGGCAAGACCATCACCCTGGAAGTTGAACCATCAGACACCATTGAGAATGTCAAGGCCAAGATCCAAGACAAGGAAGGTATTCCCCCTGACCAGCAACGTCTCATCTTTGCTGGCAAGCAGCTGGAAGATGGCAGAACCCTGTCAGACTACAACATCCAGAAGGAATCCACTCTTCACTTGGTGTTGAGATTGCGTGGAGGTATGCAGATCTTTGTCAAGACACTGACTGGCAAGACCATCACCCTGGAAGTTGAACCATCAGACACCATTGAGAATGTCAAGGCCAAGATCCAAGACAAGGAAGGTATTCCCCCTGACCAGCAACGTCTCATCTTTGCTGGCAAGCAGCTGGAAGATGGCAGAACCCTGTCAGACTACAACATCCAGAAGGAATCCACTCTTCATTTGGTATTGAGACTGCGTGGTGGACAAGTTTAAATTTTTACATACCACATACATAATATTTACATTACTGTATTACTCTTAAAATGTTCGAAATTAATCCATTGAACACTTGTTTTATAAATCCTCAGTATAATTCCTCAATTGTAAAATCTGAGTAATTTTTTATTATTTTTACGGCATTAAATAATACTTCCAATCTATTTTTGTGTTCCTCTTGAATTTTTCCTTTCATTAGCATATTCAAAAAATTATTTCAGAACATTCAATCAATGAAGATCAAAGTTGGCCTACCCTTAAAAAAAAAGAAAAATTGAAGAGTACTTTGATCTTCATTAATTGAAACTTTTGATAAATACAGTACCCCTTACAAATTTTTTCTTCAATTTAAAATTTTTTCAACTTGAAATTTTTTCTTACAATTTGAGTTCAAATTGATAGTTTTTGAACCAATATTGACCGAGCTTGAGTCATTTTCCCATCTTGACAAAAATGCTCTTCTTTGCTTGGACTGACTATAGTAGGCCTAAGGATTGTTAATCATTTATTATGAGACATTTTATTTATTTTGACCAGAAAGAAGATATTCTAGCAGGATTGAAGAATGACTCCAGCTCTGTCAATATTATTTTGTTCCGGTCAATAACACATTTTGCTCTATAATTTGAAACCAAATTCATCATTTTTAACCAGTATTGACCGAGTTGGAGTTTGGGTCATTTGCTTATCTTGTCAGAATGTCTTCTTTGCTTGGACACTATATCATGATTGTTTCTATTAACATTTTTTTCAAATAAATAAATTTTACTTGCATTTGAAAAAAGGATTTGCCGAACTATGTATACTTATTGTATAATCTGTCCAAGCAAAGAAGACCCTCTTGCAAGATGGGAAAATGACTCCAGCTCGGTCAATATTGTTCAAGAATTATAAATGTGAAGATTGAATTGCTTCCTACTATTTGAGGTCAAATTTATAATTTTTGAGCTTGAGTCATTTTCCCATCTTGCTAGAGGGTCTTCTTTGCTTGTACAGACTTCCCAATTTTCATGATGGAACAGAATTTCCGCTTTAAATATAAATTGATGTAAAAACACTCAGGGCCGGTTGCACGTACGTTCTGTTAGTTTAATCGCCGTTATTTCACCGTGTCAAGTAGAAAAACGTTCAAATGAATAATGTATTGAAATGTGATGGTGGTAGCAAAATATTCGAATGTAGTTATTCCAAATAGATATTAGAATCAATAATTATCTCATTATTGTATAAATTATTTATTTATTAAAACAAAAACATGATCTGGAAATTGCATGCTGGTACAACTTAATTGTTGTCATGTTGGTAGTACCACAAAAATCGGAAACTTTGAGCTGCTATTGTTTTCAGATATTGAAAATTTAATCATCAGCGGATGGTTATGTTGAAATTTTTAACGCCTCAAACTCTGGCCGATTAGTTTATTACTTAGTCGAGTCATTCTAGCTCAAAACAGGGGTTAACCTGGAACTAATTGCAACAAAGATGTTTTATGGTGGAAATGGTAGCTGACACCCTCCTATTTAACGTGTGAAAAATCCCACTCTTAACTCGTGTCGGAAAGTTGTTTTTTTGGCCGCCATATTGGAAAATTTTGCTCATTTTTTGGTTCTCTTGGAATAACGTTGAAGCGAAGCGTCGGACAAAAAAACTTACTGAACCTTTTTTTTAGTAAATAAAATTTGCAAGAGAATGGTGGTAGAATCATCTCTTATCTTTACTAGAAACCGAGTTACGATTTTTCAAAAAATAGGTTAATTTTCAAGAAAAACTATAATTGAGTATTTTCAGTTTTTGTTTGCTCAGATCTTTTGACATATTGCTTTGAGTTGTTCAATTCAAAACCCCTCTGGGGATAATTTTGTCCTCTACAATTTGAGACCATGTAGACCTTTCTCCCTTGTATAGTTTTTGAACTAGAGCAATTAAAAGATATCCTTGTATTTGAAAAACCCCTATTTTGGGGAGAAATGGTCTCCAAAAAATTTATACCGTGCTTGTATTGATATTTTCTCTGGTAATAATGTCTTTCAGATCAATTCCTAGCAGATAAGCTACTCACCGACCTGAATTTAGGTTATGTTCAATATTAAGGACCCTTCAAGGATCTCAATCTAAGGATACCTCTAACTATTGTAAAAGTCATCGGATCTCAACAAACCACATCTCATTCTTTTCAGCTCATCAATGCGGTCTAAATTCATATATCATATGTCAAATTTGGTCGAAATTGTGGAAAATGGCTCCTGAGAGAATATTGACTTTTCTATCACATTCCAAAAAATGTAGTTTTTTGCTTACAAATGAGTATATCTTCAAAGTCCTTGATGATGAAGAATTGTAATTGGTTTTGAATTGTAGATCACAATTTTATCTCTCATTTGCATATAATATTACTACAAGTATCTGTTTAATAAGAGGAAAAAATAATAGTTTTTATGAAGTAAAAATGATCCATAATTCTACTCATTCCACTTTTCAATCATATTGTAATTGAACAAAGTGATCAAAAGTTCAATGAGACAATTGAGCATGTAGAACTTATCTTTCTCTACATTTTGAGCCCAAATACGTGAATTAATCTTGTTCCATTCTTAATTTAGAGGCTATTGATTGTCTAACAAATCATTAAAAAATAGATGTACTGAATTCCACCATTTATTTAAGTTGATGTAAATATTCTGAATGCGTGATGACAGAAACCTTATACATAGGAGATTGAAGAGGAAGAATTTGGCTACATTTTCAATGTGTTTTCATTTTTTTATCACGAAGGACTTCGAAAATATACTCATCTGTAAGCAAAAAATTACATGTTTCTGGTATATAATGGAAAAGTCAATATTCTCTCCGGAGTTATTTTCCACAATTTTGACCAAATTTGACATATGATATATGAATTTAGTTCGCATTGATGAGCTGAAAAGAATGAGATATGGTTTGTTGAGATCCGATGACTTTTACAATAGTAAGAGGTATCCTTAGATTGAGATCCTTGAAGGGTCCTTAATATTGAACATAACCTAAATTCAGGTTGGTGAGTAGCTTATCTGCTAGGAATTGATCTGAAAGACATTATTATCAGAGAAAATATCAATACAAGCATGTTATAAATTATTTTGGTGACCATTTCCCCCAAAATAGGGGTTTTTCAAATACAAGGATTTCTTTTAATTGCTCTAGTTCAAAAACTATACAAGGGAGAAAGGTCTACTTGGTCTCAAATTGTAGAGGACAAAATTATCCCCAGATGGATTTTGAATTGAACAACTTAAAGCAATATGTCAAAAGATCTGAGCAAACAAAAACTGAAAATACTCAATTATAATTTTTCTTGAAAATAACCCTATTTTTTGAAAAATCGTAACTAGGTTTCTAGTAAAGATAAAGAGATGATTCTACCACCATTCTCTTGCAAATTTTATTTACTAAAAAAAAGGTTTAGTAAGTTTTTTTGTCCGACGCTTCGCTTCAACGTTATTCCAAGAGAACCAAAAAATGAGCAAAATTTTCCAATATGGCGGCCAAAAAAACAACTTTCCGACACGAGTTAAGAGTGGGATTTTTTACACGTTAAATAGGAGGGTGTCAGCTACCATTTCCACCATAAAACATCTTTGTTGCAATTAGTTCCACCTCCAACCCTAGAATGACTCGACTAACTGTGAAATTAGTATTCAATTCTAATTAAACAGCTGATAACTTGTTAAATTAAAAAAAAACCGCCATTGAAATTTTCCATAACCTCATTTATATCATTGCCTCAATGATACCGATCTTAACTTGATTCATGAATTTAAAGGTTAGTAATATTTTTAGGCAATAAAATTTAATGTAAATGATGTGTCATCAAGTTTTGTAAATGAAACTATTGAAGCTCCCATATATAGGGTTTGGTTAAAGTGAAGTTTACCGGCCACACTTCCAAAAGTCAAATTTCTGGTTGTAATCGATTGAGTATGGCCTACTGATGACAAAATAAAAAAAATTAGCCGTCGCTGTCCAGTAGTTTTGAAATAAATGAAGTTCAAAGTTTGGTCTGCAGTTGCTATAATTTAACCTCAACTGAGCTTCAACTAACCTAACCTGAGCTTTACTAACGTAATCTGAGCTCAAATTAACTTAACCAGAGGTAAAACTAACCTATCACAATGTTCAGCTAACCAAACCTAAGTTTCAGCTAACCTAACCTAAGCTACAGCTAACCTAACCTAAGCTCCAGCTAACCTAACCTGAGCAACAACTAACCTAACCTAAGCTCTAACTAACCTAACCCAAGCTCTAACTAACCTAAGCTTCAGCTAACCTAACCTAAGCTTCAACTAACCTAACCTAAGCATCAGCTAACCTAACCAAAGCTTCAGCTAACCCAACCTAAGCTTCAACTAACCTGACTTGAGCTCCAACTAAGCTAACCTCAAACTAATCTGACCTAAGCTTCAACTAACCCAACCGAAGCTTCAGCTAACCTAACCCAAGCTCCAACTAACCCTACCTAAGCTCTAACTAACCTAACCAAAGCTCCAACTCAACCTGAGCTTCAACTAACTTAACGGAAGCTTAAACTAACCTAACCTCCAATTAACCCAACCTAATCTTTAACCAACTCAACTCCAACTACGTCTAACTGAGTGTTAACCAACCTAACCTAAGCTTCAACTAACCTAACTTTTATCTAACCTTACCTTTAGTCATAAATAATGAGACTCATAAATTACGTTTAGACTCATAATTAGTGCTGTTTTGTACAGTTTGGATGCACTTTAAAACTTCTAAAATAATAATTAGTGTACATGTGGGCCAATTTTCTAGCTTCCACAGACCAAACTTTAAACTTGATTTATTTCAAAACTACTGGACAGCGACAGCTAATTTTTTTTATTTTGTCATCAGTAGGCCATACTTAATCGATTGCAACCGGAAATTTGACTTTTGGGAGGGTGGCCGGTAAACTTCACTTTAGCCTAGGGTTTTTTTAAGATACAAGGATATCTTTTTACTGACCTAGTTCAAGAACTATACAAGATAGAGAGGTCTACTTGGTCTCAAATTTTAGAGGACAAAATTATCCCTAGAGGGATTTTGATTTACACGATTCAAATGAATACGTCAGAAGATCTAAGCAAGCAAAAACTAAAAATACTCAAATTCTCATTTTTCTTGAAAATTAGCCTCTTTTTGAAAAATCATAACTCCGTTCTTAATAAGGATAAAGACATGAATATGATACCATTGGAAATTTAATTTACTAAAAAAAAGATAAGAATGATGTTTTTCGTCCGACGCTTCGTTTTGACGGAAATCGTGGTAGACTAGAAATGGAACAGAAATTTTGGCCGCCATCTTGAATTACAAAAAATGCTCAACTTTTACAGCTTGGCATCACTTGGATTCGGAATCTACACATCAAAATCTGTCATAATCGATCAAAAAATCAATGGCATACCACAAAAATAGGTTACCCCCAGACTACAAAATGAAAATTGATTTGAGCTTGATTTGATTTGAGAGTTCCTCCATCGTTTCTCAAACAATCAAGGTTTTCTATTGTTTAGGTGGGTAGGTATAGTCTGACCAAGCAAAGAAGAGCCTCTTGCATGATGGGAAAATGACTCCAGCTTGGTCAATATTGATTTTGAAATTATCAATTTGATCTCAAATTGTAGGGAACGATTTGATCTACTATTAAGACCACATTTATTATTTTTCAACAAATATTGACCAAACTGGAGTCATTTTTCCATCTTGCCAGAGGCTCTTCTTTGCTTGGTCGGACTATAGCTACTTCGTATTCATTGAATCTTTCCCAGCTGATTATATTCAGTCATAATTATTACAAGTGCATAGTCTAGTCTGTCCAAGCAAAGAAGACCCTTTGGCAAAATGAGAAAATGGTTCCAGCTCGTTCAATTTCAATATTGGTTTAAAAATATTGATTTGGACTCTAATTGTGTACGGTATAAGAATGTTTCCTACGATTGAGACCAAATCAATTATTTTTGAACCAATATTGACCGAGCTGGAGTCATTTCCTCATCTTGCCAGAGGGTCTTCTTTGCTTGGATAGACTATAGCAAAAATACCATTACACAACACTGTTGGAAAATCTCTGTTCAATATTCAATTTTTCTAGACTCAGCTTACAGTACCCTGTATACTGTATTACACATCAATTATTATGATATAATATAAATGATATAATATATATAATATGATATGATATAATGAGATAAATCAATTATTACAATGTGGATCCATTATCACATTATTACATCTTGTAATTCTAAATTCAAAACTTTTAAATGGAAATGATACCATGTATTTAGGAATTAAATCCATTATTACAATGTGGCTTCCATTTTATATTTATAAATTCTAATGAACTTCTAGATTGAAATGGAAAACTCAATAAAGGAGAAGGTGAATAGTTTGAATGAAATCAATCACATTTTATAATAAAATAACGGTTCGATTTTTATTGCATACATTCAATCATTATAATCACAATTATAAATTCTCATAATTCGAATAACATTGAATATTTTTCAATATTTACAATTTCAACTACAAACACTAACCTTTAGTTACATTCAATGAGTTCTTCAATAGATTACAAAGGCACCTGAAAAATACAAATGAAAAACTTTGGTTCTAGCTACCGCAAGCAATCATTGGGGGCTTGTTTTGTAAAAATTACAGGTTTTAATATTCCAAAATTTGGAAGTTTCAGGCGGAAATGCCACCGAACACCAAAGTTAGGTTATGTTCAAAACATTAAAATTTCTAAAATCTATATAGAACAAATCAAATTTTGACTACAGCAAATGATAACAAGTGACAAGGGGCCTGATGTAGTCTGTACAAGCACAGAAGACATTCTGGAAAAATGTGAAAATTACAAGAGAATGACTATGCTTGAATTATTGTGTGAAAAGAGTTTATATAGTCTGTCCAAGCAAAGAAGACCCTCCGGCAAGATGTGAAAATCACTCAAGCTCGGTCAATATTGGTTCAAAAATTATCAATTTGATCTCAAATTGTAGGAAACCATTTGATCTACTATTAAAACCACATTTAAAATATTGATTTGGTCTCTAATTGTAGATAAGAATGTTTCCTACGATTGAGACTAAATCAATTATTTTTGAAGCTGGAGTCATTTTCCCCATCTTGCCAGAGGGTCTTATTTACTTGGAGTGACCATATCAAACCAATTGAAATTACTCAGAAATTAAAAAAAAAAACTACTGGTATAATTTGGTTAGCGTTGGTCTTCGCTTTTTTTAATATCAAATTTGGAAGAGTTCTAACTAGAAGTAGGCCCCTGTCCAAAAAAATTGTAACTTGATAGTTTTATGAAACATGAACTTCAAAAACAGATTTTGTAACGAACATATTATTTCATTCATAATGTGAGTGAATGAATAAAATGGATTTTGGACATGACCAATGTTAGTGCTTGTGCACTGATAACTTTGATAAATGGGTTGGATTGAGCTTAGTCTTGGCGAATCGGCATTTTTGCAGCATTCCTCCACAACACCACTTATCTGAAAAACTAACTCAACGATATGTTCAAATTTTGGATGGCATAGATTATCATTGTTCAAAGGAACATTTATCAACAAGAAACGAAGTATCATACAATACTATTGTATGCTTAATATTGTAACTGATATACAAATACCATAATATTATAACAAAACTAAGTAGACTATCTAACAATTCTCACAAGTCTTATTGATGTTAATTTATATTTGTATACATTCATGAGATACTTTTGGTCGAACTGTTTGAGAATTTTTTCACCCAAGTTAAATTAAAAAATTATACTAACGATTTGATATAGAATTCATTATTATAATAATGAAAATGATTCCAATTTATAACTATGTGCCAAAATATAGCTCAACAATCAAAACAATAAATAATAGAAAACACAGTAAAAATTCTTTCTGGTATATATATTTTTTAATCGATCAACAATGACACAGCCGCCAGGGCCATTAGCAATTAGATCTTATTTGAAATCAAAAAACAATTTTTCAATCAAAATATCTTGGCTGGATCAAAACTCAAGTTAATTGTATTTTGGTTATATTGTTCAAGCTAAGGTACAGAAAGTATTTTTTTCAAATTTTATTCTTGGGGGTTCGAAAGATTGAGTTCTGGAGGATTCCATTCGATTTATAGATTATTTATTTATTCATTAATCTATTGGCAAAGACACATTGGTAAGAAAGAAAAGGCATAGTCCTTCGTATTTCCAACACAATTTCCTTTTAAATGTAGTCCAAACATTTAGGTAATTTATTGAAAGATGATGATGATTGTTTTTACTTTGTTGACATATTGGGGTAAGATCTTTTATTTGAAACATTTATCATTACTTTTTTATCCGTCATCTGTGATCATTTTATTTGCGCACGGTAATTATGATTTCATAATATTTAATGAATTTACCCTATAGCAAGCGCAAAAAGTTGACTACATTGCAAGTGGAGACACCCCGACAACGGAAGACACTCCGGCACAATACACTTTACTTGGTAACGGCGTGTCTTCTCAGCTTGCGTCAAGTGATTTTATACAGGGTGTTTCAGGAGGAATGTGCAATACTTCTCAGGCTGATTCCTTACACCTAGTAGACAAGAAAGTTCCACGGGACCAACCCCGGAAAACGCTTTGTTACCGAGATGACAATGGAGGAAAATTGAGATTTTTCAAAATATATTAATTTTTCTAAATTTTTAGAGGTTCTAGAATAATCAATTCCTATGTAAAATTAGCTAAGTAATTCTATGAAACCAGTTCCAAGTTTTTAACTTTAACGGTTATTGAGATAATTGGAAAAAATATGCTAGAAAACGCAATTTTTCAGCAATAAAGGTTATAACTGGATAAGGAATCATGAAATTGTATTTTTCATTAATAGAAGTTGAAGAGGAAAAGTTGAATGAGGATTCTGAAGGAAAAGTTGAATGGCGGCGATTGTGTAAATCTTACCCAACTCTCAGCAATAGCGATCAAAAATCGCTACTAAATACAAATTCATCTCTTGTGCTATGTTTCGAGACTTACACAAGATTAAGATTTACACAATCGCCGTCATTTAACTTTTTCTTTATAATTTGACTCTCTTCAACTTCTATATTAATGAAAAATACAATTTTATGATTCCTTATCCAGTTATAACCTCTATTGCTGAAAAATGGCGTTTTCTAGCATATTTTTTCCAATTATCTCAATAACCGTTAAAGTTACAAACTTGAAACTGGTTTCATTGAATTTCTCAGCTAATTTTACATAGGAATTGATTATTTTAGAACCTGAGTGACGCCTCTAAAAAATTAGAAAAATTAATATGTTTTGAAAAATCTCAATTTTCCGCCACTGTTATTTATTTATTAGATACATGACAATTATACTGATAGGTGAAAACACAGACATGAGTGTCCAAATTGTCTTCGCTCCTAATTTGGATGAAAATATTAGAAAAGGTTATGTTCAAAATCACAAATTTTCACTCCCGAATATAAAAAAGCTATGAATTATCAATTTGGAATTTCAAACTGTTAATATTTCAGTAAAAAACACCAAAAATATATTATAAATTATTCTGAAATTTCAAATTTCTAAGCCAAGAAATCTTAGGCAATAAAGCGGTAATTATCTCGGTAATAAAGCGTTTTTGGGGGTTGGTTCCATGAAACTTTTTTGTCTACTTGGTGTGAGGAATCAGCCTGAGAAGTATTGCACATTCCTCCAGTATAACATTACTGTGAGTTTCATGATATACTGACAGAATTAAATAATATTATTAACCAGTCATTCATATGATTCGAGTGAGTATTTATTTCTAAACTTGTATCTCTTACATGTATGCAAATGTAAACCACCTTTACTAATAGATTTCGATAAAAAATAGCTCTATGTCCTTACAACCATTTAAAGGATAAACAGTATAGTCTGTACAAGCAAAGAAGACATTCTGGCAAGATGGGAAAATTATCCAGTTCGGTTAATATTCGTTCAAAAATTTCAAATTTAGTCTCAAATTGTAGATTACATTTTGAGACATTCTGAGGAAACATTCTGATCTAAGATTTGGAACCAAATTGATAATTTTTGTAGCGATATTGATCGAGCTGAAGCCATTTTACCATCTTGCCAGAATGTCTTATTTGCTTGGACAGAGTATACCTACCGTAGTAAATAAAATTGTGATAAAATTTTACAACAGCCTATATCATACAGTAACTAATAAACAGTGTTAAGTAGTATAAAGACATAGGGTTGAATTGATCATCCCTGAATTTTCAAAAAATTTCAATTTCTTATATACAAAATATTCGGCACAGGACCAAGAAGCGTATAGTTTCTTAAGCCAATGCTACACCAGAGAGAATAAGCAGTATTATAGTCTCTCCAAGCAAAGAAGACATTCTGGCAAGATGGGAAAATGACTCCAGCTCGGTCATATTTGTTCAAAAATTATAAATTTGGTCTCAAATTTTAGATCAGAATTTTTCCTACAATTTGAGACAAAAATTGCAATTTTTGAAACGATATTGACCGAGATGGAGTCGTTTTCCCATCTTGCTAGAATGTCTTCATTGCTTGGACAGACTACATGAATGCGAATTTTGTATTCAAATTAAATGGGATTTGTTACTGCTTGTCCGCTATGGTATAACTGAGGCTTTATGCTGCCTCCAAAAATGCAATGATCGGCAAAAAAGCCATATAGAAAACTAAGGTTAGGTTATTAATTGTAGAAACTAACACCGGCAAAAAAACTTTCAGATTTCTGAAAACGTGAAAAGTTCATCATTCCCATTCCTTTTAAATTTTTATACATGCGTGTTTGAGGAGGACTATGCAATACTTCTCATTTCCTATGTAAAATTAGCTAAGGGATTCAATTAAACCAGTTCGCAGCTTGAACTTTTATCAATATAATCAATGAAATATGCTTAAAACGCAATTATTCAACAATTGAGAGCTGCAACTGGATATAAAATCATAAATTTAAATTTTTGATGGAAGTTGAAGAGAATCAAATTTCGATGAAAAAGTTGAATGGCGGTAATTGTGTAAATCTTACCCAATTTTCAGTAATCGCGATAAAACACTGATTTCTCACTTGTGCTAGGCCTGTTTGGTATATTTTGTCTTCTCTATTGTTATCTCGGTAACAAAGCGCTTTTGGGGGGTCACCGAGGTTTTCTCCAGAATTTTATCCCATTCCATTTCCATCGATTAAAAATACAAATTTATGATTTCATGTCCAGTTATAGCCATAAATTGTTGAAAAATTGTGTTTTTAGAATAATTTCGCAATTATCTTAATAACGGTTGAAGTTACAATCTTTGAACCAGTTTCATTGAATACCTAAGCTAATTTTACAAAGGAATTGATAATTTCAAAACTTTAAAAAAATTAAAAAAAGTCTATTTTCCGCTATTGTTATCACGGTTACAAAGCGTATTGGGGGTAGGCTATGTCTCATGTACCGGTAATGTTAAACTCTTCTTCGTGAAAGAAAACAGCCTGTGAAGTATTGCACATTCCACCTGAAACAATCTGTATTCTTTTGAAATAATAATAAATTGCAATAATTTTTTTAAATAAAACATATTTTCAATAATTGTACTTTGATTTATAAGATGCTTATGCTACAAATTCTTTAAATGATAGAGTAATGTAACCTGCAAAGTATGGTGAAGTTATTTGCCCAATAACGCATTTCTGGAGGCGATGTCATTATAGTCTGTTCAAGCAAAGAAGGCATTCTGGCAAGATGGGAAAATTACTTCAGCTCGGTCAATATTGGTTTAAAAATCATTAATTTGGTCACAAATTGTAGGAAATATACTGATCTAAAATTTGAGATCAATTATAGAACCAATATTGACCTAGCTGGAGTCATTTTCCTATCTTGCCAGAATGTCTTCTTTGCCTGGACAGACTATACTTCGACGACAGTAGACTAACTCACAATTCGATATGACAATGTTGATGGTTCCGATGACAGACAAGACGACCGCATTTTCGACCTTAAACAAAAGAAAATTAAAATAATATTATGACAAATAGAACAAACAAATGGAAAATTTCTTCACAGTTAACTATTTCTGATTCCATTAGGTTTTGTTTATGAGTAGAATGTGTAGGTTCTCCGATCCAGAACTGTAAGAAATTTATTCATTTGATACATACATTTATACAAAATACTGAAATCGGAAGGGAAAACTAGGCTTCTATTCCTCTCCTAAAAATTCATTGTTTTCCGAGATGAGGTTACGAAATTGTAGCTTTGTTTTACCATATAAATTTCAATCTACAGCTGGGGCGAAAAGTTTACCCACTCACTGCTGCAAGTTTATTCAAGTGTAGCACAAGATATATATGAGCAAGTATGAAGTGGTGGCTTGCGTGTGGGTTCATGAACGTCCAAAAAGCGGAAAAACTATGAATGAACTTATGAACGACTTTTTAGTGCGTTTTTGGAAACCGGTACCAAATCGAAAAACTTTAATAACATGGTGAAAAAAAGCTTTTTCAACGGCAAGTGTTCTTGATGCGCCACGTAGCAGAAGGCCAAGCACTCGTGTTGAGACTTGTGCTGCTGTGGAGGAGTCAATTCAGCGATCTGTGGTATTATTATTAAACGAGGAACGGAAACATCAATACACCACAAATGATCAACTGAAGTAAGCAAATCGTGCTTCCTTTACAACAATCACACCAGATTTGCTGGAGAGGATGAATCAACGAACATGGCACCGAATAAAACTATGCGTTGAGCATGATGGGATGCACACAGACGCTTTGATGCCTAATATTATTAAATTATTGAAATATTATTATTAATACTTTCTTACCAAACATTTGCAGCAGTGGGTAGGAACTTTTCGCCCACTCGGTAGGAATAACACTTGGAAACAATCATCTATCATCTCTTATGTAGGGGTTTGAATAGGGCATTCTGTGGTACTACTTCGATCGCAGAATTGTTTTTGCTTGTAAAGAAATTGGGAGGTTAAGTCGACTTAACAAAATTTATTCAATGCTAATATCCATTCTCTTAATAATTAATACAATTTATGTTTGACAATTGGTAATGTGTGAAACTTTGGCAATTACTATTACGTGTTTCACTTTTATATTCCGGGGCGCAGAAGTTTTTTTTGGCATTTTATACGCTCAGCCAAAGTAAAATCAGACAATTGTTCACTTTTTTGCTTGAAACCCCCGCTACTGGCGCGTTGAATGCCAAAAACTTCCTTCCACCCACTTGCACACAGCGAATTCAACTTGTACTGGTATTTTATGACTTACCATGCGGCGGCATCATAAGCGACTGTCAGAGTGACAGCTGGCGAAAGTAGGCGCGACAGAAGAGCGACGCAGGCGACAGCGGCTGGTCGACGCGCAGGTAGATCGACGACGAGTCGTCGCTGGCCCCCCCTTGCGGCTGCAGCTGCCCCACGCTCGTCCCCCCCACCAGACGCTCAAACGCAGCCGTGTACTCGCGGTCGAAAGCATCTGCAACGACACACTAATTATCACCATCATCATCATCAACTTTATTGAGTAATTACACACGGAAGAGTACAAAAATGTCCCTCTTACAATTTATACAAACATACCAACATTAGAACAAGTCTGTGATATTATTATTGCTGATAGAATACACAGCAATTATAAGAAAATTGGTGGAACAGCGATCGATGCAAATGATCACAGTTCCATTCCACATAATATAGTCTGGCCAAGCAAAGAAGAGCCTCTAGCAAGATGAGAAAATAACTCTAGCTCGGTCAATATTTGTTCAAAAATTATTGATTTGGTCTCAAATTGTAGATCAAAATGTTTCCTAAAATTGAGACCAAATCAATAATTTTTGAACCAATATTGACCGAGCTGGAGTCATTTTCTCATCTTGCCAGAGAATGTTCTTTGCTTGGCCAGAGTATATCTTAGTCTTAGAATGTGACAAACGTGATACAGCTAACGTGTCAAAAATGAGCATTTGGCTCACAGATCACCAACAAGTTCTCAACAGTCACAAAAACTGAGTTGACACAGTTGTCTCACAGCTTCATTGTTGTTCCTGTCATCCCTGCCTCTGTTCTCTGATTTGGTAAACACACTATAAACGTTTTCTGTAGCCTACCACCCTTCTTTTGTTGACAATGCCAAAAACATGATAATTTTATTGTTACAGAGGATGCTATGCTTATCATTAGATGAGCTGACACAACTGTCAGGTTGACATGTGCCTCTCACAGCAGCGATAATGGTATAGTTTGTCCAAGCAAAGAAGACCCTCTGGCAAGATGGGAAAATGACTCCAACTTGGTCAATATTTGTTCAAGAAATATACATGAAGACCCTCTGGCAAGATGGGAAAATGACTCCAACTTGTCAATATTTGTTCAAGAAATATATATGAAGACCCTCTGGCAAGATAGGAAAATGACTCCAACTTGGTCAATATTTGTTCAAGAAATATACATGAAGACCCTCTGGCAAGATGGGAAAATGACTCCAACTTGTCAATATTTGTTCAAGAAATATATATGAAGACCCTCTGGCAAGATGGGAAAATGACTCCAACTTGGTCAATATTTGTTCAAGAAATATATATGAAGACCCTCTGACAAGATGGGAAAATGACTCCAACTTGGTCAATATTTGTTCAAGAAATATATATGAAGACCCTCTGGCAAGATGGGAAAATGACTCCAACTTGGTCAATATTTGTTCAAGAAATATATAAGAAGACCCTCAGACAAGATGGGAAAATGACTCCAACTTGGTCAATATTTGTTCAAGAAATATATATGAAGACCCTCTGGCAAGATGGGAAAATGACTCCAACTTGGTCAATATTTGTTCAAGAAATATATATGAAGACCCTCTGGCAAGATGGGAAAATGACTCCAACTTGGTCAATATTTGTTCAAGAAATATATATGAAGACCCTCTGACAAGATGGGGAAATGACTCCAACGTGGTCAATATTTGTTCAAGAAATATAATTAGAATCTTAATAGTAAATAAATGTTGTTTCCTACAATTTGAGATCAAATTGATAATTTTTGAACGAATATTGACCAAGCTTGAGTCATTCTCCCATCTTGCCAGAGGGTCTTCTTTGCTTGGACAGACTATACATAGCCACATAGTAAGGAATAAAATTGGAACAGGAGGACTAATGCGTGTCATTCAATTCAATTGAGGACTCATTCAATTGGGTAGGAATATTGTTGAAAATGCCAAAAGCCTGATCAGTTTATTGTAAGAGAGAATGCTCATCATTATAGTCGGCGCAATCTGAGTTGACGAAAACCCCCTCCACCCAAGAAATATCTACGTTGCCAGATTGTGTGAAATTGGAACATCTTCAAATTCGCGATGAAACCCCATATCTAGACGTAGAATTTTATCCTTGATATGCCAGTAGTATTAAAAAAGTTCCTGGGTAGAAGGATTCAAGGTAAATTTGATTTTTTTGAAAAAAATTAAAAATCGCGAAAAGATTACTTTCTTTTGTATATCACTTTTCTCACAATCATGGGTTGTAGTAAAAATGAAGTTTTTATCTAAAAAATGACAAGGAGAATTCGAGCTTTCTAATGGTTTTTAAATTTTCTATATACGACCAATAATTATGTTTCAATTAATGAATATGTTTGCCAATGTCAGGTCTACTCGAACACAAAACATGAAATTTTCGATGATCTAGAAACTTTCTTGTTTGAGAAGATAATTGGGTGGTGAAAGCGAGAAAGTTGTTCAAAAACAATTGAAATTATTTTTCCAAATGTCGAAAATAGTCGGAAGATCGTAATTTGGCCTCTCAAGAGTTTCAAAGTAAGAAGAGCAGTATATGCATGAATCATTGTATGTTAAAGATTGGGGTTATTGAAGCTGATCGACTTGGATATTCGAGCTGCGAACAGCTGGTTTATCATAAAAATAGTGAGTTTCACAACACCGCGTGATTTTTCCGAAGCTGCGCTGTCACTTTTAACATTCAGTTGAATGTGTTTGCGTTAGGAGAAGTTTCAATTTCACGCAAAATGACAACGTAGCTATTTCTCGGGTGGAGGGGGTTTTCGTCAACTTAGATTGCGCCGACTATAGATGAGTATCAGATTGACATGTGCAGCAGCGATAATGCTACATAGCAAGGAATAAAATGGAAATAGGAAGACTAATCCGTGTTTTCTCATTCAATTGGATAGGAATATTGTTGAAAATGCCGATAAACATGATCATTTTATTGTTAAAGAGAATACTATACTCATCATTGACCGAACGTAAGTGAGGTCTAAGATTCAAGTCGACGATTTTGCATTTGTTTGTATGTTTGTATGTATGTATGTTTATATGTATGTATGTTCCGCATTTACGATTGAACGCGGCAATACATTCTAATGAAATTTGACAGGGATGTTCCTCTTGAAACAGCGCGTCGATGTATATGAAAGGTTTTTTGACAATTTTCATATTAAGGACGAAAAAAGGAAAAAAGGATTGAACTATTCTCTGATATAGGTATACTTCATAAATGATTTGATAGTATATTTATGTTGATATTACTAAAACATGTGATATTATGACATTCATAATAGAAAAATTATCAAAATTTCTACTTCAGATGATGTTCTTTCATTGCAGTCAGCTGAGATATTTCAGATGAATATTAAGGTAAGTTTTTCTTTATGCGAAACGGTCAGACAGTCGACCGGCAAGAGCTGTGATTAGCTACAGCTGTCCGACTGCAGTCGACCGTCGGACCGTTTTGCATGAAGGAAAACATTATTACAATAATTATAGAGACTGATGCCCGGTTTTCCAAGCACCCTCAAATTTTGGCGAATCGTGACGAACTGATGCCGACATAGCGCGTGACTGTGGCCACTGCATTGCTGATCAGACTTCCCTACGCCGACTTTCAGAATCGACGAACAATCTGAACGTACCATGAATACAGACAGTGCTTTTATGATGCAGGGAACAAGGGTGACTTTGTGAGGTCTACCGTTCACAGAACTACTAGTTAGATGAGCTGACACGACTTTCAGGTTGAAATATACCTCTCACAGCAGGCATAATGCTACTTAGCAAGGAATAAACTGAAAATAGTAGAACTAGTGCGAGTTTTCTTATTCAGTTGGTGGGAATATTTTTGAAAAGCTTAGTTGTATACAAGTTCATACCATAATAAACTCCTCACATCAAAGCTTCGTCATATTTTGTCCTCTTACAATTTCTATCCCATTAATTCATCTGTAATTTTTCAGCTTTTACAAATTCTATTATTTGAACTAGCCGGCAGGCTCGCTTCGCTCGCCTCCTCCGGCTAGCCAGGGGGCTCCGCCCCCTGGACCCCATCAGTATCAGCAGTGTCAGTGAGTCAAACAGGCTCGCTTCGCTCGCCTGCATAACCTCTGTCAGTGTAAGCTGAGACAAACAGGCTCGCTTCGCTCGCCTGCAAATACCGTTCAGAAGGGATTCAAAACTTATTGAACACAGCATTTCTAGAAATAATCTGGACCTGTTCACCAAATTTCGACATTTTCTACCCATTTATTCTCGAAAAATCCAAGAAAAGCTCTGAAAATTCCGAAAAAATAGTTAAACGCTAATATTGAGCGTAACCTTGGGAACTATATCGGACATAGTTTGAAACTTGATTCAATATCTTCCAAATTAGTTCATCTATAATCTCACTGAACCATTGAATTTACAGTTCTAAAGGATTTAAGTATTGGTCGTATCATGGCGGAAGATATGCAACCCGCAATACATCTACAATTTAAAAAACTTGAAGGGAATTCAAATATATTTTAACACAACATTTCTAGACCTTATCCGAACCTGCCTACCAAATATCAACATTTTCTACCGATTGGTTCTCGAAAAAATTCAGAAAACGCCGAAAAACTATAGAAAAACTTAAATATTTGGCGTATTCTTGAAAAGTTTTCAAAATCCGTTCTTAGCGAGCGTCTAAACATCCAACTGAACATGCCTGCCAAATTTGAACGCATTCGGTTCAGGGGATTTTTAGTTCTGGTGATGAATCAGTCAGTCAGTCATAGATACTTGCGATAAACTTTTTTTGAATGTTATATCACATGTATCAGTAATATTAACATAAATATATTATTAAATCATGTATACCTGAATCAGAGAGTGGGCAATCCTTTCTTCATCCTTAGATTGAAAATTTCAAAAAGCCTTATATACAGAATGTTTTAGGATGAATTTGCAATACCGGGCTAATTCCTTATCCCAAGTGGAGGAAAATGGTCCATTGGACATATCCCCAGAAACGCTTTGTTACCGTGACAACAATGGAGGAAAAGCAATAAAAAAATAGACAAAAAATAGCACATGTGGAAAATTTGTTTTTAGTCGATTGCTATTTCTGAGATTTAGGTAAGATATACATAATCACCACTATTCAACTTCTTCTTTAGAAATGGGTTCTCTTCAACTTCCATCTACTAAAAACACAATTTTATGATTTCATATCCAGTTATAACCATCTATTGTTGAAAAATGGCGGTTTTAAGGATATTTTCCCTATAATCTCAATAAGCGTTGAAGTTACAAACTATTTAATGGTTTCATTGAATTCTTCAGCTGATTTTACTTGAGAATTTGCCATTTTAAAATCTGAATACAGCCTATAAAAATTAGAAAAATTAAATCTTTTTGAAAAACCTTTCCTAAGGAAGACTGGTAGAAAGGACTTCCTAGTCCTAACTCCGCCTAATAAAGAATACTTTCATTTCATTTCAAAAAAGTGAATGTTTCGCCATTATAGAAACAAAGCGTTTTTGGGGGTTCGTCCCATGGAACTTTTTGTCTACTTGTTGTAAGGAATCAGCCTGATAAGTATTGCACATTCCTCCTGAAACACCCTGAATACACCGACGTGAACTTAAAAAAGGAATATTCCAGCCAAATCTCATGCGATTATATCAACGCAATTGGCTGTAATCATGTCACAGATAAACAGAAAAGAATCAGAGTCAAATCATAAACCTCGGTCAATTATTGTTATAGTCTGTCCAAGCAAAGAAGACCCTCTGGCAAGATGGGAAAATGACTCAAGCTCGGTCAATATTGGTTTAAAAATTATCAATTCGATCTCAAAACGTAGGAAACAATTTGATCTACTATTAAGGCCACATTTATAATTCTTGAACAAATATTGACCGAGCTGCAGTCATTTTCCCATCTTCCCAGAGGGTCTTCTTTGCTTGTACAGACTATACTTACTGAATGTAAGTTAGGTCGATGATTCGACTCGGATTTCAAAGTGAGAAATTCGAGGTTGACTAAAAATAATGAAAGTACTGACTCTGATCAATGTTGTGACGTCCGACAACGGTGAAAGTGAGAAAGAGGATATCGCGATAGAGCGAGTGCCGTCCCTTCAGCTTGTGTCGCTCCATGGCCAAACGTCGTATCGGCTCCTCCATGTTATTGCAGCGCACCAAATCAATTACCAGCTCCATCACACTGTCAACAACATTAGAAAACAATCAATTATGCAGAGAAAACTAATGGAATTTTTTAAACCCTATTCACAATCACTTGGAACGAAATAAACAAAATTTTTCGTGTGTGTGATTGTGTGGTTGGTAGATCTTCCATGCGAAACGGTCCGACGGTCGGTCGCAGTCGAACAGCTGTAGCCAAACACAGCTCTTCTCCATTTTCTATGGTTCTATTATGAATAGGTACTGTATCTGTGATGTAGCGTGACATACACAGCGCTACAACATGCCATCTAGTCCATCGTCTATAGTCCATTCACGATCACTTGAGACGAAATAAACAAACCTTTTGCGTGTGTGTGCGTGTGTGTATTGGAAGGTCTTCTTCTATGCGAAAAAATTGGCTGCAGTCGAACAGCTGACTCTTTTCTGGAGCTGTGATTGGCTACAGTCCGACTTGTATTGTCTCAAGACTGTTGTCTTGAGCTGTGGTTGGCTACAGCTGTTGGTCTGTGGCCGAAAGTTTCGCATAGAAGAAGACCTTCCATTACACGCATACACTCTCAGAAAGTTTGTTTATTCCAAGGAGGTTCATGGAGATGACATAATATGATATTATCCTATTCAACCCATTATAAATCTTTGTCTCCACTTTTTCATCACTTTAGTCAGCTGGGGGTCACTCCCATAGAGAAATCTTAGGTGGATTTGGCCACTGATGTTTTGGGTATATTGGAAATGATTCTAAAGTAGAGGCAGATGATCACAGCGCAACGAGTGGTGTGAGTTAGCGTTATTGCTTTTGCTGGATGTAAGTTCTATAGTTGAATTATTTATCTCTGTATTTTATATTTTAGTGATGTGATATTACTTTAAATAATTCATGTTAAGATTTATTGTGATGACGATAGTACATCTAGTATTCAACTGTTTATTGTTTTGTATGATCAGCCATCCTATTATATTAAGCGAGCAATTTCTGTTTGTATGAATGTTTGTATGTAAAAAAAAACACGGATCTAGAAAACGGCTTTAACGATTTCCTCAAAATTTGAAATGCAGTATAACCGTGATGGAAAAATAAGATTGCACCAGGTCTCATGTCCAGGATAACTCTCTGGCAGGATTAAAAGAAGAATTAAATATTCCTTCAGGAATACTCTGATGTACTTAATTTAGGCTGTTCTCGTTAGCTGATCAACGCTATCTTGCGGGAGTAAATGTAGTTACATTCAAGTCTAGAACACAATAACACAATCATGTTCAAGTCAAAAAACTGTGAGAGTTGATCAATTTTGAATTTATTTTTACAATAACACATTTTATGTAATTCAACATTTCGGCCGCAGCCTTAGAACGAAGCTCTGTACCAGATATTTTTGAATAAATTTATATCTTATCTCATAATTTTTCAGGTAACTGACCTTCGCGACACAGTGGTTCGATCGGTGATAAGGGCACTGACCAATGAACTCTGCTGATCATCTTGGTTCCATAATATGTACATAGGTTGGCCCACCTGGAACAAAAACAGATCACTAAAATAAATTCTCGACAGAATAGCACACTATTATAATTAAAACTCAAACACTGACAATCTAAACAGAATCAAACAGATATAGATGAAAGTCATTCCAATTTGATTAATATTAGTAGTTCTGTGAACAGTGGACCTCACGAAGTCACCCACGGATGGGGCATTATTCATGAAGGGAGGACTTAGTTGTGTTGAGTTTCATTAATTGCATGCGTCATTGCCTATAATAAACGTCACAACATGCAATTAACAATAAATTCGACAGCTGGTTAAGCATGAATAATGATTCTATAGTCTGAACTCTATGTTCAGAAGTATGAATGTATCTAGTAATATTATTAGTATGGAGGTAATTCCTTTCCTTCTCCTTTTATATTATCCTTAAAATGCAATATTTTAAAAACCCTTACATATACATCGACGCGCAATTTCAAGAGGAACATTCCTGTCAAATTTCGTCCGAATGTTTCCTTTATCTTGTATGTATGTATGTCGGCTCAACAGCCCATGAAGGGCCACCTAGGCCTACCAGCTGGTTGCCAGTTTCAAATTCACTCTACTGCTCAACCCGTCCAAACCAAGAAGACACCCCGGCACGACGAGAAAACGGCCTCAGCCCGGCCAATACCGGCCCAAAAGCCATAAATTCTCAATCAGAACTCACATTTTCCGAACAAACACTGGCCGAGCCGAAGCCGCCCCCTCCACCCCGCCAGAATTCCCCCCCGGCCGGACAGACCATACAGCAAGCAGATAATCATCAACCAGGATAGAGGTAACGTGTGGTTAGCACGTTGATCCTCTCAACCATGAACCAGTCTCCACAACCAATTGGCGGCGCAGGACACCTCTGAATAACATGCAGTTAATCAGTAGAGTGTAATGCAACAATTACTATTCCTCCAGAGACGGGAAACGACTGACTGTCTTTACTAACGACAGCCAATCTCCCAAAGGAGGCGCAATTTCAAGAGGAACATTCCTGTCAAATTTCATCCGAATGTTTCCTTTATCTTAGGGCTACTTATCTAGCTACTTATCTTAATTACTGTTTTTATTTTAAATAATGACCACAGTACCATTTTCAATTTTTTTCATGCATAACTTGTTTCGATTATTAATAGTAATTTTTTCATCCGAATTTATAGCAGCGTTTTGTCGTAAATGCGGAAGAAACACACATAAAAAATGCAAAATAGTTTTCTTAAATCTAGACCTCACTTACGTTCGGCCAATAAATATTGGCATGAAAACAAATTCAAATTGCTAAATAATAGATATTCGAGTAGTTGGCGTGCAAAGAGAAATAATTGATTAAAATAAAAAAAATTATTGAAGCAGTATAAAACATATTGGATTATGTTTCCTCTATCTTGGGGCCACTTCATTACTGTTTTTTTTTATTATAAATGTTAATCTCATTACCCTTTTTCAATTTTTTTTATTCATGTGACTATTAATAGTCGGAACTTTTAGACTATTTCAAATGAATAAAAATAATTGAAAAAGGGTAATGATATTAACATTCAAAATAAAAAACAAAATATTGGAGTATGTTTTTAAATGAAAATTGCAATCACAGTACCTTTTTTGAAATTCTTTTATTTTAACACAAAAACTTTTGTGTTCTTTAGAGTTATTTTAATGTGTAAAACTTTCAATTATTAAACTTTTCCCTCGACAAAATTGAGCAATTAATGGCTTCCAAGGCATGAGCTCAAAGTACTCTAGGTGATGAAATTCTTCAATTTTGTTTAAACTCGACAAAAATGATATACGAAATAGAAACGCATTTTCAAGCTAAAAACAATGAGCTATAATTTCATCACGATCCGTTCACTTTTACAGAAGTTGAGGCAGGATTCACAGACGGCAGCTCGAGCTCACACTTAACCAGTGAATTTCACTATTTATTGGTTTATTATATATTAGTAGCCCTAAAACGAAGTGAACATTCATAATAGTCCAGTCAATAAAGCCTGTCCATAGAGCGCATGAAATATGCCCCAATTTTTGACCTCGGGGATTTGTTTAGACTGGTTAGGAGGAACATACTAAAAGTCCCCGGACCTAGGGGTGAGCATAGGGCGGGAGGGGGGTTAGAAGGTACAATTTTTCAGTTTTTCGCATAAAACTCAAAAACGGTTGATCCAGAGAAAAGTGTTCTGTATAGAAATTGAAGAGGACTAAAAACTGCGTTCATTAAAAAAAAAGAAAACAGAAATCGGCCACATAGAAAATTTTTTACATTTGATCAAAACTCCCATTTCTTTAAAAATATCCCAAAAAATTGTCCCAACTGCTTTTAAATGTGATGTAACTCATAAAGTAACAATAAATCCACTACCCCCTCACCCTGAAAGTTGTCGAGCATGAGAAGTAGTACTGCTGTTCGTTCGCTGATGCCTTACCTCTTCATGCAGCCGCGAATTGTCCCATAGGGTGCGAATCAGCACATTGCTGTGATCGGCTGTGGCCCAGAACGGATGGTGGGGAGGGTGAGCGGTGGAGGGGGTACCACCACCTCCTCCTCCTACTCCACCCTTCTGGTTCGGCTGACTAGTAATGCTGGCCGCATTCAGACAAAGACCGGGCAAATGCGATGATGCGCAGATACGCTCGAAAACCCACACCTGGGAAAAATTAAATACATTTACATGATACAGAATGAAGATTGATGTTAATCACTTTTGATAGGTCTGAAAACACCCATGGCAAACAACATATTGCGAAAAATAAATCCGCTCCGGCAGCTGGCGGTCGGAAAGAGTGCATTTTAAATGCAATAGCTCAAATCATATTACTTATAATAAGCTATTCAGAGTATGAATTCAAAAGTGCCGTTTTCGAAAAACCCACGAAAACACCATTTTTGGCAAATTATTCGCCATTTTCACCGCCATTTTTTATTGGATTTTTTTTGTTGATGGCTCAAATTGTAGGGCATAATAGGGGTATTATATACACCAATTTTCAATACGATCAAGTTATTGGTCGATTTGTAGTGATTTTTTTAATCTTTCATCCCTTAATTTCAACCCCTACCCTCAACAATTTGGCTGGTTAACGAACTTGGCCGAAATATTAACACTAATGATTTTTGTGCAAAATTTGGTCGCTCTCCGACAAGCCCTTCGGGAGTTATTGGGTTCACAAGAATCTGTACATATAGAGATATATGAATTTGAACGGACATCAGATTCGTGTTCTAGGGGCTCGGAAACGTGTAAAAAATATATCACATCATAAATTTTCGATTTTCAGGGCAAGACCAATAGTGCATTTTTTCGAATGAAATGAACTAATAGTACATTACAAAATCATATCACAATGATGTTTAGAAAAAAATAACTTCATTTTTTAGTATGAGTTTATAAAAATTAAACCATAAATAGAAAAAAAAATGAATTGATGCTGTAGCAATTATGTGAATCTACGTTTAAAGAAAGGGGAATAATGAAACATCTCGTCACTAATATACATGGGACTGACCTCACAAAATTTACAGCTAGATAACAGTAAGGAATCAAAGAGAATAACAAGGAAGGAAGTAAGAATAACATGCATGTATTAATTATTCAATAATTTTTTTAACAGAGAAGTATTACATATAAAATGAGCTATAAAACTCATAACTATATTATATTAATTGTCCAAGAAAATAAGACATTCTGGCAAGGTGGGAAAATGACTCCAGCTCGATCAATATTGGTTTAGAAATTATAAAGTTGCTCTTAAATCGTATAAAAAATTCTGCTCTACAATTTGAGACCAAACTATAAACCAATATTGACCGAGCTGGAGTCATTTTCCCATATTCTATCAGTGAAGGAATTGAAGGAAGAGGGCCAGCCATTATCTATTGATAAACTGAAAAACTTCAATAAATATTTGCTTGGTCAGACCATACCATTGCAATATTATCATCATATAATGAAACCAATAATAAAATGAAAGTGTAGTGGATGACGCCTTTGCTAATTAATTCTCGATATCATCAAGATTCTCTTAGTGTAACTTTACGTATTGCTTCAACCTAATCTTTGAATTTCTGATTACTGAAAGCATAACGGAAAGTTGCTGCTACAAACTCAATGGCACGCAAGAGAGAGATTAGATTAGATTTCTTTATTCATTTAGATAGTAACAAAATATTTATGCTTAGTTTCTAGATTACAAGAGTTGTTATTGAATCTATCATTTTTCCAAGTTACGCCCTAATTTCGATATTTTACATTACAATTTTTACAGGTTATTCTATGATTCTATAATATAATCTATTCAACGAGAAGTTACATATGAATGCATATGAAAATCATAGAGAAAATTATCCAAACAATATGCTTCTTGCTTGCAATCTTACTTGTTGTGCATTAAAATATCTTAATGAAAGGCGAAGTTTGGACATAAAAATGTCCATTCTTGGGAAAGCAGAAGTATATCCCTTCTATTAACACTTGGCCACAGAGAGAGATTAGATTAGATTATTTTATTCAAATAGATAACAAAATTCGGCTTAGATTATACATTGTAATATAAATGAGTAAAACAAAATTATACTATAAATTTCACAAAATAAAGACTTCTAGTAAAAATATGAAAAACGGTGATGAGATGAATGCAAAATTTACACAGATTTCAAATTGGAGGTTATGCAAAATGAATAAGGAGTGTAAGTTGTCCAAGTGAAAAGGCGAAGTTTAGACATATATATGTCCATTCTTGGGAAAGGATAATAAGGATATCCTTTCCATTAACACTTGGCCTAAGAGATAGAGAGAGAGAGAGAGAGATAGAGAGAGAGAAAGTATCCATGAGGGATGAAGCGAAAGATATTTAAAATAATTATAGAAACCAGGCAGGGGTTTCTTACAGCCGCAAATTACATTAATTTTCTTACATTGTAGAAAACCTTCTGCTCTACAATTTGAGACAAATATGATTTTTAAATTTTAGATCAGAATGTCTCCTACGATTGAGACCAAATCAATAATTTTTGAAACAATATTGACCAAGCTGGAGTCATTTTCTCATCTTGCCAGAGGATCTTCTTTGCTTGGACAGACTAAAAAAAGCTATAGTCTGTCCAAGCAAAGACGACTCTCTGGCAAGAAGGGAAAATGACTCCAGCTCGGTTCAAAAATTATTGATTTGGCCTCAAATTTTAGATCAGAATATTTCCCAAGATTGAGACCAAATCAATAATTTTTGAAACAATATTGACCGAGCTGGTGTCATTGTCTCATCTTGCCAGAGGATCTTCTTTGCTTGGACAGACTATAGGCATAAGAGAAGACAGACATTTGTGAATGATTGTGAACCAACCATATTCCAGTAGATGATCGGATGTTCGTCGACAAACTTCGACTGCGTCAGGCAAGAATCGCCCTCAGTGTAGAGAATCGACTCCAGCTCCTTGCGTAGAACCAGCGGATTCAGGTACGGCACATTGATGTGCACCGGATTCCGGCATTCCACTGTCCGTTCTCTCTCTTCCTCCTCCTTATTCTCCCCCTCCTCTTCTTGGTCCTCTGTTACACTGCTTCTTCCTACAAACAGAATCCACATTGAAAGATTTTCTTCATTCCAAAGATTTGATTGGATTTTCAAGTTCCAATTTTGTTTGAAGCTTTTTGTGAATTTATATCAAAATTTGGATTTTAGAGTGAAAATTGGTGGAAATATGTGTCAAAAATATCATAACCTAACTTTTTTTGTATAAATTGTGAGAGGTAGAGTTTTGGGCTTTGCCTGTTGTAATCTTTCATGTATAATTAAGGCTATATGTATTTCATGCATAATTACTAAATAAAGATTATGATTATTATCATCAATTGTCACTTACTATTCAATTAGTCTCTTGATTATCTACTTGATCTGACGCATCTACTTTCTCAAGTAAACTTGACACGGAATTGACCTCATGTCGTTGAGCAATGAAAATAAAATTCCAAAAAGAGTTTTTAAATTTTCAATAAATAAATCTCTAGTATAGGCTGTCCAAGCGAAGAAGACATTCTGACAAGATGGGAAACTGACTTCACCTCGGTGATTATTGGTTCAACATTTATGTATTTGGTTTCAAATTGTGGGAAACATCCTAATATTTGAAACGATACTTAGACTATAATTTTTGAACCAATATTGACCGAGCTGTAGTCTTATATTGTACCATCTTGCGATAATGTCTCCTTTGCTTGGACAGACTATAGCTGGAACCAACAAGTTAGGCAAAAAGCAAGTACGGTAAAGTCTGTCGAAGCAAAGAAGACATTCTGGCAAGATGGTAAATTGACTCCAGCTCGATCAATATTAGTTCAAAAATTATAAATGTGATTTCGAACTGTAGGAAAAATTCTGGTCTACGATTTGAGACCAAACATATAATTTTTGAACCAATAAATTGGCCGAGCTTTAGTAATTTTCCCATATTGCTAGAATGTCTTCTTTGCTTTGTCAGACTATAACTTACGCTGAGGCGGCCATTGCCTATAGTCCCTGACAGTGACATTGAGAAAGGGCACAGTCGCCTTGCCGCAGAACTGGCATTTGGTGTTCAGGTTGGAGTCTTCAGGCACCCATCCAGCCATCACCTACAAAAATAATTATTAATTAAATTGTTCTATTTGAAAAAGTAAACATTACAGGTTGAGAATGAAATAACATGAAAAAAATAGTAATAATCCTCACCTAGAAACAAGGCTGTGTGAGAGGAGAAAAGTGGAACATAATTATTATTCAGTTATTGCATAACATTTTAAGTCATTTATAAACATTAAGGCTATTCCAGCCAATTTTTGTTAAATTTTCCAGAATTTTTCCACATGGATACTATTGAGCTATAAAATGTATTTTATTTCATGGAAAAATTTATTTTATTCAATAACATTATTTTGTGAGTTATGTGGTACCCAAAGTTGGAACAGATGTCTAACGATTGGTTGCGAATTAAGTCTTGAAATTTTAAGCATATCTGTTTAAAGGCATTATTAATCAATATATTTTAATAAAGTACTTGAAAAAATTATTTTTGGAAATTATTTTCTACAGAATAACCTATTGTCTTTTTCAAGTGGAGAATGCAAAAATGTAATTTATCACATCTCTACTAGTAATAATAATATTGATTAACAATAACTTCAAACAGATATGCTCAAAATTTATTTTGCAACCCATCGTGAGATATCTGTTTCTCAAGTTTCAACTTAGGGAAAAAATAACCTTCAACCCCATAACTCACAAACTACAAGGAACAGGAGATTAAATTGAACAATGTGAAGAATTCTAAAGAGTTTTGGGGAATGATTCACAAGATGAATGGTCAAAAGCCTAAAAATAACACCATTGATCCAAAGTGTTGGCAAGAATACTTGCACAGATGCTACCCTCCTAGAATAATCTGTTCGAATTGGGAGGTTCTGGACGTGTTGCATCCGTTCTTTGATGTCCCTTTCTCTCCAAGTGAGTTGCATTACGCTATTAAAAAATGTAAAACAGGAAAAGCTGCTGGGCCTGATATGATAACCAACGAGTTTATAAAGAATCTTCCCTCGAATCGAAAATTGCTCATTTTGAACATGTTCAAAGTTCAACAAAATTTTAAACAATGAGACAGTGTCTGAGGGATGGAGTAAAGTCAATATGTTCATGATTTTCAAAAAAGGAGACAGTAGTCAGCCGGAAAATTTCAGAGGAATTTCTCTTGTTAATTGCATCTGTAAAATTTTTACTCAAATGATGAGCAATAGAATGGCCAGTTGGTTGGAATATGGTAATCCATTGAATGAAGCCCAAAACGGTTTTTGCATGTCTAGAAGCTGCATGGATAATATATTCATTTTGAATGCTTTGGTTAGTTAACAGATTGTGAGACAGAAAAGAAAAGTGTATGCAACATTCGTGGATTTCCAGCGAGCATTCGACTCTATAGACCACTCTTTGATGTAGGAAAAGCTATACAGATATGGTATAAGCAGAAAGTGGATAGCAATTCTTCATGACTTCTATCGCAAAGCTACTGTGAGAATAAGCGCTTCTGGAGGCTACACAGATGAGGTTCCGATTACGCAAGGAGTGATGCAGGGCGACACTATCTCTCCGTTGCTGTTTGCTATCTTCATAAATGATATGGAAGAATTTTTCGTGAGAAAGGAATGTAATTACGTTAGTATCAATGAGAGAACTGGATTCAATCTTCTATCATATGCTGATGACTCCGTTTTGTTATCCAATTCCAGAATAGATGCACAAAAGAGACTGAGAGCTTTGCAGGGGTATTGTATTCTAAACAAACTTATTGTTAACGTATCAAAGACAAGGTGATAGTATTCAAAAAAAGTCAAGGAAAGAAACACTTTACTACGACAAAAAAAACCCTTAGAGACTGTCAGTACAATCAGGTACCTGGGTGTAGTTTTCTCAAATTCCGGTCTTTTTCACCAGGCAACCAAAGATATGAAGTGTAAAGCTGCGTCAGCATCCGGATGTGTGCAAAGAATGGTGGAGAATTCCCGTTATTCAGTCTCATGGAATACAAGAGAAAAACTTTTTGACTCTATGGTACGGTCTGTACTTCTATACAGCAGTGAATTATGGGCACTCAGATACTGGCAACAGCTTGAGGTTATTCAGACTAAATTCATAAAGTCAGCTTTCTATTGGCCAATTAAAACACCTGGTTACGTTGTTAGGCTGGAAACGGGACGGCATCATCTTGTATTCAACATTTTCAAATCAGCATTCAACTGGTGGCTTAAAATCCTGAATATGTGTGACAATAGAGCTCCAAAGATATGTTTCAAGAGACTACTTGCAATTGACACAGATGAGAATATAAAATACAATTGGGCTTCACAGATGAAAGAATTTTTCGAAAACATAGGCTACGGTCACATATGGGCTCAACAAGTAGCAAAGGTTCACCGAGCGGAATTTCTAAGAGCTTTTCGTAAAATATTGTTTAATGTGGATGCGGCAGCGGCAGTCAATTCCCCACTATGTGAGGCCTATCATCAGTTAACAACTTACGATCGGGCATCATACCTTAAATCCAACTTACCTCAGCATAAAATCAGATTGTTCAGCCAGCTTAGAATTTCGATGCACGCCGAGACCATCGTTCTCCACCTCAATGGTGGCAAGTATACAATCAACCCTCAAGTGCCTTGTCTAATGTGTGGAACTTTGAAGTGAACGAAACTCTGGAGCACATCTTCCTGCATTGTGGATTATATAGTGGTTTCAGACAGAAATATCTGTGCAAATATTTTCTGGGTAGCCTGAATGACATTTTGAACATGTGTGGTGATCAGGAAATACAATTTTTTTTTAGTTTTGTATGCCAAGTAATGAGGCTGAGATCTTTTGTTTTATCTGACTGATATATTGGACTGTAATCAGTGGGAATAAGTTATTCAATTTAGATTTTGTTAAAGAGGACATTATTTATTATTTTATATAAACTTCAGTGACAATTGTTACAAGAAAAATGAACAAATTTGTAATCATACCATGTATGGAAGCAATTTAAATAAATAAATAAAAAATAAATCACAAACTAATTGAATAATTTTTTTTCATAAAATTGCTTAATTTTTCCAGAATGTCTTGTTTAATTGGACTGACTATCCCAACATATTGTGTTAATGCAGGCCGGGTTGGCCGAGTGGTCTGTGGCGTTACAACCTTCAGCCCGCTAGCGCTACCCGGTCGTGGGTTCGAATCCCACCAGAGGCATGGTCGTTTATGCACCTCATAAATCACACTCGCACACTCCTTACCCATGCACAAGTAAATTTGAATACTTATAGAGGCATCATCCGCAGCAAAAAAAATGTTTTGTTTACGAGTAATAGAACAGATAGAATTGTCTGACCTCCTCATCGTAGAGCATGGCTCCGCACTGGTGGCACTTGCAACAGGTGGACATGCCTATCTCGATGGCGGTGTCGATCTGTTGACGTGTCGACGATTTGGCTGGCGGGTACAAGTTGTCGGGCAGCTGTAGCAGGCATTGTTGGGACGACCACACTGACGCTTCACCTAAGACAAAACAAAAACTCACACATTATTAATTAATTTAATGGTCATTATCATTACCAGATAAAAATAGAATAGGATATATTTGTTAATATTCATTTCTCATGGAATTTACTTTGAAAAATAGTCTGTTCAAGAAAAGAAGACCCTCTGGCAAGATGGAAAAATGACTCCAGCTAGGTCAATATTTGTTCAAATGTGGTCTTAATGGCAGATCAAATTGTTTCCTACGATTTGAAATATAATTGATAATTTTTGTTCCAATATTGATCGAGCTTGAGCCATTTTCTCATCTTGCCAGAGGGTCTTCTTTGCTTGGAAAGACTATACCTACATTGGCATTGTCAGATCAGTTAAAATCAATTACACAAGTAATAAATTATCAAATCAGGTACGGAGATTTCATCACACAATTAATAAAAATAAAAAACAGTTTGACATAATTACAAAAACTCATTATGCAATGTTATTCAAACAAAATTGAGAACGTTCAGGCTAATATCATGCCGCTCCTGAGTTGAATAAAGAGGCTTAGATTTTAACCAATCCTGCATCATGCATTAGAATTTTCTTATGGTAACATGTCTAACATATAATGATTATTACTAATTTGTGTCAAATCATCTAGAATTCTAGATTACGTTTGGCATATCACAAGCAATGCAGTATAAAAATACAACTGTGAATATACCTAAAGTTACAAAAGTTCAGTTGAAGGAATCAGTTCAGTTAAGTTTCCGTTGAAGGGATGCCAACAATATAATTCTCAAGGCCTTTTTATTGTAATAAAAAAATTAATTCTTTAATAAATGAATGAATGAAATTGTCGACTAACCGAGTGGTTGCAAATTTGATGCGCTGCCTTTGCGACTATCGGTGAACAACTCCTTGAGATTGGAGCTCCAGGCGTCGATATGTTGTTTGGCAGCATACGGCGAAAACTCGCTCGCCGATATCTTGCGTCGCGGCGTCTCCCCCTCCCCACCGCCATCACACACACCCCCCTCGCCGATCTCCTCGTCCGCCGCAACCCCCTCCTGGTCCAGGCCCAGTGCGCTGCCGCGTCTGAGAATCACACCATTAGTCACTTTTATAGTCATTCTAAAAATCGAATCTGCTCGTTCAAAATTAACTGTGTATTATCTTCGTTGAATATTATACTTATATCAATATAATAGTATACTCATTTATTATATTTATTTAGCGTATGCCTTTTAATAGTGGGAAACAATTCTTTAAAACATTTGAAAACACAATTTTTGATTCCAAAACATTGTTGACCACTAAAACTGAAGCACTTCAGTTTTCTAATACCTGTATTTATTATACAGGTAGATTGAAGAAGTCGCGCACATGTAAAATGAGCTTCCTGTAAATAGTAGTTCCCATGAATTAGTTATGATGTGCACGACTCTTCAATCTTTCAGTTGCTCTTGGGAAAACAAAATGCTTACAAAGCAATAAATTACAAAGCAGTAGATTCGGTAACACTACAGACTTGATTTGGCCAGTATCCAGTACAGATACATTCTGTTCTGTAGCAGGTTTCCAGTGCATCTGACATGAATTTTAGAGCCGCTCAAAAGCTACAGTTTAGAACGAAATTAGAAACGAAAGCTCTTGCAAGAATATCTTCTTTAAAAATAAATGGAAATCAAACACCCTTTTAAAAAACTTTAAAATTATTATAACACAGACATGTTTCGGTACATTAGGCCATTATCAATGTCTTTTTTGCTTGAATAGACTATTATCTTGTTTGTGAAAGATGATGAGAGTGGAACTATTTCAATTTCGACTGCTGGCAGCAGTGAACAGTTGCCATTTTGAAGGAATGTCTTTTCTGTTTGACAGATAGTACTTACGCGCTGCCCGTCCTGCTCGGCGTGCTATTGGCTGAGATGAGGTCATCGAACTTCTTTGCCATTGATGTGGCTGCCGTCTTCAGACTGTTGATGCCGCCTTTGATTAGCTCATTCGATTTCCGTGACGTCAGACTGCTCGGGCTGTAACAACACAAATAATAGTCCATCGATATAAAATCGATAATCGATACATGAACAATTGATAATCGATATAAAAACAATCGATAATCGATATGCAAACAATTGATAATCAATATAGAAACAGTCGATATGCAAACAATCAATAATCGATATAAAAACAATTGATAATTGATAGACAAATATTCGATATGCAAACAGTCAATAATTGATATGAAAACAATCGATAATCGATATGCAAACAATCGATATACAAACGATCGATAATCAATACATGAAGTAATGAAACACTCTATTGAAACACAAGTTAATAAAAGACACCGTACACTGACAGCTGATAGTTGAACGTTTTTGAAAAAACCGACCCTTAATGAGAATAATTAAAATGAAAAAAAAAGATTGAACTCGAACAAAATTTTTATACAAAACGACGCAAAGCCAAGATACAATCAATCAATAGAAATTATTCACAAATAAATCAAATTCATTAATAAAAATTCAATATTTTACACAATAAAGTTCTAGTAGAATACATATAAAATTTTATAGATAACTCGTGAAAATTATTCACAAATCAGCAGACCTAAGCTTTTGCGCTGGGGCATTCAAAAAGGAAAAGGATCCATTTAGGAAAATTTTTCATGTTTATAATTATTTTTCAAGAATAAAGAACTTTAAAACTTAGGGCTGTTTAAAATAATTGAAAAATAAACTAGGAAGCGCATGCGGAGGCAGCCGCAGATTGAGCGGAGTGAGCTTTCTTTTTGTCCAAAAGTTTTTGAAGCGTAGACTCGAAAATTTGATCCCAGTATTTTAAGCCTAGCTGAACCTAGCTGGCTTAAAATGCTTTAAAATTAAAATGCTTTTTAATTTTTAATTTAAATTTTTCATTTTTAATCCTTAATTTAATTTTCTCTTAACCAAACAAATCTTAAAAGGTCGTTTATTTCTTCTATTTCTATGTAAAATAATATTGGAAGTTTTTCTAAGTTGAAAATAATCGGCAAAAAAAATGTTCTGCTCTGGTTTCGAAACCCCCCTGGTAAGCAGTGAAATCCTAGTCCACGTCGCTAACCACTGGGCTATGAGGGTTTCGATAAGGAGCCGATTCTGCCAGTGATACCAACATGATTTCAAGAGCATAATAGACTTTTCTGACCAGGAATGTTTCTCAAAACTGATGTTAGGTTGCAATCCTGCAGTGCAGAGAGCATGAATATAGCATGAATAATGTGTATAGTAATAGTGTGTAAGCAATCCTTTTTTTTCCTTTTTTCGTCCTTAATATGCAAATTTTCAAAATGTTCTATAGCCTATAACCTGGGCGTCCATGTCTACTATCACCATGGCAAGTTTGAATTTAATCGGTCAAGCGGTTCCGGAGGAGTAGTTATACAAAGAGTGACTTTCCTAATCCACTAGGGAAGCGCATGCGGAGGCAGCCGCAAATTGAGCGGAGCGAGCTTTCTTTTTGTCCAAAAGTTTTTGAAGCGTGTGGACTCGAAAATTTGATCCCGGTATTTTAAGCCTAGCTGAACCTAGCTGATGGTGAAAGTGGCTCATTCTATTACCATGTAATGTTATGAAATGAGAATATAAAATACAAGCAACGACCTTTAAGTGAATGTTTTCTCAAGTGAGTGTTTATTTTGATAAAATAAGGCAAGATGAGAAAATGACTCCAGCTTGGTCAATATTGGTTAAAAAATATTTATTGGGCTCAAATTGAAGGTCAGAATGTTTCCTACGATTGAGACAAAATCAATAATTTTCAAACAATATTGACCGAGCTGGAGTCATTTCCTCTATGAGTGGTTCAACTTTGTAAATGCAGCATTTGACGTACCTTTTTTGGTCTCAAATGTGCTCTGATTGTTTAAAATAATTATTCAGTAGCAAACTATAAAGGAAAATCAATATAAACTTGAAAAATTGCGAAAAAATAAGCCTATTGGATGAAATTTGGGCAAAATTTTGGTGTATTTCCACAACAAGCTTCCATTGTTTGTTAGCATGTTGAGAAATATTGAATGAATGCAAATGAATAAATAATTTTATTAATAAAGACATCAGGTAAAAAACACATTTTGCCTCCTTCACACAGTACAATATAGTTATTTGTGTATCAGTACGCAAAGAGTGATTTTGCTGCATCAAGAGAAACACTTACGCACGAGCCGCAGGCCGTATTACACATTAAGTTTTTCCAAACTACCATGTTAAATGTGAAAGGTTGAAAATAAAATTAAAATAGTCATCTCAGTTATTTATCATTGAATCCTGACAAATCAGGCACCATTTTATTCAGAACTAGCCGGCAGGCTCGCTTTGCTCGCCTTCTCCGCCTAGCCAGGGGGCTTCGCCCCCTGGACTCCCGACAGTATAGGCAGTGTGAGACAAACAGGCTTGCTTCGCTCGCCTGCAAAACCTCTGTCAGTGTCAGCTGAGACAAAAAGGCTCGCTTCGCTCGCCTGCAAATTACGTTCAGAAGGGATTAGAAATTTATTGAACACAGCATTTCTAGACCCAATTTGGACCTGTTCACTTAATTCCAACTTCACTTAAATTCACTTAATTCTCAAAAAATCTAAGAAAAACTCCGAAAATTCTGAAAAATAGTAAAACGCTAATATGAAGTGTAACCTTTGGAAAGTATATTGGACATAGATTAAAACTTAATTCATTATCTTCCAAATTAGTTCATCTATAATCTTGCTGAACCATTGAACTTACAATTTGGATTTGTCGTATCAAGGTGGAAGATATGCAACTCGCAATACATCTACAATTTTTTAAATCTTATTACTTGCTTAATCTTGAACGGATTTCAAAAATATTCTAACACAACATTTCTAGTCTCATCTGAACCTGCCCACCCAATATCAACATTTTTTACCGATTTTTTAAATTTTAAATTTTTTATTCTTAATTTAATTTTCTCTTGACCAAACAAATCATAAAAGGTCGTTTATTCCTTTTATTTCTATGTAAAATAATATTGGAAGTTTTTCTAAGTTGAAAATAATCGGCAAAAAAAGTGTTCTGCTCATGTTTCGAACCCACCCCTGATTGGTAAGCAGTGAAATACTAGTCCACGTCGCTATCCACTCGGCTATGAGGGTTCGATAAGGAGCCGATTCTGCCAGTGATACCAACATGATTTCAAGAGCATAATAGACATTTCTGACCAGGAACGTTTCTCAAAACTGATGTTAGGTTGCAATCCTGCAGTGCAGAGAGCATGAATATAGCATGAATAATGTGTATAGTAATAGTGTGTAAGCAATCCTTTTTTTCCTTTTTTCGTCCTTAATATGCAAATTTTCAAAATGCTCTATTGCCTATAACCTGGTCGTCCATGTCTACTATCACCATGGCAAGTTTGAATCAAATCGGTCGAGCGGTTCCGGAGGAGTAGTTATACAAAGAGTGACTTTCCTAATCCATTAGAGAGTCGCTTCGCTCCGCTCAATTAGAGCTTCGCTTCGCTCCGCTCAATAAAAATCAAACACCCTTTTTTTGAAAACTTTAAAATTATAAAAAACACATACATATAACTTAGAACTTATAACTATTAGATAACTATTTTTATCCACATTGAGAATGGGCTTAGCTCCCGAAACATGTATGTGTTTTTATAATTTTAAAGTTTTCAAAAAAAGGGTGTTTGATTTTTATTTATTTTTCAATTATTTTTCAAGTTTTAAAATGATTATTCAAGTAGACTTTCTTCATTTATTTTCCGTGTCAAACTTATACGAGTAAATTCAAAATTCTCTATGGTGTTTTTTATTCTGAGGGGAAATTTTATTAAGTGAGTATTGGAAAGGGACATAACCTGAATTTGGACATTTTTGTCAAAAGTTTTGGGCGAACGCCTGTTTATTCGTTCCTTCAATTGTATTTTTCTAATGAGATAAATAAATAAAAAGTCTACTTTAATTTATTGTGTATTTCAATACATACCTGTAATACATAGCTTCATTAGATAGTTTTTATACAGTTTTTTATACATTATCTTATTTGAAAAGAAATTGATCATTCTTCATATTAGTGATAGAGAGTTTGAGAAAGTCAGGAGGAGAAACTCACTTTATATGATTTGATAACATCGCATGTTTGTGCGACACGTACTATACTATATTAAATTTGCTCCAAACACCCAGTGAATAGAGTAGGTACCGTGCACTACCTTGAACGTTATTCACCCTGTGCTAGATAAAAGAAAATGAAAGACACCGAGAAAAAGAGAGAAAATTGTAGGATTGTAGAAAAAAATGAAATAAAAACAGTGCAACACTCTCTAACCTGAAATTACTGAAAGCGTTTTCAATAATTTGTCCACTCTTAATAAGATCCGCCTTACGAAGACTAAATCTGCCTGGTGAGTATCGACTGAAATAGATAAATAAATAAATTTAAAAATAAAATAAAAAATAAAGTAGTATTGACTGAAACAACAGAATAAGAAGAACAAAATTAAATAAAAATGAAAAAATAGAAAGAATATTAGAGTAGTACCGGTATTGACTGAAACAGTAAAAAAAGAGAATAAAACCTCATTTTGTGAAAAATATCATGATTGAAGTTAGTAAATTATGCAATGCAATGAAAATTTCGAGCTCCAACAGATCTTGGGCGGAATTCAAGTGACTACTATTGTTCACTCTTAATACACTTGTAACAATTTATAATACAAATGTGAAAGCTCGTGGCTCAACTTTAGTGCCCTCTCTCAAGATATTGTATCGCACTCGAATCAGCCAACCTTAACAAATTAGAGCTTACGCATTGCGAAATTGGTGCAATGGTAGAGTCTGTGTAAGCAAAGAAGAGCCTCGGGCAAGATGGGAAAATGACTAGAGCTTGGTCAATTTTGGTTAAAATATTATCAATTTGATCTCAAATTGTAGGAAACAATTTGATCTACTATTAAGACAACATTTATAATTCTTGAACAAATATTGACCAAGTCATTTTCCCATCTTGTCAGAGGCTCTTGTTTGGACAGACTATAGCAATGTGGTTTAGCCTTCCAAGTTCATTCGTTGGGACAGAAGGTCGCTTTCCGAGACGAGTGTTTTCAGAGCGCCTCGCAGCTGTTTGGGTAGCCAAAGTCAACTTTGGGCTTTTCAACTTATGGTGGTAAGAGGAAAGTCAATGACTCCAGCTCGGTCAATATACGTTCAAGGTTGATAAATTTGTTCACAAATTGTTGGAAACACTCTGATCTACAATTTGAGACGAATTTTGTAAAATAATTGTATAAGTTTTGAACCAATATTGACCGAGCTGGAGTCATTTTCCCATCTTACCAGAATGTCTTCTTTGCTTGGACAGACTATTCATTACAGTACCTTAATACACTTGTAAAATGTATTAATAAAACAATGTGGAAGGCGGCGTATATGAAGACTAGCTTTCAATTCAATTTATAATATACATATACATCCTAAACATCTGTTTATCAGATAGAGGATGAGTAAAAAGATGTTATGGATGAAACTTACGAGAAAGGCAGTTTGAAGGTGGATCCAAGAGTGGAGGCACGAGAGGTCGGTGACGCCATCATGTCGCCACCATCAATCGGCATTGTAGAGGAACGGTGCAGCGGCGCACGACTCACCTGCAATCAATCAATCAACCAAATCAATCAATCCATAAATCAACAATCGACCGATCAATCAATCAATCCTCAAGCAATCAACCGAACATCAATCAAAAAATCAATTAATGAACACGTCAAGAAATCAATCAATCAAGCGATTATCAATTAAACAGTCAATCAATCAATCAAATAACCAGTCAAACAATCAGTCAATCGATAGATCAATCTTGCCGGCAGGATTGGCCGAGTGGACTGGGGCGTAACAACCTTCAGTCCACTAGCACTACCCGGTCGTGAGTTCGAATCCCACCAGAGGCATGGTCGTTTAAGCACCTCATAAATCACCCTTGCACTCTCCATTACACAAGTAAAATTAGATACTTATGTGGGCATCATCAGCAATAAAAAAAATATAAAAAATCAACCAACCAATCATCAATTAACCAGTCAAGCAATCAATAAACCTATAAATTGATTAATCAATCCATCCATCAATCAAAACAGGAAGAAAACTGCGTGTTTTCTCATTCTAAAGGTTAGGACTATTGTTGAAAATGTCGAAAACATGGTTAGTTTATTGTTAAAGAGGATGCTATCTATGTTGAAAAATGTTGTTAATGTTTGTTACTAGATGATCTGACACCAGAAATATAAGAAGTATAATTGACAATAGAGCAGGAATATTGATGAGAATGCAAAAATCACTATCTAGCTAAAATGAAAAAATAATGCGTGTTTTCTCATTCAATTGGGTAGAAATATTGTTGAAATTGCCAAAAAACATGATCGTCTTATTGTTACAGAAGATGCTATGTTCGTTATTAGATGAGCTGACATGACTGTCAGGTTGACAATAGGAGGAATAATGCGAGTTTTCTCATTCAATAGAGCAGGAATATTGTGCCAAAATCACTATAATTTATTATTACAGAGGTTCATTATCAGATGAACTGACATGACTGTTTGAAAGCAGACTCGTTTCAAATCTAGAAGATAATTTCGAATTTTGAAGTATAATACCTCGGCAGCAGGCGACTCATCCTCAACATCGCCATCATCATCATAATCACCATCATCGTCATCATAGCCGTCATCAGTGTCATCGTCATCATCATCAGCACCCTGATGAAAGGTGGCGCTTCTAACGACACGAGTCGCGCCCTAAAAAAAAAACAACCAATCAATCGATAAATAAATTAATCAATCAATTCAAACCACAAATCAATCGACCCATCAATTAATCTTAATGAGTAGTTGTGAAGGGGATAGTTGAATGAAAATATATTGTAATGCCACAGATTTATTAGAAACTCGAGTTTATCAGAGATTGATAATGGTGTAGCAACTAAATAATAAATGAATAAAATTAAATGAAACCGGTATCTCAATTTTCTATTAAATCTGTGGTTTGACAATATCCTGTCTTTTCATTCAAAATAATCATTCAATAAATATATTGTATAAAAAATGTAGTTGTGTACACAAGTACAAAACATTTGGAAAGATTTTATACAATACTAATATACAGAAATTTATACAAACCTCTTTGATACAAATTGAAGTTATGTTAAGTCACAAATATTATGGAATGCTTTTGGATCGGTGACCAGAATGTGACAAAGGCGAGTGGAACCTACCCTCATGTGTATAGTCTGTCCAAGCAAAGAAGACCCTCTGGCAAAATGGTAAAATGACTCCAGCATGGTCAATATTTATTCATGAATAAATTTTTCATTCACCATGTAAACATCATCATCATCATCATCATTCACACACTCATCATCCCCTTTGCTTAAAATACTTGCTATCAAGTAGCAATTAAATGTAGCAATAAATGAAAGAATTATAAATAATGTGGTCTTTATAGTGTTAAATTATAGATCAAATTGTTTCCTACGATATAATATCAAATTTTTCAACCAATATTGACCGAGCTTGAGTCATTTTCCCATCTTGTCGGAGGGTCTTGTTTGCTTGTACAGACTATAGCTTCACACCACAATAGTCAAAATACATTTACTTTTGAGTAATAAATGTATTTTTTGACTGAACTGAATTTTTTTTGAAACCGATTATTTTATAGTCTATCCAAGCAAAGAAGACCCTCTGGCAAGATGAGAAAATGACTCCAGATCGGTAAATATTGGTTCAAAAAATATCAATTTGGTCTCAAATTGTAGATCAGAATGTTTTCTACTATTGATATTGAAAATCAATAATTTTTGAACCAATATTGACCGAACTGAAGTCATTTTCTCATCTTGCCAGAGGGTGTTCTTTGCTTGTACAGACTATAGCTTCTGATCTGACTCAGCAGAATAAATAAATCTCTCTGCAAAAGTTAGTTTGAAATACGATATAGGAAATTCTGATTTGAGATCATTGATTCTCACCGGTTTCCGAAGCGACCAATCACCGGCCGGCTTTCGTCGGTCGAACAGAACGGGCGCGCCTGATTGGTCCAACTCAATGTGTGAAGCGCTCACTGCCCGAGCATCACTACGGCGCACCGAGAAGCGACGCTTGTCGCAATTCTGATGATTGGACACTTTTTCATCAGCTGCCACGTCATCATTCATTAGTGCTCCTGTAAAATCAGCAGGAGTTTTTCAATTGAGTTTAAAAATTAAACAGAGTGTTTCAGAACTCCCTACAAATATTCTATGACATGGTTCCTGGGTAAGGAACATATCTTAATATTATTTATAAACTATCCAAAAAACCTCAATTACTCACACAGCCGTCATTTTTGTTTTCACCTTAATCGTTTGACAACATCAAATTTCAGATGTTAAAATAGCACAACAAACAATGGTTTGTTGTTTTTCAAACGAAATACTGCTCGATTGATCCATCAAATATGTGAACAAGATAGATCTTACTTAGAGTACAGAATAAAAAAGATGTGGTGAAATAAATTGATGTAATTGAGTGATATGCAATAAAATTTTATTGGCATACAAGAACATTCAAATTTGTATCAAATTATTCAAGGGAAACTCGATTGGTTATGCAATAACTATACGCTATTCAAGATAATTAAGGTCGGAATAAACAACCTTTTTGCATGTTTGTGTGTAAGTGTGGGGTGGCTACCTTGGCCATGACAAAACTTAACCTATAAACGACGCAGCGTAGACAATGCGTTTCAATGCGTTTTTTCGTCGGGACTGTTGCGTATTTCTACACAGTTTGTCATTACAACAGTAGCAGCCCTGTTTGTTTACTTTGTGGGTTTGTTCAATTCGTCTCGAGTCATCGTGAATGAGGTATAGTACAATAGAGAATCTTCACAATATATGGACAATACGTGTATGATGTTATAGTCTTTTTTGACTTGAGAAATAACACTCATGGTTATAAAACAAGGTTTGGTCATATAGTAGAGAGGCACAGAATAGATCTTTTAACGAAAAAACTGTATTCAGGAGTAAGAAGTGATTTGTGAGGTTACCAAGCAGTCTGCGAATATTAGATGATCCTAGATTGTTTGCAAAGAGTTTAGAGGAGTATCTGGTGAAATTATCACTGTATTCTTTTCAAGAATTTGACATTGATTTCTGACTGAACTCACAGTTTCTTCTTTCTTAGTCTTTTGTTTCCTAGATACCAGGCTAGCGTATATATTATATATAAATAAATATAAATTGTAATTTATTGACACTGTTCCAATGTATTTATTACATGTGATGAATAAACTTTTCTATTCTATTCTACAGTGAGATACTATTGTTGAAGCAATGAATTCGGTTATTGCCAGTGTGTTTTCTTTGCTAGGAAGTAATGTATAGCGGAGTGAATATGGAACTGGCAACCAGGGGCTAGGCCCTTCTTGGGCTGTTTGACAAACAAAATGAAATCAGTTAAATTGAAACCAACCTAGCGGATCGTTCTCGGTGACAGGAGTGGCGAGCGCCGGCGATTTGATCGGCGACCGACACAGCGACTCGCAGCTGCTCTTGGCGGCCACTGCCAGCGGCTGGTTCTCGCTGACTATTTGCAGCGTCAGGCTGCCGCGTCGCGGCGACTTGTCGCCGGTGAACAGCGATTTGGACGCGCGACAACCGCCGACGCCGCGCGTCGATTTGCCGTCGACGGTTTCCGTTGCGCTACTGCTCAGTTTGGCCAGTATGCCTGCGTCGTTGGCAAAACTTTCCGACCTGCAAAATGACCACATATAATGAAATTAAATTGTTTTATTGGCAGAAGCAATATTTAGCATAGCCTTAAAATAAGAAAAAATACTAATTTGACAATTTTATATACTATTAAAAATGAAATAAAATGCCAATTGATTATTTGCATATCAAGGTATAGTCTGTCTAAGCAAAGACATTCTGAAAAAATTAGGAAATGCCTAGATCGGTCAACATTGGTTCAAAAAATTATAAAATTAGATCAGAATTTTTCTTACAATTTGAGACCAAATTTATAATTTTTGACCAGCATTGACCCCATTATCATAAAGTCATTATCTATGTTGTCAGAATGCCTTCTTTGCTTGGACAGACTATACGTTACTAGACCGGTTTGAGATGATAATATAAAAATTAATTACACAACTAGCGCTAAAGAATAGTTACTGACGCCGAAAGTTGCTTATAAAACATATAACATACATAATCGATGATTCATCAATTTAGCTCTGAAGTATGGAGTACAATATTTTGATGAACAAGTTTATTAAATATTTCCTTTCTCTTAGGACTACTTTATCACTGTTATTTCACTTTAAATAAAAATCGCAGTACCCTTTTCAATTATTTTATTTATGCACAACATGTTTCGTCATTTTCAAATGCAAATGAACAAATAAAGTTCAGTAAACTACATGAGAACTCTGAAAAATGTATCTATATTCTCACATTCTATTAAAAATCATCTATTGACATCTCTGAAAAACCTTGATCGTACCTTGAAATGTCTTATCTCCAAGGGCAGCAAGTTATAGAACTTTGGAGCTTTATAAGAAAAATACCAGAGCTAAATAATAAAAGATCGAGACACCGATTAATAATGTATTCTAGAATGTTGAGGAAGCTTATAGAATGTATAATAATATGTAATGTTTTTTCAAGATTTGATCAATTAAAAAGTCTAAAAATTAGTCTATTGCTATTACTACATTAGTATTTGCCAAAAATAACAATCTATTGCTATTGGAACAAATGTCTGGCTCACCTAGACAACTGACGGAAACAGTCGCTAGCATCGGGACGGGGCTTGGGACTGGCTGGGGGGTAAGCGGCCCCTGACGAGGAGGGCCCCCCACTTCCCCCACTAGTGAACTCTGTACAACTTCCACTGCGATTTCGTTTCACAAGGGGGGTAACGCCTTCCCCCTCCACCCCACCACTCGATACCCCACCAGTCATCAGTAGGCCTGCACTGCTGTCAACTAACAAAACAAAAATTATTATATCAATTTATAATTATTATAAGGTAAAAGCACCAGTAGGGTCAATGTTCAGGGATTTTTTAAAATTATTTATGCAGAATTGTGGGTCCATCTATATCTATATAAACATGTAGCCCAGATCCTTCTTGTTTGACTTGTTCCTTGAAATAGCTGATATATCAATTTACAAAATTATTATTTTTTATTATATAATATTATTAATTAATTAATAATTTGATTTTTTTGTGAAACTCATTTCGATTCCTAAGTGGTCACTATGATTCAGTAGTGGCCAGGTAATTATTCTATAGTGGCCATAATATGATGTTCTGTGCTCATCAACAATTCGATTTCTAAAGCCACTTGTTGCAATCACCTGAGTAAGCTAATTTTACATTCCAGAGTATGATTAAACCGCCAGAAATACTCTACTGTTATTACGATTTCTTTCCTTGTATAGTCTGTCCAAGAATAGAAGACATACTGGCAAGATGGGAAAATGACTCCAGCTCCGTTGAAAAATTGGTTGAAAAATTATAAATCTGGTCTCAAATTGTAGAAAAAACCTTCAATTCAAATCAAAAAATCAAAAATCAAATCAAAAAAAAATTCAAATCTACAATATGAGATCAGATTAATAATTTTGAACCAATATTGATTGCGATGGAGTGATTTTCCAGAATGTCTTCTTTGCCTGGACAGACTATACCTCTAATAAGGCCATAGCTTTAAAAGTGGCAACTATATAGAGTAGGAAAGTGGGTCCATTTAAAAGCATTAAAATAATTTTTGAATCAACTTTTAACCTATAGTTCAAGTAATTTATTGTGGAAATTAATTTTTGGTACATTTTTCTACTTGATAGAAAGTAGCCAGTTTCGATCAACTTAACATTCTTTGAAAGCCTTTATTTACTGCACTAGTGCAGAATAAACGGCCGATATTTGGGCCGTACAAGGTGGGAAAAATCAGCTGCCAACAAAATTTTCCGTTGACTTAGCAGCTCATTCCATGCAAATTGGTCGACTTATCCGTTACGTCGACTCTTTCGAACATTATTCAGCTGATTGCATCAAACGTTTTAGTAGCTGATGTTTTTCAAGAAATATTTCATATTGTTCCACACCTAACCTTTTGGTTTAATTGGAAATTGATTTTAGCGACTAGCCTACGTAGAAAATGAATATATTTTAAAACGAACTAAGTAAATTACCAATATGGATCCCAATCAACCTTTCTATAAAGTGATGTACTAAAAACCGAAATACACAACACGTTTCGAAAATCAACGTGACGTCGCGAATACTCCAGCTTTCCAGTCTCAGCTGAACGCTTTGTCTCTAAAGCTCCGTATTCTTGACGTCACAAAAACACGTTTTCAAAACTAGTGATTGAATGTGATTATACTATTGTGTATTACTTGTTTTTACTAGTGATTAATATATACTATTGTAGTTGATTGTTTTTCACTGACAGGTCTGTTGTTTGATGGCGGCTCCAGGGCTGAGCAGAGGAAGTCCTCCGGGCCTGACAATGCTGCCAACTCGCGAACGAAAACGATCGAACTTCTGTACTGAAAAGTCCATTGAGTTGGCTATGTTGGCAATGGAGTGCGACCGATCTGGAAAATCAATTAAATAAAATGGAATTAAATATTATTCGATGCATTTATACAGATTGAGGAAGTCAAACGGTATGATAAAACTGATAAAAATATTTTCAAGTCATATACAAAGTGTTTCAGGAGGAATGTGCAATACTTCTCAGGCTGATTCCTTACAACAAATAAAGAAATAAGTTAAATGGGACATGCCCCAAAAAACGTTCTGTTACCGAGATGGTTGGTTTAGTTGCGATTTTGCAATTTTTTTAAAGCGATTTCTGAGATTTGGGTAGGATTTGCGCAATTTTATTCTGGTCTAAATTTCCCAAGTTTATTCAAAATTCAGGAACATTTTGGATATTTTTATTTAGTGATTTTGTTTGGTGATTTTTTTTGTGAACAGATTTTAAAATTCAAAATTTGTTGAATTTTTCTTTTGGCGTAACATTTAGTGTTTTAGGAATGGTTTATGACATAACCTTTTTTGTTTGGTTTGTTTGTATAAATTCAAGAGGAACAGTTTTGGGCTATGAAGCCTGTTGTTCTGTTTGACATGAAATAACTGAATAAAGATGAATTACCGCCGTTCTTCAGAATTCGATTCTCTTCAACATCCATCTATCTAAAATACAAATTTATGATTTCATATCCAGTTATAAGAATAAGAATGCCTTTTATTCCTTCAATGCATACATACAATGCTATCGGAAACGTCAGTCAACAATATAATACATAGTTTTGTGTATTCAATTATACAGTGAAAGTTTCATAGTAAAATATATAACCCTTAATTGCTGAAAAATTGCGTTTTCAGCGTATCTTCTCAATTATCTCAATAACCGTAAGTTACGAACTTCAAACTGGTTTCATTGAATTCCTCAGCTAATTTAACATAGGAATTGATAATTTTGGTATCTTAATGAAGCCTCTAAAAACTTAGAAAAAGAACTTTATTTTTTAATATGACAATTTTCCGCCATTGTTATCTTGGTAACAACGCGTTTTCGGGGGTATGTCCCATGGAACTTTTTTCCCTACTGGGTATAAGGAATCAGTCTGCAAAGTATTGCACATTCCTCCTGAAACACCTGTACTTCAGTAAATCTTGGTAGCATTTCCAAAGGCTAGCTCGAGCTGCCGCGGCTCTAGCCATCACAACTCTATTCACACTATAACTATATTATTAATGTTCACTTTGTTAAGGGCTATTCATGTAAAATAAATCAATAAAAAGTGAATTTCACTTGAAAATTACTTCAAAAGGGTGAATTTCACAATTTATTGATTTATTATACATTAGTAGCCCTAATTACAAAGTGAAAATTTATAATATAGTTATGTAAATAAAGTTGTAATGGCTAGATCAGTGCAGCTAGGGTTAGGCAGCTAGAGCAGCGGCGATCGAGCAATCGCTAGGGATGCTACCTTAAAGAACACAAATGGAAATACTGTTAATATACAGAAAAATTGCTATTTTTGGAATTGTACTCCAGTAAGGTGGCGGCACATTTTTTAAATTGCTATTTTTGGAATTGTACACCAGTAAGGTGGCGGCACATTTTAAAATTAAACTCTCACACTGAAATAACACCTCTCAAGTTATCGCACGAGTTTCCTGTCTCATCCGCATTTTCAAGTACTGTATTGTTTTGCGTCGATACTAAGAAACCTTCAAGTATTTCCATGAAAAATCACACGAGCTTAGATAGGGTAATCGAGGAGAAGATGGGTAAATGACTCCAGCTGAGTTATTAAAATTAATTCAAAAGTTTTCAATTTTGTCTCAAATTTTAGATCAGAATGTTTTCTACGATAAGAGACCATTAATTTAATTTTGTCTCAAATTTTAGATCAGAATGTTTCTTACGATAAGAGACCATTAATTTAATTTTGTCTCAAATTTTAGATCACAATGTTTCCTAAAGTAAGAGACAAATATTGACCGAGCTGGAGTAATTTTCTCATTTTACCAAAATGCCTTTTATTACTTGGATATACAATACTACTGATGCTATTTTTTAAATAAATTTATGAATACATATGAAACCAATTGTATGTGCTGCAATAAAAATATAAGAGAGTATACCTGGTTGAATTAAATTAATGTATTAAATTATTACACATAATTATCATTACATATTAATTGATACATTAAATTAGTATATTTTCGAGTATTATCATAGAATAACCAGCAATAAGAAAGTTTGTAACAAATTATGCAACTTCAATGTGTTAATAAAGAAATCCAGTAGTGCTCAAACATTAATTATATTAAAAATAAAACATTCCTTATACAGAAAGTATGCTCCATCAAACTTTGAAGTCATCTTTCTTGAAACACCCGTTAGTATGAAAGAAAGTTGCTCCTTCGTAATTATTGAGATACAACTATAAGAGAAAAAATTGAGTTACTTCTCATAAAAGAAATGTTAATAGATTAGATAGTTAAGATAGATGGAGTAGCCTGAATTAGATAATGTGGTAAGAAATTATAAAATAACTCACACTATTAACGACTGTTCGAGCAAAAAAGAATTCTTTCAAAATGGCCAATTGAAGCGAGAGTGAAAAATTAAGCCGCGTATCGACAGTCCGAGGCATGTGCTACGAATGCCTCGCTGTACAGTCTGTTGATAAAAAAAAAGAGTACTACTACTAGTCTACTATCTACCGCGTATCGACAGTCCGAGGCATGTGCCACACATGTCTCGGACTGTCGATACCGGGTTTACTAGCAGCGAGGCAAACGCTGCACAGAATTCGCAGCGAGCAGTGCCTGTTGCCTCGCAACGCGCAACGAACAATTCTACAAACTAACCTCAAAATTGTACCACATTCCTATGCATTTTTGTGATTAAGAATTCTATTTGAGTGCAGAAGGTTCTAATAGGCAATAATAAGCATTGCCTTGAATTTTTATCTACTAATTGAGCACAAACTAACCTCCAAAGTCCAAAATATCAATTGTCAGAGCTTAGTTGCTTTGTCTCCCGCTTGATGGCACTAGTCAATTTGTTCGCGTGCTCGCATTTTTGGTTACAAAAAATGCAGATTTTTTATTATAATTATATACTATAGACTATATACTATACTATAATTATTTATTATTATTGATTATTGATACTGTATTATTTTTGATTATTGCAGATTATATTCACACATATGCCTCAGCCATGAGTTTATACTTTTTTTGCGTCACCAGACTGTACTGCGAGGCATTCGTGGCACATGCCTCGGACTGTCGATACGCGGCTTAACATCTGCCAACAAACCGATGATAAGATGTGATGATAGACAGGTGATATAGTCTGTCTAAGCAAAGAAGACATTCTGGCAAGATGGGGGAATGACTTCAGCTCGGTCAATATCGATTCGGAAATTATTAATGATCTCTAATTATACATAAGAATGTTTCCTACAATTTGACATTTTAAACAATTTTGACCAATCTGGAGTCATTTTCTTATTTTGCCAGAATGTCTTCTTTGCTTGGACAGACTATAAGAGTAGGGCTATTTTCATTTCGGCTCAGTCAGCATTAAGCAGCTGCCATTATGGAGGAATGTCTTCTTTGCTCAACCACGACTATATTTGTCAATCAATCAAGTATCCCACTCAATTTCACTGAACAGAGAAACAATGACTGGAAGTATGCTAAAAAAGATACACTTGTCCACTAATTTAATACAAAAATCATACAAGAGGAAGCTCCTTGATACAAGAATTTCCTATTCAAAGTTAAATTTGATTATTGTATCTTCTTTTACAATCTTATTGTAGCATTTATTTTGTGATTGTATCTCTGTGTACTCTTCCAAGGCATTCTCCAATGTGTGTTGTTAATGTTCCGATCTATCAGAACAGTCTGAAAGGCGGTCTTCGATAGCTGAGGTCGCTCGCGATTTCTGAGATTTGGGTAAGTTTGACACAAATGCGGCCTTCAAAATTCTTTAGAATTTTCTACAACTTAGTCTTATGAATAAGAAATACAAGCTTATAATTTCATGACGGTTATGTAACCTTTAATTGTTGAAAAATTATGTTTTTAGCATTTTTTTCCGATTGTTATTATTTTTACAAGTAGCCTACCGTATGGCATCATTTGGAGGAAATACCAAAATGTGTTCAATCTCGCCGGATATAAAAATTTTCTCGGTTATCTCATAGTAGTGATTCTAGGGTTTGAGATGGAACAAATTGCGAAAAAGACATTTTTGGATGAAAATGGTAGCTATAACCTTTCTGTTCAATGAGTCCCACTTTCAACTTGTCGGGAAGCTTGGTACATTTTTCGGCTTTCTTGAAATATCTTGAACATATCATCTTTATCAAATTGTGTTCAGTATAATCTGTCCAAGCAAAGAAGACTCTCTGGCAAGATGGGAGAATGACTCCAGCTTGGTCAATATTTGTTCAAGAATTATTTATGTGGTCTTAATAGTAGATCAAATTGTTTCCTACAATTTGAGATCAAATTCATAATTGTTGAACTAATCTATTCAATTCCGGCCATCAACATTCCAAATTCAAAATTTTAGTGTTATTCCTGGATTGAAAATTATGTGTTTACTTATTGCAATTATATTAATAACCTCATTTTGGAGAATATTAACTCAATTATAAAATTTTTGGGAGAGAAATAGCACAGGCTATGCCTATTTTTCCTCCCAATTCAAGTAGTTGTTTTGATGTATGAATAAAGAATAAAGCTTGAATCATTATCCCATCTTTCCAGAGGGTCTTCTTTGCTTGCACAGACTATACTTTATGAAAGATCACCCTGAGATATTGAGGAGTTTTCTCCATTCGATAGTATTCAAGAAATATATTATATTAAAAATGGCAACTTTCCCCTAATTTTTAATTTCTATAACGATTTTGATGCATTATGTTCGATAGCAGGGTTCCAGTGCATCAGATATTAAAATGTTACTGAAGATGAATTCTAGACCTGTTAAAAAACTACAATTTGAAACAAAATTCAAAACGATAGCCCCCTCTGACTGGATGAGCTCAGGTTAGACAAACCAAACACCCTGAGTTAGACACGGAAATAAATGAATCATCATTATTATTATTAGCGTAAGGCTTTTTTCGGTGGAGAGACCCCAAGATGTTCCACCTCGCCGACAAATGGGAAACATGGTGAAAGTTTTATATGATTTTCACTGTAGGTGATTTGGATTCGGAAAATGAATGATTGAATGAATGAACTTTAACTTTGGTTAGAGACAAACAAAAAACGTTAGATATTATAAAGCAGCAATAAACCAGGTGAGTTTTCGCTAAAAAAAAATAATTAAAACTCTATGATTAATGTTTGAGAATATTTCCCCAGCATTCAACTTGCGTCATATTGTGCACAATGTTATTTACATGCACAATAACCCTTGTATCGATGACAATACTATCGACATACCGCCTGGGGGGTCCAAACTATCGCCAACATCGATTAATAGTTCCGTGGTTTTCGATAGTTCCGGAACCGGAATCGTTATTTCGTTCAAGTCCACCTCATCGGCACTTATCTCTTGCTTGTCAACACCTAGAAACGTTGCATTGGGTTTCAAAAATCAACAACACAAATAGAAAATTGGGAATGGATATCTATTTGATTATATTGTGTTGGTGACAAAAAAAAAAAAAAAAAAATAAGATGAGTAGTTTAATTTGAATAAAAAATTATTTTAAGTCTGGGTGATGATAATAGTTACATGGTGAATTGGAAATACAATAATCGATGCAGAGTTCAGAAATGGTGGTGAAAAATGATATAACCATAGAGAAAGCATCATAGCTATAGCTGCCTCTTGGGAATGCGACCTAAAGGCAACCTTAAGGCTGAGGCCGCACTGCCGGTGGGTAGAGCCTGGAGGGTGGAGGGTAGTTGGTAAATCTATAGAACATACACACCATTCACAGTAATACATCGTATGAATGGTATGACGTCATTCTGTTTTTTGAGGTTATGTTGTCCATATTTCAGAATTTCAAGATGGCGGCTGAACTCATACCATTCATACGATGTGGATTCATTACTGTGGATGGTGTCTATGTTCTATAGATTTACAAACTACCCTACACCCTCCAGGCTCTACCCACCGGCAGTGCGGCCTCAGCCTAAGAGTGGGCAGTAGTAGTTGGCCATTTGCCGAACAGCAGAATTATGTCCCAGAACAATTCAATTTTTATCAATCTCTTGAAGCAGATAGTGCCGTTATTTATGTACAGAATTTTACGTTCTTTATGTCATTGGAAAGAGAATTCAATTCTCCAGGGGTTTGCTTCTAAGTTTTTAGATTCTAAGTTTATTTCAATAATTATTCTGTAATCAATCAACTATATAAGTATTGAACTGTAATTATTGAAATAAACTTCTGTTTATAAAATAATAACGGCGCTATCTGCTCCAAGACATTGATAGAAATTTCATTGTTCTTATGGAACATAATTCTGGCGTTCGGCAGTTTGCCGTCCACTAACATCTACGTGTCACCAACTCTATTAAGATTGAAATACATTCACTTTAAGCTTGAGCTTTTGTAAGATGTATTCATTTTGTGAGAATGAATGTGCATGCATTGAACAAGATACTGTATTTAGCCGAGAGTATCGGCCGGAGTACTGTGTCTAACCTGCTTGGTAAGTAGTTAGCGATGTGGCGCTGCAGATGGAAGCACCGTCGCCGTCGGCAGTCGCCGTCAGACTGCCCGTGTCCTCCGACAGACGTCGTCTGCGACTCGCCATTTTGTGACCGGCCTGCCGGAAACGGGCCGCGCCCAAAACAACGTTCCTGCAACCAAGAGTTGATCGATAAAATAAATCACACAAAACAATACCAATCAATCATCATTTATTGAATCTAATGAGAAAAAACACTTTTTCAAGTAGAAATTTCAGAGTAGGCATTTGTATAGTCTGTCCAAGCAAAGAAGACATTCTGGCAAGATGAGAGAATAACTCCGGCTCGGTCAATGTTGGTTCAAAAACTATAAATTAGGTCTGAAATTGTAGGAAACATTCAGATTTACAGTTTCAGATCAAATTTATGAAGAACAGTTTCAGATCATATTGTCTGAAGATTGGCACACAACAGGCCGTATTATCTTGAATTACTATGATCTGTTCAAGCAAATAAGTCATTCTGGCAAGATAGGAAAATGACTCCAGAACGGTCAATATTGGTTCAAAATTCATAAATTTGGTCTCAAATTGCAGAGCAGAATGTTTCCTACTATTTAAGGCCAATTTTTTAACCAATATTGAACAAACTGAAGTAATTTTCCCATTTTACCAGAATGTGTTCTTTGCTTGGACCGACTATAATTATCTGGAGTCCCTACATTCATTCAAATATATCTCAAATTGGAGTAAGCTTAATTAATTTCTCACGGGAGGTTTGAGAATTTTGTTTGCAAAAGATTCTTTAAACATCGAGAAACTTTAGCTACAGAGCTGGTATAAAACTCATATTTAATGTCAAGAGTTTTGATAATATTTTGCTTCAAATATATATAGATACATTATCCTTATTCTCAATTAGGTTCTTTACAAAATACACTAAAAATGCAGAAGGGTCCAGAAATATTAATAAATTTTTTTCACTTGAAAATAACTATAATTAGTTGAAACATGTTGTGCATTGAAAAATAATTCAAAAAGGGTTATTTGATAATTATTTGAAATAAAATCAGTGATGAAAGTAGCCCTGAGATTAAGGATATACTTATAATTATATTTTATCTGCTAACTATGATAATCTGTGATAATAATTTATGAGTAATAAGTTTAAAATTTGCATGTATCTTTCCTGTTCTATGGAATGAGGAGGTTAAACATCTAGTATTGTAATAATAACTTGGCCTAATGTACTTTATGTATTTTGTGATGAATACACATCACTTGAGTTTAAAAAAAAATATCTGGTACCGAGCTTCGCTCTGAAGCTGCGGCCGAACTGTTGAATTACATAAATATGTTATTGTGAAAAATCAAGGAACCTCTTTGTAAAAATTGATATGATCACCTCTCACAATTTTTTGGCATGAACATGTGTTATAGACTTGAATGTAACTCCATTTACTCCAGCTGGATAGTTTTGGTCAGCTAACGATAACAGCCATTATACGCAGTACTTGGGATTATGCCTGAATAAGGAATATTTTATTCTTTTATTAATCCTGCCAGAGAGTTTTCCCGGACATGAGACCTGGTGCAATCTTATTTTTCCATCACGGTTATATTACATTTCAAATTTCAAGAAAATCGTTAGAGCCGTTTTCTAGATCCGTGGTTTCACATACCAAAATACATACAGAAATTGCTCGCTTAATATAATAGGATAGGATATATTTCATCAAAAATCAATTATTGAAAGAATTTAGACTGACTGTTATTTAAATCTGTTTATTTTGTATTCAATAACAAACGTTCGAATGATAGTAATCATGACATATTCTATTATGTAAACATTGGGTCACCAAGGGCATGAACGTGGAGTGACCACGAGGGCACACGGAGACGTTCTAGCCTTTGACTCATCCGTTTATAAACTCAAAATTTTTGGAAATTTGGTTCGTCTAGTTCGTTCTTGTTAGTGTTTATTTGATTCCGTTCTCAGAGACATTAGTAACGTTTCCCTGTCTGATTTAGGCTACTTTCTGGACAGTTGTATTGAGAAAGTGAAAATTGCGATTGCAGCGTTATCGAAAGAGTCAATTCGTTCAAATATTTAGGAATAACTTTTGATGAGAAAATGTCATGGGGAGATCATATCAATATTTTACATGGATGTGTTAGAAATTCGATTAGAAAATTTTATTTTCTTCGGAATATATGTGAGACTTCTCTGATGAAAACTCTATACTATGCACTAATCCATTCACGATTACAGTATGGTTTAGTATGCTGGGGTGGAACTTTCAAAACCCTCATTAGCCGGCTTCGTGTATCTCAGAATCATTTTATTAGAATTATATTGAACAAAAATCGCAGGGAGAGCTCTTTTCCATTATTTTACAAATTAAACATTTTACCTATACAAAATTTATTTGTGTTTAAAGTCCTTAAACTATTCTATCTTATGAGTGGGAACAATACTACAGAAAACTTCCATTACAGAATGAGAAGTGGAGATAGGCTACTTTGTAGAATTCCTCAAATCAACAAAGAGCTTTTCAGGCATTCTTTTCTGTATCTGGGGCCACTCTTATTTAATAAAATGCCTATCGAATTGAGGAGATGTCCTTCTCATGCACTATTTTGTAAAAGAATAGAAGATGGATATTCACTGTGATCGATACTTGGCCGCTTAGAAGTGTATTAAGGTAGAGCAGTGTGAGGATTCGATGTTTCATAGCATATATTTGATATTTTTTTTATAAATCTTTGTAATATTTTGTTGGTTCTGAATCTTATAGTTTATAGCTAATTGTCTTTTTATATTAAATCCTTGTAATATTTTGTTGGTACCAACTCTTATAGTTTAACGTGAAGAAGCTAGAGTCACGATTATTTTATCTTGAGTGATAGAAAATTTGCTTTTTATTTTTGTATTTTATTACGATGCGCTGCAGGCAGTATTCTAACTTTGTGAATTGGATAGACTAGACTCACAATTTGTTTTCTTATGTTTTGTAATTTTTGTTGAACACTTTTACTGGATATAGTGGCCAGTTAATTTCCTAGTTTTTTAAATCAAAAATATGTTATTTTTTATTATGGAAATAAATATTCATTATTCATTATATTATTCTTCATATCACAGGCTACCACAGTCCGGGTAGGATAACTCTGTGTGTCAAGGGAACAACTGGAAAGAGTAGTACCTTCAACGGACATGTATTTGTATTTCAAATTAAATATTAAAGTCGTGAAAAGTGATATCAGCAAGGAGATTCACGATAAGTCAATGTATCCACATTAACCACAAAATATTCCCGAGCAGCCAAGCGAGTACCCCATGTTAATTTATTAATATACTAGCAAACCCCTGAATAATATATTATAATCAATGTAAATGTCCATATTTAAATTTAGAATCTTATTTCATGTAACATTAAATTTAAAACAATTCTATTAACTAACATTTATAATTATTATTTATATAAAGTCCACAAATCTCTCCCCCCCCCCTTACATATTTGGTGGAGGCACCGGGTATCTCCGTGTGAAGGCTTCCCAAATTGTTGATATTATTGTTGAAATGAATAATTGAAACAGGGATGATTGACAAACCAACCTTAGCTTGTTCCAGAGCACACTGGACTGGCTGTCAATGTTGTTGGGCCAGGTGGCCTCGAGCACTGCCCGGTTGTAGAAGCCATAGGTGATGGCGTTCGGCTGCACGCCGTAGCGTTTCATCTGAAACAGCAGCTTGACGGCCAGACCCGGCTGTCCGTAGAAGCCACACAGCTGCATCATCACTCGGTAGCATACCTGAGCACACAATTCATTCAACAACTTTTAAACAATTGTCACATAACTGATAAAATCATGCATGCTATCTCTATTTTCTCATCTGAGCACAAAGTTTCTTTGCACAAACTGATTAAATCATACATGTTATATACATGTTTCTTTTATCTCAGGGCTACTTCTATCACTGTTTTTTCATTTTAAATAATAATCACAGTACCCTTTTTCAATAATTTAAAAAAGATATTGGAAAAGGGTACTGTGATTATTATTTAAAAAAAACGTTCAAATGAATAAAGCATTGAAATGTGATAGTAGTAGCAAAATATTCAAATGAACTTATTCAAAATAGATATTAGAATCAATTATTATCTCATTATTGTATGAATTATTTATTTATTTAAACAAAAACGTGATCTGGAAATTGCATGCTGATACAACTCAATTGTTGTCAGGTTGGTAGTACCACAAAAATCGAAAACCTTCAGCTGCTATTGTTTTCAGATATTGAAATTTTAATCATCTTGGTTATGTTAAGATTGTTAACGCCTCAATTTCTGACCGATTAGTTTAGTACTGTGAAATTAGTATTCAATTCTAATTAAACAGCTGCTGACCTGTTAAATTTGAAAAAAAAAACTGCCATTGAAATTTTCCATAACCTCATTGCCTCAATGATAATAAATCTAAACTTGATTCATGAATTTAAAAGCCAGTAATATTTTTAGGGAATAAAATTTAATGTAAATGATGTGTCATCGAGTTTTGTAAATGAAACTATTGAAACTCAAGGTTTTTTAATAATTTATATGTTTCTATTCTCTATTTGAATTGAGTTAGTTTGCCGTTGCTACAAGATGTCGTTATCCAGGCTAATCACGGCGTTAAAACTTAAACGAAGTTAAGAACAACCGGCCCTAGGTGTAAGAATTCTCCAATTTCGACCAAATTCAACATATGATATACGAAATAGAACCGCCTTTTCAAGCTGAAAACAATGAGCTATAGTTTATCAGGATCCGTTCACTTCTACGAAAGTTAGGGGTGTCCTTATTCTATTATCCTTGAATGTCTTTGTATCGAAAATAATTTGGATTTAGAGCAGTGAAGTATTTATTCTGATGGAAAGTGATCCAAGTAGACTAAAAAATACAAGATAGGCTCTATTTGAACCTTATATGTCTAACCTAACATCAAAATATTTTTAAAAAAAAACACCTGTAGCTTGTTTTATTTTTGGAAAAGTGATTGTCAAAGTTCCAAAAAATTAGCCAAATATCAATTTTTTGTACTTTCTAAACTCAATTTATGATTCTCTACAACTTTCAGGGAGAGGGGTAATACATTTCTCAGTTACTTTATGAGCTACATAACAATTAGAAAATTTGAAAAAATGTGCTTTTTGAATGAATGTAGGAAAACTTAGAAAAACAACTTATCTCAGCTTATCGAATCTACATTATTTCGGAATTTAATGACAAAAATAATCATCTAACACAGTCACCAATCAGGTTTCATGAAGGTCCGTTTCAAAATCTTGGTGAGCTTCCGCGGTCCATTGAGGGGTGTCACTGGTGGGGAGGGGGGGTTACCGCAATCCGCCATTTGGATACAAAATTTCCTATTTGAAAACATTATAGGAAAAGAGGTTACGATAAAACGTTTTGCAACAACTGTATACAAATGTAGGGTAGCTATCGCCAAAAAGTTATTCAACTTGGCAAAGAAAAGTTAATGACAACTCTAATAAATTGAAAACATCAGCTGTTGGAGTGCACAAGGAGCAGACGAAACTGCCTAACTTTTCGGTGTCAGCTATATTTACCAAAGAACTGTGGTATAACTGTGTTAATGACGTCACAACTCGCAGAATAACAAAGATTTTTGACTGACCAAGAATACAGTTTTTGCTTGAAAAAGTTATACGGAAACTTCATCCAAACCTGTGGTAGTCTATTGAATAAAGAAACGCAAACAATTTTATAACTATTCTTTGCCGTGGATAGCCTGCTAAAGGGGATGTCAATATGCCTAATCTAATTACCTTGAAAGTAACTAATCTCACTTTGCAACCCCACGTTGCAAATATTTTGTGTCAATGAGCTTCCTTCCAGTACGATTGCATATCAATTTTTAGTGCTCACCTCATCAGCAGGAGTTAGGCCGGCCTTGTGCATGCGCAGTATGACGTCATAGGCGAGCTGCAGGGTGGCCGTCGATTTGGCGGGAGCGAACAAAATGCAGCTGGGCAGGTGGATGAACCAAATACTGCAATGTAAAACAAATTTTTAATGTGTTTCATTTATTTACAATGCCAAGAAAAAATGTTAACAAAATGATGGCCGGCCGGACTGGGGCGTTACAACCTTCAGTTCGCTAGCACTTCCCGGTCGTGGGTTCGAGTTCCACCAGAGGCATGGTCGTTTAACCACCTCATAAGTCACCCTCGCACTTTCCATTACCCACGCACAAGTAAATTTGAATACTTATGTGGTCATCATGCTCAAAAAATAACATGGATAATCCATGCATGGGCCGAAGCCTGTGTGCAGGAAAGAGTTGCATCAGTACGACAGTACACTACCTGATTATTACACATTATCTGTAAAAAACTTATTATACATACGTGAAAACATCATTCTATAATCATTATTATTACTAAATAGATTTCATTATTACTACACATCCCGTTACCTTTCAAATGGCATTTTTAGTTTGCCCGAAGTAATTATAATAATTATAGTATAACGATATATTATTACGATTGTAGAAACAGTTAATTTATTATTTTTGTTCATTGCAGAACATTTTCATTTGAACTTCATTTTTCATTGTTTAAAAGTTGTAATATGCTAAGATTGTTTTTTCATTTCTATCTAAAGAATTTATTTTCATTATTTCATTTCATTTCTTCGGAACTTCCGGCTCACGGTCTTCGACCAAGCTGTATAGTGTATGTAATATTTATTTATTTCTTATGGATATTGTTTTTTATCAATAAAGCACTTTTATATCTATCTATCTATTTGAACTTCATTTCATTTCATCAGTTACAATAATTTCATTCCAATACAATAATTCAATTAAATGAAAGTTTTACCTAAAAAGAAGGAAAACAAAATTGAAAGAATGAAAAGAAAAGTGAGGAAGTTTACAGTATAAGCTATTATGAATCACAGGTGAGAAGATGAAAAATTGTAGAAAAAATTCTGCTCTACAATTCAAAACCAAATGTATGATTTTGAACCAATATTGACCGAACTGGAGACATTTTCCCATCTTGCCAAAATGAATTCTTTGCTTGGGCAGAATAGGCCTAAAGCAGCACCGACCTGTAGCAAGTTGTGAGCAGACACTTGGCCCACATTTCGGGCGACGTGGCGTACTTGCGTGCCGTTTTCTGCGCCGACTTGATCTCGTGCTTGGTGCGACGTGCCATCGGACTGCCCGGCGTGCCTCCCCCCTCCACACCACCCAGCAGGCATCCCCCCGCCGCTGCAGCAGCGCGCAATCCACCCCCTCCACCACCACCACTCCTAACAAACAGCGACGGATTCAACTCGAAACGCTGCAAATCAAATAATTTATTACACAAAATTCACAGAAAAGAACTGAATGATAGAAAAAAACTAAACTAGACTAAACTAAACAAAGAATATTCTTAATTCCATTAGGAATTGAAGAAGTTTCGGGAGATTGCCTTTTTTCTTTGCTCACATTTAGTCTTTATACATAAATGGAAAAGTGAATGATTTTGATTATGAATGAATTGATTAATAATACGCATGTTGTCATAAATAAAGTCCGAAAAGGTTCTATGGGTCAAAATAAAGAGAAAATCAAAAATAACTTTTTCTACAAAAGCGCTTTGTTTAACAGAAATCCGCCAGAATGTTTTTCTGTCAGTTTGTCAATGGCTCAACAGCCCATGAAGGGTCTAGTCTTCTATTTTTTTTTCAACCGATCTTTATAAAATTCGGTATTTCAAACAGAAATTTACATCTTCAAATTTTGTCAACCAATCTCGTATTATGTTTAAATACGACATCAACAAATAAGAGAAAAATTCAACCTGGTCTAATCAAAAATTTGAAAATGGCGGCTATTTTAAACTCTTAATCTGAATCAGCTATATTGAATAAAATAGTCTTTTTAGATTAATAAGATGACTGAATAATTTCATTCACAAGAATTTCTAGATAACAGGTGACACGAAAAAACGGGAACTTTTGAAGTAACACGTACGTGAATAAAGGAAATGTAATCATTAGTTTTATTGCTGAAAATTTGAAGTAGAATAGTTTCCATTTATAGTTGTAACAAGAAAAATGTCAATTTTTGTAGATAATGTCCTTGAGATGACAACCATTCAAACGTATGTATAGATTCCTGGAAGCGAAAAGTGTGAGATTTTGCACGGCAAGTTGAACCACTGCAATGCGAATCTCAGCGATTTCTTCGTGAATCCTTGTTTTCAACTCGAATAATTATTTTTGAGCGTGAAGCGTATGCTTTACTTTTTAAATGGACCCACAAGAAAAAGTTAAACACAGTGCATCGACATTCCATGCTTACATGGGAATCTCACTGCTCTAGTCTCACTGTTTGCTTCCAGGAATGTATACGGTTCTAAAGGAATGGTCGTCATCTCAAAAGACATTGTCCATGAATATTGGCATTTTTTGTTAGAACTATAAATGGCAACTATTCTACTTCACATTTTCAGCAATAAAACAAATGATAACATTTCCTTTATTCACGTACGCGTTACTGCAAAAGTTCCCGTTTTTTTGTGTCACCTGTTACTTCAGAGTTTATTTCTATTTCCATGATAAATTTTATCAATCTATCTTGATCACAAATAATTCAAATTTTAATCAAAACTATATCAGTACCGACTTTAGAGAGTATTGACAACCGTTAGGCTGAGGCCGCACTGCCTCAGTGGGTAGAGCCTGGAGAGTGGAGGGTAGTTGGTAAATCTATAGAACATACACACCATCCACAGTAATACATCGTATGAATGGTACGACGTCATTCTGTTATTTGAGGTTATGTTGTCCATATTTAAGAATTTCAAGATGGCTGCTGAATACATACCATTCATATGATGTATTACTGTGGATGGTGTTTATGTTCTATAGATTTACCAACTACCCTCCACCCTCCAGGCTCTACCCACCGGCAGTGAGGCCACAGCCTTACAGATCGCACTGACAAGTAGAAACAATAGAATAGAATAGAGTGGGGTTTATTCCTTCATAGATAGATAATTTATTCCTTAAAAAATAAACAAATGAACAAAAAATTAAGCAAATATAATGAGTGAAATTTAAATTTGAATCCATTTACTGTTTAAAGAAAATAGTTTAATTTTCTGCAAATTAACCTACTCAACTGGGCAAAACTCAACTATTTTTGCTAGCAAAATATAACAATATTATACAATTGAAAACGTCAACCAACAGTACAATAATAATGGATGAAACAATAATATGATCTGATATATTCACAAAATTACAAGTAGAGTTGTGAATTTGAAGAATAGTAAACTTGTAGCTTATTTTCTTTGTGAAACACCTTTAGTCAATGACTTTTCATAGTCTGTCCAAGCAAAGAAGACATTTTGGCAAGATGGGAGAAAGACTCCAGCTCGGTCACTATTGATTCAAAATTATAAATTTCGTCTCAAATTATAGATCAGGATATTTTATACAATTTTAGACCAAATTTATAATTCTGCAACCAATATTGACCGAGCTGGAGTCATTTTCCCATCTTGCTAGAAAGTATTAATTGCTTGGACAGACTATAATATCACGAGTACTTGTCACTAACAATGGTTGGTAACAAGACTTGTTGATTTGTGAAATAGGGACTAGAAAGGAAAAAAACTAAATATACTGTAGTTTTTATATAATTTTGTTCACCTCGTATTTATAGTTTTTGTTGTTGCAGGGCTCAGGAGGTTCAATGTAGATGGTCCGCTCGCTCTGATGAGATTCGTCCAGCTCAAGTAAACGAGTGTCAACGTCATCATTGTCGACCTGTGATTGCAATTCAAATAAATATACTGAATTAAAAATAAAACTTGAGCCAGCTCCATACATGCGTTATTTGGCAAATACCAAACATCTAGTCGCCGAATCACGACTAGTGTGGAGCGGAGTGTTCGCTGTTTGGGAAATAGCAAACACGAATATTTGTGTTCCGTCCATTGTCGGTCTTTTGAACACAACAAAGTGGACGAATGTTTGGTCCACAAATAGCAAACTTCTTGCCCATACAAACATTCGCCTTCATGTTTCGTTCATTTTGTTGTTTGTTGTTGCATGTAGATTGAGGTCAAGTTAATTGAGGAAAAAGTTTCTTAAAACTTTTGTGAATAACGTATCATTATATGGACTTATATATTATATAACTTATACAAAAGTTATTAACATTCCGATGTAAACATAGCAATAAACGTTTCCCATAATTCGGAAATTTTACAAACTCAGCTGGCTAGCTGCTATGAAATGAAAAAAAAACAAACAAAAACTTTGCTTTCAATGCAATGATTTGATAAATAAATTGACATATTATTTATTATGAATATAAATATAGATTATTATTTTTATTGTGAAATTTGAATAGAAATATTTTTTGTTGCTAAAATAATATCATAACCTACAAATCAAATTAAAATATGAAATCTTGAAGTCAGCCACGATTTTGTACTGTCATCGTCTGCAATATTAGGGCAACAGCTATTTTTCCAAAATTTGAAACATTGTAAATCGAACGATTTATTGGTAAATCTACAATCCCAATCACATGTTTTCCTCAGAAAAACAAGCTGTAAATGTTTATAAGACACGGCCAGTCTCACAATGTAAATTATGTTGTGTTCCCCATATAGTCGAGTCATTCTAGGGTTGGAGGTGGAACTAATTGCAACAAAGATGTTTTATGGTGGAAATGGTAGCTGACACCCTCCTATTTAACGTGTAAAAAATCCCACTCTCAACTCGTGTCGGAAAGTTGTTTTTTTGGCCGCCATATTGGAAAATTTTGCTCATTTTTTGGTTCTCTTGGAATAACGTTGAAACGAAGCGTCGGACAAAAAAACTTACTGAACCTTTTTTTTAGTAAATAAAATTTGCAAGAGAATGGTGGTAGAATCATCTCTTTATCTTTACTAGGAACCGAGTTACGATTTTTCAAAAAATAGGTTAATTTTCAAGAAAAACTATAATTGAGTATTTTCAGTTTTTGTTCGCTCAGATCTTTTGACATATTGCTTTGAGTTGTTCAATTCAAAATCCCTCTGGGGATAATTTTGTCCTCTACAATTTGAGACCAAGTAGACCTTTCTCCCTTGTATAGTTTTTGAACTAGAGCAATTAAAAGAAATCCTTGTATTTGAAAACCCCTTATTTTGGGGGGAAATGGTCACCAAAATAATTTATATGTGCTTGTATTGATATTTTCTCTGGTAATAATGTCTTTCAGATCAATTCCTAGCAGATAAGCTACTCACCGACCTGAATTTAGGTTATGTTCAATATTAAGGACCCTTCAAGGATCTCAATCTAAGGATACCTCTAACTATTGTAAAAGTCATCGGATCTCAACAAACCATATCTCATTCTTTTCAGCTCATCAATGCGATCTAAATTCATATATCATATGTCAAATTTGTCAAAATTGTGGAAAATAACTCCGGAGAGAATATTGACTTTTCCATTATATACCAGAAACATGTAATTTTTTGCTTACAGATGAGTATATTTTCGAAGTCCTTTGTGATAAAAAAATGAAAACACATTGAAAATGTAGCCAAATTCTTCCTCTTCAATCTCCTATGTATAAGGTTTCTGTCATCACACATTCAGAATATTTACATCAACTTAAATAAATGGTGGAATTCAGTACATCTATTTTTTAATGATTTGTAAGACAATCAATAGCCTCTAAATTAAGAATGGAACAAGATTAATTCACGTATTTGGGCTCAAAATGTAGAGAAAGATGAGTTCTACATGCTCAATTGTCTCATTGAACTTTTGATCACTTTGTTCGATTTCAATATGATTGAAAAGTGGAATGAGTAGAATTATGGATCATTATTACTTCATAAAAACTATTATTTTTTCCTCTTATTAAACAGATAATTGTAGTAATATTATATGCAAATGAGAGATAAAATTGTGTTCTACAATTCAAAACCAATTACAATTCTTCATCATCAAGGACTTTGAAGATATACTCATTTGTAAGCAAAAGACTACATTTTTTGGAATGTGATAGAAAAGTCAATATTCTCTCAGGAGCCATTTTCCACAATTTCGACCAAATTTGACATATGATATATGAATTTAGACCGCATTGATGAGCTGAAAAGAATTATATATGGTTTGTTGAGATCCGATGACTTTTACAATAGTTAGAGGTATCCTTAGATTGAGATCCTTGAAGGGTCCTTAATATTGAACATAACCTAAATTCAGGTCGGTGAGTAGCTTATCTGCTAGGAATTGATCTGAAAGACATTATTACCAGAGAAAATATCAATACAAGCACGGTATAAATTTTTTTGGAGACCATTTCCCCCCAAAATAGGGTTTTTTAAAACACAAGGATATCTTTAAATCGTAACTCGGTTCCTAGTAAAGATAAAGAGATGATTCTACCACCATTCTCTTGCAAATTTTATTTACTAAAAAAAAGGTTCTGTAAGTTTTTTTGTCCGACGCTTCGCTTCAACGTTATTCCAAGAGAACCAAAAAATGAGCAAAATTTTCCAATATGGCGGCCAAAAAAACAACTTTCCGACACGAGATGAGAGTGGGATTTTTTACACGTTAAATAGGAGGGTGTCAGCTACCATTTCCACCATAAAACATCTTTGTTGCAATTAGTTCCAGGTTGACCCCTGTTTTGAGCTAGAATGACTCGACTAATATTCTATGTGTTGGTTTCATAAATTATTACAATATACAGTACACATAAATACTTCTTTTCTTTCAGGGCTACTGTATTTTTTGAAACTTTGAAAAATGATTACAATCTAAGTACCCTTTTAAAATATTTTTTATTTTCACACAACATGTTTCGGCTAATTTGCCATTTACAAGTGTAAATAAATAATAACATTAAATAATTATTTAATAATTAAATAATTAAACATTAACATTAAATAATTATTTGATAATGTTATTATTTATTTACACTTTAAAATGGCAAATCAGCCGAAACATGTTGTGTGAAAGTAAAAAAATATTTTAAAAGTCTGCTCAGATTGTAATCATTTTTCAAAGTTTCAAAAAAGTATACATAAAATATATACTAAAATCATACATCAATCCAGGGGAACTCAATTTCATGTAAATCATTTACATTCAGTAATCGGTACATTCGATTTATTGAGAAATAGGCCATAAAATCGCTTTGAATCAATTGGAGATCAGCAAGACAGAGTTATTTGAGCCAAACTACTATTAAAATTGAAAATGGAAGAATTATTAGATATTGCAGTAAACCAACTGCTGGATAATTATGATAATAAGCAATGTATGGAGATTCTAATCAATTATTATTACAATTAAAATTCATCAATTTCTCTTTTAAAATATTTTAATGTATATTCTATACTCTGACCAAGCAAAGAAGAGCCTCTGGCAAGATGAGAAAATGACTCCAGCTCGGTCAATATTGTTTCAAAAATTATTGATTTGGTCTCAATTTTAGGAAACATTTTGATCTACAATTTGAGACCAAATCAATAATTTTTGAACAAATATTGACCGAGCTAGAGTCATTTTCTCATCTTGCCAGAGGCTCTTCTTTGCATGGCCAGACTATATGTTGAAGAAGATGAATTTCAAGTCAAATCTGGGAAGTATATTCAATGTTAATCATTTGCTGTCAGTATACATTCAATTTATTGAGAAATAGGCCATGAAACCGATTTGAATCAATCAAAATTAGTAACACAGTTGTTACAGTTTGTTTTTTTCAAATTTGTGCAATATTTTTTAAAATTCTGAACATTATTTTCTTTGGTGCATAATTTATTCAATTCCGGCCAGCAATATTCCAAATTCAAAATTTCAGTGTTATTCCTGGATTTAAAATTATGTGTTTACTCAGTGCTATTATATCATAACCTCATTTTGGAGAATATTGACTTCATGATAAAATTTTTGAGAGAGGAATAGCACAGGATTAGCCTATTGGGACAGGAATCGCCTATTTTATCCTCCCAATTCAAGTAGTTGTATCAATGTATGAATGAAGAATAAAGGTGTTGTTAACTCATGTATAATGTAGCCCATCATAATCTTCTATATTTCCTATACTAGTAGAATGATAGAAGATTATGAATGTATGTAAACTATATGTATTCAAATGAAAACACTTGAAATAATTTTACAAGATAGACGAAAAAGTTCGTATATAATACGTGGAGTGCTGACTGAGATAACAAGGATGGTGATGGTGTAATATTCCAATTAGAATCTTGTCTGTCCAAGCAAAGAAGACATTCTGGTAAGATGGGGAAATGACTCCAGCTCGGTCAATATTTGTTCAAAATTTATTCTCAAATGTATGAAACATTCTGATCAATAATTCGAGACCAAATTTATGATTTCTGAACCTATGTAGCTGAAGACATTTTCTCATCTTGTCAGAATGTCTACTTTGCTTGAACAGACTATAATTTTGTTTGTACAGGTATGAGGCTGATTTAGTTGAATTCTTTATAATTGAATCTTCAAGGACCCTAACCTACAGCAGCTAGTTAGTGTTTTGATTGTACAAGTGTGATGATCAGCTTGCAATCAATTCTTTGTTGACATTTCAAGGTTTCAACAACAAGTAGTAACTATAGTTGGCGTGGAACTGAACCGGATCTTATTCCGATTTTCTAATCAAATCGAATTTTATTCAATGTTATTTGAAAAACTTATGAGAAGAAGGCTGATTATGTATCTGGGCAGGAAAGGCTTTTTCAGTGATTTCCAGTTCTGTTTCATAACATACAATTCAATTCAATTGATTTCTATAAATGTCATTGGCCACACATAAGTTGGCAAGTAACTGTAGTTGGCGGGGAACTGAACCGGATCTTATTCCGATAATCTAATCGTGGTTAAGTGGTAGAGTGGACATTACTGTCCAAACTTCGCCACATCATTAAAATAAAGAAGTTATTCTAAAGAAGTCAAATCGAATGTTATTGAAGTTTTGATTGGATAGAAAATTTGTCGGATCAGGATTTATGTCAAATTTGTATTCAATGCAAGAACCAGTTTGGCTCAGTGCAAGAATCGCGGTCTACCACCACAAATTCTGAGGATCGATTTCCATTCCGTAAACTATTTTTTTTAAATGGGACTCCCATAACTAACTTTGAACAGTTATCTCTGCTTTTGAGGCATTAAAATGGATTATATTACTCATAAAATAACATAATACTTTATTCACATGATGATAAAAATTAGTTCGAAACTCCATATTTTGCTATATAAATAGACAAAAGACTTCTGCAACTGCAAATATTGACCAATGTACAATACTCTGTCTACGGAGTGTTCGGACCTATAGTCCGCGCAATCTAAGACGACTATTTTTTTCTTCACCACGGGAAATAGCTGCGTTGTCATATTGCGTGAAATTGAAACTTCTTCTAATGCAAACGCATTCAACTGAATGTTAAAAGTGACAGCGTAGCTTCGGAAAAATCACGCGGTGTTGTGAAACTCACTATTTTTATGATAAACCAGCTGTTCGCAGCTAGAATATCCAAGTCGATTAGCTTCAACAACTCCAATCTTTAACATTAATTTTATGCTATTAATTTTATGCAATCTAAACTTTAATGATTCATGCATATACCGCTCTCCTTACTTTGAAGCTCTTGAGAGGCCAAATTACGCTCTTCCGATTATTTTAGACATTTAGAAAAATAATTTCAGTTGTTTTTGAACAACTTTCTCGCTTTCACCACCCACTTATCTTCTCAAACGAGTTTCTAGATCATCGAAAATTTCATGTTTTCTGATGGAGTTGACTCGACATTGACAAACATATTCATTAATTGGAACATAATTACAGTTATGTTCGGTCGGATATGGAAAATTCAAAAACCATTAGAAAACACTAATTCGTGATTTGTCAATTTTATAAAAAAAATCAAATTTCCTTTGAATACTTCTACCCAGGAACTTCTTTAATACTACTGGCATATCAAGGATGAAATTCTACGTCTAGATATGGGGTCCAATCGAAAATTTGAAGATGTTCCAATGTCACACAATCTGGCAACGCTGCTATTTCCCGAATGAAGAGAAAAATAGTCATCTTAGATTGCGCGGACTATAACAATACCTACTAAAACATCAGGCCCCACAACGGATTTAATGACGTCATAACATGTAGACCGATTTTCAATGGAATCACAGTATAGCTTGATAGCTTCCAATCTTTTAACTGTAAACACTCAAAAATTTACTTTCTGCATTGATCTTTTAATGAGTAAAATGTTTTTAACTCTAACTCTGAATAAAAGACAATTGACTAGTATTTAATTGGAATTCAAGCACTTTATTCCACAAAAGCATCAATTTATTATCTTTCCGGTGGCTGGCTATGTGTCAGCATAGCAAAATGATCTCCAAAAAAATTTATATGTGCTTGTATTGAGATTTTTTTGGTAATAATGTCTTCTAGATCATTTTCTAGCAGATAAGCCACTTACCGACCTGAGTTCTGGTTATGTTCAATAGTAAGGACCCTTCAAGGATCTCAATCCAAGGATACCTCTAACTATTGTTAAAGTCATCAAATCTCAACAATTTATAGCTCATTCCCATTAAGGCGGTCTAAATTCATATATCAAATTTTTAATTCGGTCTAAATTGAAGAAATTCATTGCTGAGGCAAAATTGACTTTTTCATCATATACAAAAAATGTCATTTTTGCTTACAAATGAGTATATCTGCCAAGTCCTTTAAGATAGAAAAAATTAAATTATCATGAAAATGTAGGAAAATTCTTCCTCTTTAATCTCCTACAAATAACTTTTATGGCATCACTCATTCAAGATAGTTACATCAAAATCTATCATAATCGATCAAAAAATCAACGACATACGACAAAACAAGGTTACCCCCATAGGCACCCAGACTATTTCCTTTTCACTAATGACTAATAACTAGTTTTTCACTAAAAACTAGCCACTAGGCTCGCTTTTCTTGCCTAATCCGCCTAGCCGCTGTGCTGCGCTGCTTTAGCTGTACTGCTGGAACTGCTCCAGCCATCAAAACTCTATTCACATAGCTATATTATGAATTTCCACTATGTTATTAGGGCTACTAATGTGTAATAAACCAATAAATTTAATAGTGAAATTCAATTGAGAATGACTTAAAAAGGGTGAATTTCTCTATTTATTGAATTATTATACATTAGTAGCCCTAATAACAAAGTGAAAATTCATAATATAGTTACGTGAATAGAGTTGTGATGGCTAAAGCAGCGCAGCTAGGACCAGGCAGCTCCAGCAACGCAGCTATAGCCGCGACAGCTCGAGCTGCCGCTTGAGAATCGACAAACAGTCTTGTTTGTTATCTCACTCATGAGATACTATCATACAAAAGATCAATATCCTTCTTATCAACTAGTTTATAAACCATAAAATTTTAGCAAAAGGAAAATTATTATCAGCCTGAAAAGAATAGAATTATACGCTTAAACGCATCAATTTATGCTCAATTTTATAAAATTGTGGATTAAATGTAAGAGAATGTAGATGGTGGCTCACCAATAACAAAAGTACAAAATATTCAACAGTCATTATGAAAATGAACAAATTCATCAAGGTGGTACAATATCTTCTACTTTTTTTGTTGGTAAGTCACCATATACATTTTTTACATTCAATCCACAATCAAATTTCATAAGATTGATAATAAATTAAAGTGTTTTTTAATTCTTTTCTTTTCAGACTGATACAATATCAAAATGACGATGTCATTTTCATCATGGCGGTTGAATATTTTCTGCTATTCTTATTGGTAAGGCACCATATACATTTTCTTACATTCAATCAACAATCTCATAAAATTGATCATAAATTGATGTGTTTGAGCATACAATACTTTTCTTCTCAGACTGATAAAATACTTTCTTCTTGATGAAATTTATGACTTAGTACTTGTACATACACTACCACTTAGTACATTACATAAGCATATATTTTAGTGATATGGGCCAAGTTGCGGCACAAGAGCCCCCTCTTCCCACAGAGATAGGGGGTTCGCAAACATGCGAATTTTTCTCTTCCATTGAGAGAAAAGGGAAAAACTTACTCTACATAAATATTTCAGCTTGTATGCTAGGAAAAACTCCCCTATAATGTTCAGACAACTGTTTGGCCGAGCTCTATCTATAGCCCAAATATCAATCAAATCTGAAGATTTTCATTTTTTGGCTTGAAAAAGCATGATGTAGGCTAGCCTATTAAACATAATAATTTTTGCGAATCAAAATTTCCCAATTCAAAATTGGTTATAGTATTCAAAGAACTCGACAAAAGAAAACAACAAATCGACATAATTCGATCCCATTTAAAAGATAGGATGCGATTTTTTCTCTCCCATTGAGATAAGCAGGGCCGGTCTGGCCCGGGTGGCAATCTAGCGATCGCCAGGGCCCCGAGCTAGGGGGCCTACAAACTGAAAAAAACTACTTGGGAAATAATTATTGGTATTTATGTTTACATTCAAACCCACGACTTGTATTCTACAATAGACGTTTCTTTAAAACGTATTAATTTAGAACATTGAACTTTGAACTTAGGGCTATTTAAAATAATTGATAAATAAAATGAAAAAATGAAATACCCTTAAGTTAATACTAGTATTATTCAAGTCACATTGAAAATATAATAGGCTTAGTCCCGAAACATGTATGTGCATAATAATACTTTACTTCAATGCCCGGTTTTTCCAAGCACACTCAAAGTTGAACCCCCTCAAATTTTGATGAACAGCTGACATTTTCTGTGATAAGTATAGGAAATGTAGTAAAGTGTAGTAAACTCGAGGGTCCCTCAAATTTGAGTGTGCTTGAAAAAACCGGGCATCAAAGTATTAAAAAGAGGGTATTTGATTTTTTCATTTTATTTATCAATCATTTAGAACAATATGAAGTGCAAGATATACTTTTTCAGCACGAAAATCGAGGTATTTTCTTTGTAAACTAAAGCAGACGTCGGACGATCGATTTTGAAAACGTACGCGGACATTAACCAAGTGACACCAACCAACTTTCTAGAAATAAGCTAACATCCTTACAAAAATCCATCTATATGTATTTCAGTTACAAACAACTGGAATGCGAAAGTGCCACAAAACTTAATCGGGTACTTTTCACTCAAGTATTACAGGCGGTCACCCCAGGTGAAAGTGTGCGAAAAATAAGTTGGGGTTACCCCTGTTGTCCGTAGTGTATAGTTTTTTCTGCCGCGTCATGACTGAACATTTTCTATTTTCGACATTGGTTGATATTTACCATCCCAATTTCAGTGATTAAGTTGAATAAATGGGTTAACATGATAAGAGCACTAGTGATGAGTTCTCTGTTATAGACTTTTATAGATTAAAATGGGAGTATGATTACCCAGCAAGCTCTGGAAATTATAAGCCGGGAATCATCCGAATTCAGTTTATTCTATCTAACTATTTTACTTATATGACTATTTACTTTTATAGATTGGCATTCATTTTATTTCAAGATATAATGTCGTTTATCATTGCAAAATTTCAAACGATTGGTAAATAGTAGAATATTCTTATGCCTTTTAATGGTGGGGAGACCCTTACGGGTAGGTTCCACCTCGCCAATGTATACTTGTCCATATACTGGTGACGTGATCACCCATCCAAGAGCGGCCCACAGTGTTCGTGACTCAACTTCATGAACAAAAAGTGACCTTCCCAACCGACTGGCCAATACCCAGTACCGAACTATTGGTATTTTCATCCAGCTCATTTCACTTCAGCAATTTTTAGGTGAGGTGAGATCATTATAAATTTGTGTATACTCTGTATAAACTCTTTGATGTGTACCAGCAATGTTCCATCATGAATTCTATGCATATCAACACAATCAATTAGTAAAAAAAGTATTTGATTAGGTAGGTCAAGTGTCAAACTAAGGGCCGGTTGCACGTACGTTCTGTTAGTTTAATCACGGTTATTTCACCGTGTCAAAGTGGAAAAACGTTCAAATGAATAAAGTATTGAAATGTGATGGTAGTGGCAAAATATTCAAATGTACTTATTCAAAATAGATATTAGAATCGATACATAATCATAATTGATAAATTCTTTATTTATTAAAACAAGAACATGATCTGGAAATTGCATGCTGATACAACTTAATTGTTGTCAGGTTGGTAGTACCACAAAAATCGATAGCCTTCAGCTGCTATTGTTTTCAGATATTGAAAATTTAATCATCAGCTAATGGTTATGTTAAAATTTTTAACTCCTTTAATTCTGGCCGATTAGTTTAGTACTGTGAAATTAGTATTCAATTCTATGTAAACAGCTGCTGACCTGTTAAATTTGAAAAACCGCAATTGAAATTTTCCATTACCTCAATGATAATAAATCTAAACTTGATTCATGAATTTAAAGGTTAGTAATATTTTTAGGCAATAAAATTTAATGTAACTGATGTGTCATCGAGTTTTGTAAATGAAATTATTGAAACTCAAGGCTTTTTAATAATTTATAAGTTTTGTATTCTCTATTTGAATTGAGTTAGTTTGCCGTTGCTACAAGATGTCGTTATCCAGGCTAATCACGGCGTTAAAACTTGATGAAGTTACTAACAACCGGCCCTCAGTGTCTCATATCATGATTTTGATATTTCCTCAATATCGATTCATTGATGGCTAATTACCTTTTCTGTGCACTCGTCGAAGAACGCCAACCCAGCGTCCATGTCGGAAACGAAAGATCGCTCTTCTATGAACCTGATGAACATCTGCGTTCTCATTGTCATGGTGAAAAATTTGTTGTAAGCCCGGTCTCTTGATCGAAGAAATCCTGCAAAACAAATCAATTAAATCAATTCAAATAATTTATTTTCCTCGAAATACAACAACAAAATATCAATGTACAGAATACATTAATTTATTTATTCAAGAATCTATAATGAAGGGTAAAAACACAGTCAATACAGTTCAAAACGTATTTTTCCCAAAATTTTGATAAAAATGTTTAAAATAGAGGTTATGTTCACAAGATTGTTCATAAGTAGCTTGCAGAATTATATCAGACTTTTAAGATATTTTTTTTATTGCGGATGATGCCCACATAAGAATTTAAGATTGTTCGTGGGTATTGGATGATGAATGCGAGGGTGATTGATGGATTGGATTGTGTTAATACACAATTAATTAGTCTGTCCAAGCAGAGAAGACAATATGGGAAAATGACTTCAGCTTGGTCAATATTGGTTCAGGAATTATTTATTTGATCTCAAATTGCTTCCTACAATTTGAGAGCAAATTTAATATTTTTGAACAAATATTGACCGAGCTGGAGTCATTTTCTCATCTTTCCAGTATGTCTTCTTTGCTTGGACAGAGTATGAATGATGTTCACAAACAAAATAGATTTTCAAAATTGGAAAATACGGTCTCTAATGCAATTAATAATTACACAAAATTTGAAAATAGAATGAAAAAATTTGGTTTGTTTACCTTGTAAATCGAATAATGATGTAGTATCAGTAGTTCCTATGGTGGGGGCTTTAATGATAGGAAGTAGATAGGATCGATAGCCCTTTAGAATAGTTGCCATGAATCTCAAAAAAGCCTCCTGTATCTCCAGCTCGAGCATTTGCTGCAATAGAAATCATTTGATGAATTATCAACTTTGTGTTCATACATTGAAATTTAGTTCGAATCGAATAGTAACTTATGAAACTCCAACCGGGACTAATCGCGGACTAAACCAGCGACCAAGGGCCTCCAAAAATCTTCAACCAAAAGAACCCTGAAGGAAAGAGTGAAGCGCTGCAGGGGTCCTTAAAGTTGCTACAACAACAACAAACTTCACCAAAACAATTCAAATATTGAAAGAGAGAATGAAAAAAAGGAAATTAAAATTAATCAATTTGAAATTCTTATCATTGAAGTTATTATTCTTATTAATAATTTTCTCTAGTAAAACTATACAAAAAAAGTTTAATCAACACTACAGTATTGTCGAGCAAAGAAGACATTCAAATTGAAGCGAGAATATCACTACGCATGTGCAGATCTAAGAATTTTAGTGTATAATCATTTATTACTCTCAAATTGTAGAAAATATTCTGTTCTACAACTTAAAACCGAATTTATAATTTTTTAACTAATATTAATCGAGCTGGCATCATTTTCCCATCTTGCCAGAATGTCGTATTTGCTCGGTCGTTTCATTTTCTTCCAGCTCGGCCAATATTGTTCAAATATTATAATATTATTAAAACATTCTACTCTACAATTTGAGACCAGGGCCCTGGCTTATTAACATTTACAGCTTTTCTGAAGAAAAACAAGTGATCGGGATTGCAGATTCACCAATAAAACGTTCGATTTAAGCCGCGTATCGACAGTCCGAGGCATGTGCTACGAATGCCTCGCTGTACAGTCTGTTGACACAAAAAAAGAGTACTACTACTAGTCTACTATCTATCGCGTATCGGCAGTCCGAGGCATGTGCCACACAAGCCTCGATACCGGGTTTGCTAGCAGCGAGGCAAACGCTGCACACAATTCGCAGCGAGCAGTTCCTGTTGCCTCGCAACGCACAACGAACAATTCTACAAACTAACCTCAAAATTGTACCCCATTCCTATGCATTTTTGTGATTAAGAATTCTATTTGGGTGCAGAAGGTTCTAATAGGCAATAATAAGCATTGCCTTGAATTTTTATCTACTAATTGAGCACAAACTAACCTCCAAAGTCCAAATTATCAATTGTCAGAGCTTAGTTGCTTTGTCTCCCGCTTGATGGCGCTAGTCAATTTGTTTGGGTGCTCGCATTTTTGGTTACAAAAAATGCAGATTCTTTATTATAATTATTTTTATTATAATTATATACTATATACTATACTATAATTATAGTTATTTTTGATTATTGCAGATTATATTCACACATATGCCTCAGCCATGAGTTTATACTTTTTTGCGTCACCAGACTGTACTGCGAGGCATTCGTGGCACATGCCTCGGACTGTCGATACGCGGCTTTACAATGTTCCAAATTTTGGAAGAAACAGCTGTTGCCCTAATATTGCAGACGTTGAAAGTAGGTAAGGTACATCAACGGCCGACTACAAGGTTTCATATTTGTAGGTTATGATATTATTTTAGCGACAAAATTATTTCTATTCAAATTTCACAATAAAGATAATAATCGATATATATATTCATAATAATAAATCAATTCATTCATCAAAGCATTGCATTGGAAGCCAAGTTTAGTGTTTCTCATGTCATAGCAACTAGCCAGCTGAGGTTGTAAAATTTCCGAATTATGGGAAACGTTTATGAGACACCAATAACATTCAGGAATTATGAGTAATGTGGATTGTGAAATGTTTATAAGCCAGGGCCCTGACTTTATAATATTCAAACAGTATTGAGAGCTGGAATGAAATACGAAGACCGAGCAAATAAGACATTCTGGCAAGATGGGAAAATAACCTGAGGGTCTTCTTTTCTCGACCAGGGCCCTGGCTTATAAACATTTTACAATCCACATTACTCATAATTCGTGGATTTTATGGGTGTTTCTGTCTCGTAAACGTTTCCAAGAAAAGGAAATTCTACAGTATCAGCTGATTAAAAAAATTACATGAAACCAATTTACCTCAAGTAAATAGAATCTCGGAATAGTCCAATGTTATTCCTTTAAAACCAAAACTTTGCTCCTAATTTAATGATTTTAAAATATAAATTCATTTATTATTATGAATATATTTGATAATAAAAATAGATCATTATTTTTATAGTGAGATTTGAATAGAAATCATTTTTGACGTTAAAATAATATCTAACCTACAAAGAAAATCGTAATAAGAAACCAAGTCAGAAGACCCTAGCCTTGTAATCTAAAATGGCCGCGATGGTTCGAGTTTGAACAGCTGATATCGTGAATTTGTCGTCTGCACCAATTTACATGGGATTTCCTATTTCATCGAACCATCGCGGCCATTTGGAATCGAATGTTAGGGTCTTCTAGTGAGTTTTGGCTGAACGTTGATTCAACAGCTGATTCTTTGCGAAATTTGGAACATTGTAAATCGAACGTTTTATTGGTGAGTCTACAATCCCGATCACTTGTTTTTCATCAGAAAAACAAGCTGTGAATCTTTATAAGCCAGGGCCCAGAGTATACTACCAACTGTAATATTCCTTTTTGACGTACCTCTCTCCTCTTCAGCTGGAAGTCCTGGTCGATGCTGGTGTCAGTCGCCTTGTCATTGAGCGCCTGCTTCTCCATAAATAAGGCCAGCTTGTGATAAATACGCTCCAAACTATTCCTCAACACACGTGTTGCTTTTTTCGGCAACAACTTTATATTCAATTGTCTTTTCTCATCGCATCTGTAAACATATCAAAACACCAATTACACCACTCAAATCTCAAAGTAATTGTTGAAAATATTTATTGTCAATAAGTTTCCGTTCTGTACGATTCCGTATCAATTTTGGGATTTGTATCATTACTGTGTATCAAATCTTTCCCGTCTAAGGGTGTATTAGTCTGTCCAAGCAAAGAAGACCCTCTGGCAAGATGAGAAAATTACTCCAGCTCGATCAATATTGGTTCAAAAATTATTGATATGGTCCCAATTGTAGGAAATATTCTGATTAGGAATTGATTATTTCAGAAGCCTCTAAAAAATTAGAAAAATTGATATTAAAAAAAAACTAAATTTTTCGCCATTGTTATCTCGGTAACAAAGCGTTTTTGGGGGTTTGTCCCATGGAACTTTTTTGTCTACATGGTGTGAGGAATCAGCCTGAGAAGTATTGCACATTCCTCATGAAACACTCTGTATTTCAATAAAAATTGTGTTAGGGTTCACATCCACTGTCAGGCCGTTCTGACATTCACAGTTCATCGGTCAACGATCGGCCTGCCGGTTGTAGCTATTTTGGACTGACGGTTTCCCCATCCACTCACGGTTTTTGACTGTCACAGTCCAAACTGACAGTGGATGTAGACCCTTGGGAATACCAAGAGCTATCCTCCCTGCTCTTTCCTGTCCTGTCTGTTCTATCTTTCACTACTTATTTCTATCATTAAATGAATGAATAAATTAATAATCAACAAACTAATACTTCAAGTTCAGATGATAATTTTGATGGTTAGTAAGAATCGAATGGAATGAAAAAAGTATAGTCTGTCCAAGAAAAGAAGACATTCTAGCAAGATAGGAAAATGACTTCAAATTGGTCAATATTGGTTCAGATATTATATATTTGGTCTAAAACTGTAGATCTGAGAGTTTCCTACAATTTAAGACGAAATCAATAATTTTTGAACCAATATGAACCGAGCTGGAGTCATTTTCTCATCTTGCCAGAGGATCTTCTTTGTTTGACAGACAATACATCCCGTCAGTTCTGACTGCAACAGAAAAAACTCTTCCTACACCCTATTTACGGTCACTCAAGACGAATAAATTCAAGCATAAATTAATCAATCAATTATATCGAGGAGACGTCAAGCCGTCGTTTCAGACTGCCTAAAAAGAAGTGGTGCTCAGAAGTGTGACTACTGTATAGCCAAATTAGTGTCAAGTATTTTCATTTACAAATAAGTTTTACTCAAGTATGGAACAAAGATGATTTATTGTAAAGGACCAGTTTCTAGGTGAGGAGTATTACTCTTTGAAATTATTGTATCAACTCAAGTGTTTGTAAAATTAATGTCAAGACCCGCATCGACAGAGCGAGGCAGGTGCCGCGAATGCCTCGGGTTGAGGCATGCGTGGGCTTGCGCTGTTTGTAACCACGTGTGCTCTGTAATTGTAAATCTGCACGCGTAATTGACAAGCACCATACACCGAGAGATAAAGCAGCTGCACTAAGCTTTGACAATTTGTACTTTGAAGGTTACTTTGTGCTCAATTAGTAAATAAAAAATTCAGGCAATGTTTATTATTGCCTATTAAAACTTTCTATAGTTGGGCCAAGAACAGAAGAGCCTCTTGCAAGATGGCGGAGGAAAGTGAGAGTGTAACTACGCATGCGCAGAACTGATATTTTCAGGGTGAAATCACTTCAGCCAACCTACCGTTTTTACACTAATCGTAATCACATTGATTTCACAAATGAAAATATTTTTTTCATTTATTTGTTCAATTATTCACATATGATAGCACAAATCATAAAATAATTATGAACTAGGACAGAAAAAATCGTCTGAGCCTGTACTATTTCTTCCTAAATTTGGTTATGTTGGAACAATTTTCATTTCAACTACTGGCAGCAGTGAATGGCAGCCATGTTGCCAAAGGCTTTTCTGTTCTTGGCCGAACTATACACCCAAATAGAATTCTGAATTGCAAGGATGCATAGAAATCGGGTACAATTTGGAGGTTAGTTTGTATAATTGTGCGTTGTGCGTGGCGAGGCAAACAGCACAGGTATTCTCTCAACGCCCGCGAGCAAACCCGGTATCCACAATCCGAGGCATGCGTCCTGAGGCATTCGCGGCGCATGCCTCGCACTGTCGATACAGGCCTTTATTGTATTTGGATTGTATTGATAAAGTTCTATTCCATTCCATTTTATTCTATACACTTCCATTCTAAATTCTAATGTATAGATGAATAAATGAATGAAAGAATAAAAAAAGAATTGAATGCTGAGTGTGAAAATACCAACACAGTAATGTTGTTGGTGTCGAGATCGACGCAGTTGACATCTAGCGGCGGATCGTAGAGATCGAAGAAGCGGGAATCAACGCCGATGAGGAAGGGGAGGGGGGCGTGAAGCACCTCGGCCAATCCCAGCGGACACAGCGGAATGTACGGACACTGCCACTTGAACGGAAATATTATCTGCAACAACAAAATCAGGAACACCGGTTCCATAATTGATATTTTGCAGAAAAGGGCAATACATTTTTTATGGTATGTTATTATACCATAATAAGGGTTATCATAAAAGAATGGTGCGGTTTAAAACACGTTTTGAAGCCCGTTTTTAAAACCCGAATTACTTACAGTTAATTTTGTTCTCTCATCTAATTTGTCGTCTCAGACGTAATTAATAAATTTCAATATGTGCGCCCTTAGCCGCTTGACAAATCTCCAAACAATAATAAATTTTTCTCCAAAGATTTCCCAACATATTTTCTTCTCCTGTTTGAAGTGGTCAAGGTCGCGAATGTTTTGTAAATGAACAATGTTCTTTATGTAACCCTACAAGAAAAGATCACAAGGTGTCAGTCAGGTATGAACTCAGGTAAGGCCACAGAGTAGGTCCTTGCCGATCTCCAAATTTTTGTTCAAAGCATCCGTCACCAATGCACTGAAGTGTGGGGGAGCACCATCTTGTTGGAAATAAAGTTGAATAATTTCGAGTTCATCTAGCTGAGGAAAGCAATAATTGATTAGAATGTCGACATACACAACTCGACCCAAAAAGACCCAAAATTTGGAGATCAATGAATAGGCGGAAAAGACCTATGCTGTGGCCTCCAAGCAGTCCAGACCTGACACCTTGCGATTTTTTTCTTGTGTATTTACATAGAAAACATTGTTCACTTACAAAAAATTCGCGACCTGAACCAATTAAGAACAGGATTAATGAAGCAATGTCAACCATAGAAATTTCAACAAAAAGCGAATGTTTGGAAAAAATTGATTATCATTTGGACATTTGTCAAGCGACTGAGGGCGCACATATTGAAATTTATTAATTATGTAAAAAAAACTGTTTGAGACAACAAATTGAATGAAAGAACAAAACTAATTGTAGCTGTAGGTAGTTTGGTTTTTCTTCAAAACATATTCTAAACCACACCATTCTTATATGATAACCCTGTATTCTTATTTTTATGTTATAACTGACATTTAAAGTATCAAACTGGAAAATTCCCGGACATGATGTGATGTAATAATGATTAATTAGTGAATAAATATATTTAGCAGGTTTGGGCTTCAATAAAACTTGCCGGGATGCATTTAGTTTAGAGCTCTCAGTTCTCACAGTTCCCTGTATTTTCACTTTAACGATTTTTACTTTAGAGAATTACTTTAGAGGAGATTATGTAATAAAATTTGAGCCCAAATACGACTTTTTACCCTCGATAGCTTCGAAGATAGTCGCATTTAAACACAAAAATATGGGTTTCCCGGTATATAGGAAGAAGCTATAAGTACTCAAGTTGATGAAATTCTTCAATTATGACCGAATTCAACATTATGATTCAACTTATATGAAATAGAATCAAGCTAAAAATAATGAGTTTAGATCCGTTCATTTTTACGAAAGTTAGGGATGTACTTAGTTTATTATCCTTGAAGGGTCCTGTCTACTGCAAATAACCTAGATTTAGAGCAATAAAATAAGTATTGTTATGTTACGAACACTGTGGACTGCACTTGGATGGGTGACCGGTTCTGGCCAAGTACACATTGGCGAGGTGGAACTACCCGTAAGGGTCCCCACCATTAAAAGCCATAAGAATATATATATAGTATTCTAATAGAAAACGATCTAGCTGTACTCCGTCCACTGAGTGTTCGGACCTAAGCTCCTCCTCCAAAGTTCTGACGTCATGATCCGACCAGCTCACAAGCGGTCGTAATTGCCAGGAACGTAGAAACTTCTAATCGATATTAGAACTTCAACATAGAATTTTTGAGTGGCCTCAGAAATATTGATGTTTTATGGTTGTTCGACAAAATTTACTACCTTCTAACATAAGAACGATCATTATCAATGTCACTTGATAGAATTATAGTTGATTGAACATAATATTTCATAATATTTTTGTTATTATAATTTTGACTGCTCAGTTCAAGCCGGGAATTTCAAACTTATTCAACTACTCACTACTGCAAATTCAAGTAGGCCTATATAACTTAACCTAAGTTTACTTTTACAATAAATTAATCTCATTACTGTATGTGCTTTGAATTCAATAAAACCAATATTTTTCAAGAATATTTTTATTGTTTTGTTGAATGTAAAACAAAGAACAAAACATATCCGCCAAAAAATCTTCGATGAGAGGTTTGAATTATGTAAATCAGTTGAGTGCAAACACATAAATTTCGATAATTCCCTGAAAAGTGAAAGGCTTGCGTTTCCCAGATTTTCACAGCATGACTGTGACCTAAAAAGTAACAGCTGCAGCACGATGATCTTACTTGCCATTGGCTACAGCCGCCTGCGACGTCAAAATGGGGGAGGAGCTTAGGTCCGAACACTCCGTGGATAGAGTATAGACAAAGACACCAGCCTAAATCTAGTCAATACTTTTTTGTATATTCTAGCATCAAAATATTGGAAAAACCACCTGTAGCCGATTTTGGAGAAATTTCATTGTTGGAAAAGGGATCCTCTAACTTTCAAAAATAGATCGAATAGGCCTATCAATATTAATAAAATGTTTTTTTTTTTAATATACTTTTCATGCTCCACAACGTTTGGGGAGTAGTGGAGTGGTAGTGGATTTATTGTTACAATTCATTTAAAAACAGTTTGAACAATATTTTTGGGATTTTTTTTAAATAGGGTTTTTGATCGATAGTAAAATAATTATTCTATCTGGCCGAATTTTTCAATTTTATCTTTTTAATCGACGGTTTAGATTCAGACTTTAGTCCTCTCAAATTTCTATTTGAAACCGTTTTGCTCTATAGTCCATTCACGATGGCTGAGACGAGATTTTGAGTTTTTGAGTTAACCGTTTTTGAGTTTTAAGCGAAAAACTAAAAAATTGTACTTCTCAAATCCCCTCCCACCCTACAAATCCTTGAGGTCGCTAAAGGCATTGCTGGGACTTGTTTATGTCGTGGCTAAAACGAAGCCACTCCAGTCGCACACACACATACCTGCAGAGCTTTTGTCTATCTCGTCTCAAGCCATCGTGAATGGATTAGAGGATTAACCGTTTTTGAGTTTTAAGCGAAAGACTAAAAAATTGTACTTCTCAAACCCCCTCCCACCCTACAAATCCTTGAGGTTGAAAATCGTCGCATATTTCATGCACTCTATAAGGCTTTAGTTACTGGTCAATATTCGCAGTAGCAGAAATCCTTTGTTTTTTTTTAAACCGATAATTGTATATTCGAATTCATTATTATTAAAATGATAAAGAACTTTGGACTTGTAACCTTGGACTATATTTGAATGAAAATTGTGTTTTGAAATACCAAGGGCTATGCCTGTTCTTTCTTACCAATGTGCTCTTGCCAATAGATTAATAAATAAATAAATAATGTCATCACACAAACCATAGATATAGCCTCAGCGACTGCTGTCAACACATCGGCTCGCAGTGAATGCACCAGCAGCTTCTGTTCGGTGAGCGCACAGAGCAACAGCAGCAGACAATTGTCGGCACCCAGGTTGAGCAGCAACTGGCGGAAGGAGGCGCCGCTCCTCGGCAGCGGAAGGTCCTCGGGCTGCGTCAGAATCAGCCGTGTTTCGCCCGGCAGTTGCAGCAGGATGCGGGGCCGGTGCGGCGAGGGGAACGGCACTTCGTCCAGCAGGTGCGAAATGTATCTGCACAGCACCGCATCACATTCAAATTTACTTGCGAATACAAACTGAGAAAATACAAATTCATTCACTTAATTCATGTAGAGTGCATAGAGGCGGCTCCAGACATGCGTCATTCGACCTATGGCAAGCTATTTGCCAACCAACGAGCACAGATCTCCACACATGCGTGGTTTTCCAAGCACGTGTTCGTACTGGGAAAAGCTGATCGTCAACCGAATAGTTGACATTGTCAATGTCAAATGTAAAAACGTTGTCGACAATTTCAACTTTGATCTTGGCAATGATTGAATATTAGGATTTGTAGAAATTTTCAAGAATGAATGGATGGATAGATGAATGGATCTATGGATGGATAAATAAATAAATGAATATAATGAATAAATAGATAGATAACTAAAAAAAATTCGCTCCGGCAACTGGCGGTCGGAAAGAGTGCATTTCAAATTGTATGATGGCTCGAATCATATGACTTATAATGAGCTATTCAGGGTATGAATTCAAAGGTGCCGTTTTAGAAAAACCCATAAAAACACAATTTTCGGCATATTGTTCTCCATTTTCTCCGCCATTTTTGATTGGATTTTTTTCGTTGATGGCTCAAATTGTAGGGCATAATAAGGGTATTATACACACCAATTTTAAAAACGATCAAGTTATTGGTCGATTTGTAGTGATTTTTCAAAATTTTCATCCCCTAATTTCACCCCTTTCCCTTGGACCAATTTGGCTGGTTAACGAACTTGACCGAGATATTAGCACTAATGATTTTTGTGCAAAATTTTGTCGCTCTCCAACAAGCCCTTCGGGGGTTAGACCGGTATTACACGGTAATATTTCTATTATCATAGATGATCATATGGAAAGAGAAGAAAATACGAAATCGTATTTTTATCCCTTTCCATGTGATCAAATATGATCATAGAGCTATTACCGTGTAATGGGGCCCTTATCGTGTTAACAAGAATCTGTACATATATAAATATATATGAATTTGAACGGACATCAAATTCGTGTTCTAGGGGCTCGGAAACGTGTAAAAAATATATCACATCATGAATTTTCGATTGTCAGGGCAAGACCAATAGTGCATTTTTTCGAATAAAATGCACTAATAGATGAATAAATAAATAATAAACACGTACCGTTCAATAGGAACAGGCTGCGGCCCACTGTACGACATTTTGTAGAGAAAGAGCAGAAACTTTTCAAAGGTGTCAAAGAAGGGCCAATGAGACAGCAGACAGATGCACTTGTTGACGTGATAGGTGCCTCCCCCCGTCCCCCCCGGGTCCAGTTCAGCCTTCTGCTCGTCGCTGAGTCGCGTCTCGGCGTAGCGCTCGTAGAACGTAACTGCCGAACCGTAAACCTGGTAAACACATCACAAAAATGAATAACACAACTTCAACAGAAAGTTTTCAGCCCAACATTCATCTTTGGTACACTTGATATAGTCTGTCCAAGCAAAGAAGACATCCTGGCAAGATGGGAAAACAACTCCTATTGGTTCAAAAATTATGAATTTAATCTCAATTTTTGAACAAAATGTTTTACACAATTTGAAACAAAATTTTTAATCTTTGAATCAATACTGATCGAACTGGAGTAATTTTCCCATCTACCCAGAATGTCTTATTTGCTTGGACATACCTTTTCGGCGGCGTCCGATACAGTCAGCACAAACGTGGAGAAGACGGCGGCTGGCTGCTGCGCCTGCGTCGGCCAACACTCCAGGCTCGCTCCGACCGGCAAGCAGAACAGCGGCACCGAAATCGGAAACGGAAAGTTGGCCCGGTCCTGTAGCGGATAGCGCACCAGAATGTCTGAAAATCAAACCAGTTTATTTCCTCGTTTTATTAAGTTATCACAATTGAAAGGTGAAGTTTGGTCATATATTGGCTGTTCAAGCAAAGAAGACCCTCCGGCAAGATGGGAGAATGACACAAGCTCGGTCAATATTGGAACAAAAATTTCAATTTGATATACTATTAAGCTGGAGTCATTTTCCCATCTTGCCAGAGGGCCTTCTTTGCTTGAACAGACTATAGATGCCCAAATAACTGACACTCCTATGCCGGTTTTTTCCAAGCACTCCCAAACTTGAGGGACCTATCAAATTTTGATAGAACAGCTGACATTTTCTATGCTAAGTATTGGAAATGTAAACTGTTAAATGTGAAATTGAGGGTCCCTCAAGTTTGAGTGTTCTTTGGAAAACCGGGCACTAATCTCCTAACCTATTTTGCAGAACCTCAAAGAGATCAGATTGAATTAGATTTCATTATTCATTTAGACAACAAAATATTTATGCTTATTCTCTAGATTGCGACAGTTAATCCAATTATTCTATCATTTTCACAATAAATAATTAGATCAGTTTGAAAATGGTTCAGTATTTCACACTATAATTTTCACAGATTGCTTCACACTATTATTGATTCAACAAGAAGGGTTACACATGAATGAAAAAAATATAGAAAAAATATCTAAATAATTGACCGAACGTAAGTGAGGTCTACATTCAAGACGACGATTTTTGCATTTCTCTTTATGTTTGTTTGTTCCGCATTTACGACAAAACGCGGCAATAGATTCGGATGAAATTTGTCAGGAATGTTCCTCTTGAAATTGTGCGTTTCTATATGTAAGGTTTCTTGAAATATTGCATTTTAAGGATAATATGAAAGGAAAAGGAATTACCCCCATACTAAAATATTACTATATACATTTATACTTCTGAACATAGGAGAGTTCACACTATAGAATTATTCATGCTTAACCAGCTATCTAGTTTATTATTAATTGCATGCAATTAATGAAACTCAACCTAGCAAATAAAAGTATTCCCTTCATGAATAGTGCCCCATCCATGGGTGACTTCGTGAGGTCTTCTGTTCACAGAACTACTTGTAGGCCCCAGGTTATTATAGAGAAGGTTTTTCCGATTTTCGAGAATTTGAAATGTGGTGAGGGAACCCAAAAAATGACGTAGTTCAGATCAGTGATCCCGACTACACTGGACCACAACTACACTGTACGTATGCATTGAAAATATGAATCGTCTGATTTGTCCACTATAAACTCAGTTGAAAAGTCTATTTCTAAAGCCACGTTTAGGCCCTATACCGGAGTTAATAAGAAAATTGTTTATAACTTTCATATAATGAGTTATATAATAGTCTATATAATAATATGTTATTCACAAAAGTTATTAACACTCTGGTGTAAAGGTGGCATTACTTGTTTAATCCTTGTGTTTGGGATGTTGAGCTAGTACCTGACCCTTTAAATAAATTTCCATTTTTGTGAAAAAATAGTTTGTGAAAAACCTAGTTTGATATTCACACTTATTAAACATTTTGAGATATGACGGAAGAGATATGATAAATTTACAGATTATAATAATTTTGGCCGATTTTGTTATAGTATCAATACGGAAATTATTTCAATATTAATGTTTTAATGATAATAATACTGTATTAATGTTTCCATAATGTAGGAATAGGATCTACTATTGGCCCAATAAGAAGTTGGTGTTTCCTTTTGAGAAGCGTGAACAAAATAGCAACATATGATATTAAAATATAAAAATTGTTTTGCTGAAAAGAATTAAGTACCGCGCATGCGCCGCACTACGGCGCCAATGTAGTTGTGCTCCAGTGTAGTCGGGATTTCTGATCTGAACTACGTCAAATTTTCGTCTCCCCACCACTTTTTCATTATGCCCAATATCAGGCAGTTATGGAACAACCTTTTTTTAATAACCTTGTAGTAGGTCTATGTTGCTTGCTTGCAATCTTACTCATATTGTGCATTAGAATGTATAAATGAAAAGGCGAAGTCTGGACATAATTAAGTGTCCATTCTTGGGAAAGGATAAGTATGGACTTTTCAACAACACTTGGCCTTGATAGAGAGAAAGACAGTAGAAATAGAAGAATAAGTGAGAGATGGGAATATGAGAATTCGTGGAGAAAAGGAGAAACAAGAAGAGTTTGTTTGGAGTTCTTATTGAAAATTATTTACTCACCTGGTTTATATGTGATATGGTTGACACGGTTCATTGACTTCTTATAGCACAAGTACACGTCCGAACCAACCTGTAATAGAAAAAAGACATTATCAACTCATTCATTCTACAATTAATAACATTTACATTTTACAATTACATTCTACATTTATTCAATTTACAGAAACTATCCAACTTATTGATTAATAACATTGAAATGGCTCAACTTGATACAGTTTGTCCAAGCAGAGAAAACATTCTGGCAAGATGGAAGAATGACTCCAACCTGATCAATATTGGTTCAAAAATTATAAATTTGTTCTCAAATTGAAGGACACATTCTGATCTACAATTCAAGACCAATTGATAATATTTAAACCAATATTGATCGTATTGGAGTCATTTCCTGGAGTCAAACTACGTTATTATTGTTGACTCAATAATAGGAGTGTAGAATTATTGTGAGATGAAGTATGGTCTGACCAAGCAAAGAAGACATTCTGGCACGATGGGATGATGACTCCAGTTTGATCAATATTGATCCAAAAATTATGATCCCTAATTGTAGGAAACACATTGATCTACAATTTGAGACCAAATAACACAACTTCAACAGAAAGTTTTTAGCCTAATATTCATTTTTGGGTTCACTTGATATAGTCTGTCCAAGCCAAGAAGACATTCTGGCAATACGGGAAAATAGCTCCAGCTCGGTCAATATTGGTTGAAGAATTATCATTTTCGTCACAAATTATAGATCAGAATGTTTCCTATTATTTGAGATAGAAATAATTATTTTAGATGTACAATATTGACCAAGCTGGAGTCTTTTTATCATCTTTACAGAATGTCTTCTTTACTTGGACAGACTATAATGGGATTATTGTTGGCACAATAATAGGAGTGTGGGATTGTGAGATCAGGTGAAGCGGCGCTCTTCAAAACTACTACTTGAAAAATATACGTGAAAACTAATACGTGAAAAATAAATCTTTGTATTTTTATGAACTTGTCCTATACATGATCCAGAAGTTTTTTCCCTATACTAGCGTCCAATTCATCACCTCGTTGCTTTCAGTACATGGTTTTGGATACTCGGTGAGAGTGGCTCCTTAGTGATCGTGAAGTTCAGTCGCGAACAGTTTAGACTATAGTCCAAGCAAATAAGACCCTCTGGCAAGATGGGAAAATGACTCCAGCTCGGTCAATATTGGTTCAAAAATTATTTATTTTATTGCAATCGTAGAAAACATTTTGATCTACAATTTGATACCAAATCAATAATTTTAGAACCAATATTGACCGAGCTGGAGTCATTTTCTCATCTTGGCAGAGGGTCTTCTCTGCTTGGACAGACTATACTCTTGAGTGGGTGACCAGTAAATATAAAACCGTCTATTTCTCGTATTTATTTATTTAGCGTATGCTTTCAGCAGTGGCGTTGTTCCACTGTTGTAATGGAAGTGGGTTGTTCCACTGCGTAATATTATAACCTCATTCTTCCACAAATGATAACATGGAGAACCACGTGGGTTAAAGTTCTTTTAAAATAGTCATTTTGGAACAGATTTTTTTTATTTGAAAACATCATTGACAACTATAGTTCATTCACGATCAGGGGCGAGGCGTGACTTTTTGGCTCGGTCATCTCTGGGAAAAATTTAGTTTTGCACCCCCATCTATCTCACGCCCCTCCCATACCCAAAAGATAATAATGTTCCATTTTAGACAATTATTTATCAGCCTTTATGATAACTAGTCCAATTACTAAAGATAATACACTATGAAGAACAAAAATACTGTTGGAAATTAATAAATAATTGGATAAATTAAATACGGTGTTATTCAAATCAATATGCTAATTGAAATAGAAATTAAGAATTGAAATCGAACTCCGAGAAACCAAATAAAATTCGATGATTACCTAGCCGAATGATATTGATTTATTTATTTAATGACAAATTATTCCTTATCTTAGTTAACCATAGTTATTTATCATATCATTCATTGTACAAGAGGCCAAATACAATATTGTACAAGAGTACAATACAATAAACATCATTTCTCTGTCATGTAACCCATGTCCAGAGGTATTTATTAAACATATAAAACTATTATTACAATATGTGAAGTTATACTACTATACTAATACTACTTTTCTAAACTATCATGAAGCATCCCACTATAGAGTCTATGTGTCGGGATGCATTTTGTCTAATATACAATATAAATCAAATATTCTTCTAGTGTATATACATATGTATTTTTTAAATTTCGGTTATTTGATGAAAATAAGTATAATGTTAGTACCTTACAAATATATGATACATATATATATATATATATATATATTTTACTATTTCATGATTATTTGGAAATTAATAAAATTTTAATAAGCTGTATCGAAATATTTGTTGAACATTTTATGATAATAAAAATTATTTAAGTTTATTTACAACTTTTTAAATTAACCAATACACAATAATTGCTCGCTATCATTATTCCCAATGCTAATTAACATGGATTTTGTACTTTTCTTGAACTTTAGGATGCCCATTCCAATTATTTCAGCAGGCAATAAATTGAAGATTTTGCATCCTATGTACAGGGCAGACTTTTGACCAAAAGTTGTGTTTCTTCTAACTATGTACAGGTCTCTATACCTAGATCTTGTATTGTGTGCATGATCTACGTTGCGTGTTAAATGCGGATTTGTTTTGATGAAAATGAGAACTGTATATATGTATAGTTGTCGCACACTTAGAACTTTATACTCTTTAAATAACTGCTCGGTTGGGTAAAGTCTGGGTCTATAACAGATTATTTTTAATAAAAGCTTCTGAACTTTTATGAGCGGATCTACATGATTGTGGTATGTACCTCCCCATACAAGTATTCCATACCTAACAATTGATTCAACCAGTGCATAATAAATTGTTCTCAGTTTATGGGCAGGCAAGATCTGACGTAGTTTCACAAATATATAAACAAGTTTCCTTAGTTTAGTGACAATATATGATACATGTTTGTCCCATCGAAAAATGTCATCAACTACTATTCCTAGATATTTAATTTGATCTACTCTATCAATGATAGGACAGTTGCAGGGCAATATAGTCTGTGTGCAATTGTGTAGTTTAAGAGTATCTTGCTGAGGTTTTTGTGCGCTTGTCAGTGAGAAAGCCAAAAATTTAGTTTTTTCAATGTTTAGTGTGAGTAGATTTTTATTCAACCAAAGCATGACTTGACGCATCTGCGACTCTGCCAAATTAAACAAACTGTTCCAATCTTCTTCCTGAAACATTATGGCTGTATCATCAGCAAAGGCTACCATCTCTCCTTTTATATCTAGAGAGCACAATTCATTTGCAAATACTAAATATAGAATAGGTCCCAATACTGTTCCCTGTGGTACTCCATATTCAACAGTTGTTTCTTGGCTGATTTTATCACCAATCTTTACACTTTGTGCTCGTTCATGAAGGTAGGACTTGAACCATTCAAGTACTATACCCCTGATTCCAATACTCTCAAGCTTCTTACACAGCAACTCGTGTGAAACTGAGTCAAATGCTTTTGCTAGATCAAGAAAGACTGCTAGACACTTCTTATTACTGTCTAGACTATCGGTTACAAACTTTGACAGCCTGAAAATTGCATCCTCTGTACTTCTACCAACTCGAAACCCATACTGATTAGAAGATAAGAGCTCATTTCGTTCCAAAAAATCAATTAATCGCTTTTTCATGAGTTTCTCCAGAATTTTTGAAATATTACTAACCAACGAAATAGGCCTATAATTACCAATAACTATCCTATCACCACTCTTGAACAGGGGCCTAACACATACTTTCTTCATCATACTTGGAAAAGTTCCTTGTTCAAAGCTCATATTGAATATAAACATTAGAGGTTTTGTAATGTAGTTCTTAATTATTTTAACTATTTTATTATCAATTCTATCAAGACCTGGTGAACTTGATGTACGGAGTGTGCTGATTATAGACAGGATTTCATGTTCATCAACTGGTGTCAGAAACATTGAAATGGCCGATCTATTAGCAGAAATGCAACTATTAACAATTTCTGGTAGAGTTTTATTCAAACTTTCCATTATAGACTCAGCCATCTTCCTCCCAACAGATGCAAAATGATTGTTTGTGAACTCTAGCACATCATTGGAGTTATCTCTCATTGAAATGATGTTCCCATGTATATCAATTCTATCAATTTCAGGTTTTTTCTTTTGTATTGTATCAGTTGCTTCTCTAATTGTTGACCATGTTTTCTTAAGATCATTCCCTGCATCATCGATTTTCTGCTTGAAGTATTCTATTTTAGTTTTTTTAATCAATAAATTCAGGCAATTCCTATATCGACGATAATGCTCAGCTAATTCAAGATCATTATTGTTTATTTTTCTCCTTCTATTAAGTGAATCTCTTGTACGAATTGCTCTGATTAGACCCCTAGTTATCCATGGCTTTATTGGCGTTAATTTTCTTTTAAGGCGATAGATATTGGTATTTTTCATTATAAGATTTTGCAATATTTCAATAAAATTTTCATATGCAACATTGGTTTCATCACTATTGAATACAGATTCCCATTTCTCTACAGCAATATCATTTTTCAAACCTTCCATATATACTGATTTTCCTATTCTATTATTCATTCTAACTTGATCATTGAGCTCATAGTTATGCTTAATCGCAATAATAGTCATATAATGGTCGGTGATGGCTGTTTGAAACACAATAGTTGTTAAAGGATTCCCAAAATTACTGACAATTATATGATCAATGCATGTTATCGATTCCATGTTTTCTCTTGTTGCACTTTTTATGCCCATTCTCATTCCAAACTCACTCAACACATTGAGATAATCATCTAGCTGATGATGCATTGGGGGAGTGTATTGATATTAAAGTCCCCTAAACATACACATTTCTGACCTACAATACTATCGTAGAATTGGCTCAAATCAGCTAGAAAATCTGTTATGTCATGGTGAGATGGTGACCGATAAACTGCCAGAATATTATACAAATCATTTCTAAAACGTAGCTTTGCATTCAGGGTATTGGCTTGACTAAACTCAATCTCCTCAACCACTACATCTAAGTCGGCTTTAACATACATAACTACTCCATCATTCTGTAATCTATTATTCAAAGTGAAGAATACATGGTAACCATCTATATTTTTGGGGATAAAATCTCTTTTAATCCAACACTCAGTCAATACAATTACATCAAAGTAAAAATCAATATCTTGTAATTGGATCATTAGCTCATCAAAATTTTTGTTTATACTTCTTATATTTATGTTCATAAATTTCAAATCATTTTTATCGATGTGCTCTTTCAAAATACCTGACTCATGCATGACGATGTCTTCTATCTCTTGGAAAGTATCTAATTCATTTGTTATGGACCACATTTTGAAAGATATTTTTTCCCTTTGTTTATAAATTTGTCATCATGCCACTTCAATATATATGATTCACTTATTTCATTAATATTGCTTGTCAATATTGTCATTAAATCCATCTTACCTATACTAATATACCTGAAGCTATGCGTATGTCTACTTAGAGCTACTATTATATGAGGTACACTATCATAAATTTTCATTGGTTTTGAATTCATCCTGAACAGCACAACTCTTTCTGATGTTAAACCTTGGGCCTCGTGTATTGTGTGTATTGTAAGATCATGCCTGTCCATAAGTGTACTGAGTAGCAATCTTTTTTCAGCTTGTGTAAAAGTTAAGACGAGTGTTTTAGGTTCAATATGGTGTTCAGAATTGTACAAAATAGTCTTCCTAATTGATGATACTGTCTGGTTGGTGGTTGAGAAATTGTTATCATAATATGGCGAGAGTGCATAGCATACGTCAATCGGACATCGTTTAGTGATTGAAAAACATTCAGTTGGCTCACAGAAATTTGAAATATGAAACCATCTAGACTTAATGCTACTTCTCTCAATATATGGTATTTGCCTAGAATCACCCAAGATAATTAGCTCTTTAGCTTTTGACATCTCCGATATATAGCCTAGGTAGCCTGCATGCATAAGTAATACCTCATCTACAAATACTCGATCATATATCCTATCAGAGCCATTAATAATGTACGAAGAAACTGTCCTATAGTCAATGTACAACCTATCATTTGATTTAATATTGAATTCTTTTTTAATTGCTGATCTTATTTCACGTACCCCTGCTCTTGTTTGACATAGAACCAAATCCTTACCATACGTGTGCTCTTTTAAAATGTAACTAGTTTTTCCGCAACCGGGTACCCCATCAATCCAGGAAATATTGGGCATTTGACTTTTAACTATGCTTATGTTTACTATATTTTTTAGTAGTTCACTATTGAGCATTAGTTGAGTGTCCTTAGTTACTAAAATGAATCTTTCTTCTGTCTTAAATGTTCTATTATGTTCTAAGAATTGTATATACATACCTCCATTTTCAAGAGAGTAACCCATACCGTATTTGATATGTGTTGGCCACAAATACATTCGGAGATGATTATCATAAATATTCATTTCATGTTTCACTATATTCAGCATTATGCTTGATGATGACAGAAAGCACTTATCACTCAAACTAGAGAGCACTTCTCTGTAGATTCTCCCGTTCACCTCGTCATGATCCTGTAGAAGGTTCCTAAGCTCCATCATACTGTTCATAAATTTTTCGGCAGCAGTTAATCCAGGAAGAAACCCCTCGGACACGCAGTCGACGCAGAAGACTCTCCTCTATCCTCAGGTATTTCCAGGAATGAAAGGTAGTTGGAGTGATCATAGTAGAAAACAAATTTTATATTCGTCTCCATAATTAAGCTAAGTAGTTCTATTGCGGATATTGAAGCCATATCACTAAATACATCAATACCGACAATTAACGGATAGTTTGATGAAGTCCATGCATTGATAGTCATTATCATCGACCTCAAGTCATCCAATATATTTTTATCGTCTGTCTCGATTATAAAGTTCGGAAAATTGATTTGAGAGAAACTTTTCACACTTAAATTTTCAAATTCAACAGTCTCTATAGCTTCCCAATCTTTTTTAGTTATGTGCGATTTTGTTGAGAGCTTAGCGATTCCTTTAGATAGATGGATTTTATCACGCCTGTTGTATGCGAACGAAATGTTAATGTCAGTTTGTTCACCAAAATTATGTATGATTGATAATCTACTCTTTGATGTTCCTTTCACTGCTTTAAGTTTTGAAATACTATCAAGAATAGTCTCACTTTGAAGTTTCACCGGTTTTTGTCGCTCCACTGTTACATTTTTAATACTGAAAGTTCGTTTTAAATTACGCAGCCACTCCATAATTAGTTTGATCGATTATTTGTTGCACTGCTTTCATGTGGCATGGACAGCTCGGATCACTAGCCTTGTGTTCGAAAGGTTTCGATTCTCTCTTGCAATTAGCGCAAGAAGGCTTCGAATTCAAATTTGGACACTCTTTAACATCATGATCGAGTGAACAGTGCGCGCAAGTCGCATTTTGTTGTTTACAGTACTTAGTCACGTGATAGTGTTGTTGGCAATGAAAACACCTGGTTGCTACTATATAGTCTCTGATCCTACATGATGACAGTTCTATGTACACTCTTCCGTCGTTGATAAGGGCTCTTCTCACAACCGGCTCACACTCAACTACCCAATGGACAGTCTCCTTATTTTTTGGTCCGACCTTGAATAAGGGTTTGAATCCTAATGTCATTTCAGATTCGGTGAACTTTCCACTATAATTTTTCAAGTAGACATCTCTCACTACTTCCTTATCTTCGAGGTCACTTGGCACATCATAGATGATAATTTTGGGCTTCTTTTTCTTGGGCTCTGATACGTTGAATTTTCCCGATTTTATGATGTCACTTTCCATTATTTTTTCTTATCTTTTTCTGAATCCAATACTAACAGTACTCCGCCACCCTTGATATTCACCGATTTCTTGACTTTCAAATTACGATGTTTTGACATTTCTGACTTGATAGAGCTTTTTGTCGTTTTGCTTGCCTCTGCTTCATCTCCTTCAACTTCTGCTGGTTTGATGATTACTATTTCTTCTTTCGGTTGGATTTTCATCTGTTTATTTCCTTCTGATCTTGCTGGTTTCACTGTTGCTGGAAGTTGTAGCATTTCTGCATATGACGGCTCATTTCTAGGTTTAATTTCTTTTACGGTTTCAGAAATGTTTTTTATTGATTCCGCAATTTTTTTGTTTTCTAGCGCTGGTGAAAGTTGTTTTAATGTTGTCGTTCTTGTTTCAATTTTTATTATATTTTCCGCCAATCTATTATTGAGCTCCGCGAATATATCATAATCTGCCCTCGAAATTTTCTTTTTATTGAATTCTTGCGTTGCCCAGGACTTGAAAGAAAAATGCAGATCTTTCATTTGTCTCATATCCTCCAAATAGTCCCTACAAAGGCTATCAAATCCACTCTCCATTGTGTTCGGATTTCCAGTTGCTGCTGTTATCGATGATTCTCCTATGTCATCCTCATGTTCCGGTACCAAAAACGTACTCGGCCTCTCAGGCGTTTTCATAAAGTTAATATTCACTTGAAGTCAATAACCGCAAACAGACACAGAAATTTGTTCACCAAACTAAACGCGAAACTGCTGACAACCTATTATGATTGTCATGAATTCAACTCGAAATAACTGCTGACTAACCACTACTAATTTGGCACTACTATTGAACGCGATGTTGACTCTTCGAATGCTCGAACTAGACTGGCATCATATGATTTAAGTTTGCAAAACTGTACGGAGCGCAGAGTGCAGAGAAATTGTTGTCAGAGACGGTGGAATCGCAGAAAATAGCGATGTTTTCGTCCGTATACTCCGTCCATCATTTGCGGGAGGGAGTGGGAGAGTGGATGCAGAAGAGTGGTGGTAACGAACGCGAAACAGCGTTACTGGAATCGCTCGCTGTTGAGCATGTTGAACGAATTGAACTGATGATGGAGTAGTTCACTCTATTTGAACTTGGCGCGCTTGGAAAAAGCTTTGATTTCTTTACTTTTGTATTTATTTTTAATATTTCCAACTTGATAATTCCTACACATTATATATAAATTTCTGTCTAGTCATCGGCGAATCCAAAGATGACCGGACGCCTCGCCTCTGTTCACGATGGCTTGAGACGAGATAAACAAAAGCTCTGCATGTGTGTGTGTGTGTGCGACTGGAGTGGCTTCGTTTTACCCGCGACATAAACAAGTCACAGCAATACTGAAATTCCGAATTTTGTTGTAGGCAATTCAGAATAAGTATCTTCAAGTAATCTTTTTTATAGATACACATTGGGAAATTGCTTGTTTCGGTTGTCTCTCGACTGCATGAACCTAAAATTAACAAACAATTATAGTAGAAGTTTTTGTCTCAATGCTTTGGTTACAGGCCCGACAACAAAATTCGGGATTTCGGCATTGCTGTGACTTGTTTATGTCGTGGCTAAAACGAAGCCACTCCAGTTGCACACACACATGCAGAGCTTTTGTTTATCTCGTCTCAAGCCATCGTGAATGGACTATAAAACTAAAACACTTCACAAATTCACTATACCATGTCCGATAATATTAAATTTTGACTGGAAATTTAGAGCACGAAAATTCAACACATTGAAATTTTGTATTCATCATTGGATATGAATTTGATTACTCACCATGCCCTTGTTAAGGTTCTTGTCGATCATGCAGAAGGCGTGCGGCGGCGTCTCCTGTTTGCTGGCGATGATGACACAGATGTCGGTGACGACGAGGCCGTGACAGGGCTGCGTGGGGTGCGCGCGCCGGTAGGTGAGCAGAGTGCGGGCGGCCGAGTTGTTGACGTTGGCCGGACGGCCGCCCGGCGTCACCTCCACCACCGACGAGTCGGGCAGGATGCGCTCCTTGCCCTCATACATAACACTGCCAAAAGCACAACAAGCACTTAAAATAAATTGAAAAGAGGAAGAAGAAGAAGAAGAAGAAGAAGAAGAAAAATAAGAAGACTTCAGACGCCAAAATGTTTCTAGACCGATTAATTGGACGGGGATCTCCAAACTGTCCTGTCCTCCAAGAAGCCCAGATTTGACAACAGCTGATAACGCGCTTTGGGGTATCATCGAGGAGGAAGTACGTAAAAAACTATATTTTACAAAAAAAAAAGAACTGAGAGCTTAAGTTATGGCAGTGTTTTCCCAAGTCACGCCTGAAATGCTGAAACATATGAGCAAACGAACATGGCATGGAATCAAGCTCTGCCATGACAATGGAGTTTTTCATATTGATGTTTCCGTCTTTTTTTGAGGCTGATGCCCTTATAAGCTTTCGGGCCTGATTTACAACGAATCTTAAGGTTACTGAATGAATAACAAGTTGATAAGAAATGCACATATTCAATTTGATATAGTCTGTCCAAGCAAAGAAGACATTCTTGCAAGATGGAAAAAACTACAGGTTGGTCAATATTGTTTCAAAAATGATAAATTTTGTTTCAAATTGTAGTTAACTTTATTATCTACAATTTGAGATCAAATTTATAATTTTTTTAACCAATATTGATCGAGCTGGAGTCATTTTCCCATATTGCCAGAATGTTCTCTTTGCTTGGACAGACTATACTTGGGAGTTAACACTAATGCATGTTTGATAAACAATCACATTTTTAATAAAAATATATTATTCTATTTGTAGATTCCTATAATTTGGTTCCCATAGATTGAAAGATTCCAATATTTCTATTAAAATGATAAAATGTAGGCATACTGTGATTTTTGTTCTTTAGAAATGCAACCTAGATCCACACATCACTTACTTATTACTTAATTATTACATTTACTTACTCATTCACTTACTTATTGGGACAACAAATAAATACAAAGTATTAATTACCCAATATCGACCAGTGGAGGCTTATCTCTCCCTCTTCTGAAGCACAGGAACACTTCTGGACTGCGGAGACTGCCATGATTTAAATCAGCCAATAATCCTAGACAAAAAATATAACACAATAAAAAAGGGAGAACAATGAACGTACATTCAATAACAATAAATTAAAAATGAGTTACATTCATCAACACCTGATTATTAATAAGAAGTTAGCAGTAACATTAATCCAACGTTGGTCATTCTATTTATTTGCTCTTGAGAATGGGTCTAATGCAACCGAGACATGTGTCGAAACAAATACTCTCATCTTAAGGTTTGCTTTCCAAAACTACGCAGCGTACAAAGAATTGAGTTACTATACATTTATACGGGATCTAGTGTCACTAGATAACAGCACTACCACAAGAACACCTGTTCTATTGCGATATATAAGAACACAGAAATCTTAAGGCCATCGACAGTGCCGTGCCGCGAATGCCTCGCGATACGTTGTTACAGGTGCGACTGGAACGCAGTCGATCAGCTGTGACCAATCACAGCTCTTGTTTTGTCCTTTAGCTTTAATAACAAGAGTTGTGATTGGCCACAGCTGATCGACTGCGAGGCATTCGCGGCACATGCCTCGCACTGCCGATACGGGCCTTTACATAGTTTCGAAAAGCAAGGGTAGTCCTACTGTTATTTTTCCAATACAATCCATTTAATAATACAAGTAAAAGCTTATTTATTATAAATTAGAATATGAGATATCATTTTTGAGCATCTGTGAAGGATAACAATCGAGTAAAGATAAAATAAATTGAGGAAACATTTCAAACTTACTACGTTAAATTATTCATACTACTATCTCAACTAAAAATTAATATACTGACTAGCCTAAGTAGAATACAACATTATTCCTCCCACCATAAATATTAAATTAAGTTATTCTCAAAACGCTTTCCAGTTCAAATTTGTTCGAACATATTTAATAACAACGGAACATACAAACATGCAAATCCGTATAAAACACTGGCGGCTCGTGTCACCTGTTTCGTGGGCACGAGCCGCCAGTAGTATAACATAAATAATATTGTGGAATAAAATTCATAACAACGACAACAGTAAAAATGAAATGGATAATAGTTGAGCATGCTATCCATGGATGGTGAGACCACACCCATAAAATATTGGAAAAAAGAGATTCTAAGTGAACGCCATGAAACAATTCAATTGATTAACTGATTCATGAAGACTAGGCCAATTATGAATCATTATTCAACGAAGTTAAGTCAACAATAGAACTTTCAATTATTTTTTTTAAAGGATTTAATTACACTATTAATGTATTCATAATAGTCAAGTCAATAAAGCCTGTCCACACGGGTATAGAGTGCATGAAATATGCCCCAATTTTTTACCTCGGGGTTTTGTTTAGACTAGTTAGAAGGTTAACATACAAAAAGTCCTCGGACCTGGGGGTGAGCATAGGGCGGGAGGGGAGGTTAGTTGAAGTACAATTTTTTTTTTAGTTTTTCGCATAAAACCCGAAAACGGTTGATCCTAGAGAAAAGTGTCTTGAATAGAAATTAAAGAGAACTAAAATCTGCGTCGATTAAAAAAAAGAAAACGAAGCTCGGCCAAATTTTTTACAATCGACCAAAACTCCCACTTTTTTTTAAATCCCAAAAAATAGTCCCAACTTTTTTTTGTGAGGGTGATGCCCACATGGGCTCTTGGGCCTGTGCGTGGGTAATGGGAAGGATGATGATGAGAGATGAATGGACCTACTGCTTTAGGTGGGTTCCGAACCACCGGGAAGCAATTTTTGAGGCTCAGAGGAACCGGTCACCATTACAACAGTGATGGTAGAGGCACGTCGCTCATCTAATCTCACCGATTAGACGCTCTCTACCACTGGGACAAACCGGTTCTATTTCATATACTATATGTTCAATTCGGACAAAATTGAAGAATTTCATCAACTTGAGTAGCCTACTTTGAACTTATTCCTATATAGCCTACCGGGAAAACACTAAATTTTAGTCGAAAATTATTGGCGGTAGAAAGTCGAATTTGAGCTCAAATAGTAGAATATAGCCTCAATTAATGTAATATTTTTCTTGTCATTATGATTTCTGTTCTTGGCTTTATCATATTGTATGTTTCTTGAGGAAATAAATTTCAATGTTGAGCTAGAATTGAAAAGTAACTTAGTAGGAACTAGGATGAACTTAGGATGATTTTTCACGATTCTTGTGATTCAAAAATGTCTATTGGCTTTTACAAGATTCGGTTACATTTCTAACCTAAAAGTGGTTTTTCTAAAAGTCAAATTAGTATGGTGGGCTCAATTGATGCACAAAAAAATAATGCGCACAAATGAAAATGTTACTCAAGTCTATAATTGCTGTTATAATTCTGTTGATGTTGATTTAAACTGGTTGACTATAAAAAATATAGTCTACATGAAACAATTCAAACCAGGCTACCATAACAAAATTACCTACAACCACTTGTAGGCTAGATAGAACTAGCCGTGAATTTGATCAGAATCAAGGATTATTGTAAAATTACCTGTTGGAGTTTTTTCAATCACTTCATAACCTGGGGGAACGGTTTCTTCAAAACCTGGAAATATCACAGTAATATCAGTTATTGGAGCATCATTGTGACATTGCTTCAAATAAGTCCCGTCTTTAGAAAAGTCGTCGACCGGCTCAAGTTTTTCAGGTAAACCAGCTACGACAAAATAGTCTGCAATTCTACGTTCATCCATCACAAGTGATTGAAGTTTACTGAGATTCAACACATTTGTGACAAGTTGAAAAACTAAATCAAAACTGCATGGTTCAGGCTCAAGTCAAGGCCCACAAGCACTCTTTAGCCTTCAAAACATTAATCCTCACTAGAAAATAAACATTTTTGGTTCTCTTATCAAACTTTTTTGATTGAACACAATGATGATTCACTATTCACAGCCATCTCCACACAACAATAAATTCAATTTGATTGAAACACAAAAATAAAACGCAAGAAAAACAAAGTATGAATCATAATTCAACAATCTTGACATTCCACACTCCGCACAGATCGGCCATTTTGAATGACTTGAATAATTCCAGTGATACCACCCTGAATGACTGGGAAAAGACAAGGGGAAGGTGACATTTTTTAACCACCGACATTGTGTACCAACGACATTCTGTTACATTTTTAGTCACAAAATGGTACAGATTGTCGTTTGATTGTCGTACAGAATGTCGTTAGTACACATTGTCGGAACGTGCAGAAACATAAAAATAGAACAGAATTTCGTTGCACGCGAACGACAGATTGTGATAACTTAGGAATGTGGTACAATATGTTGTTGGTACATTTTGTCGGATAGAGTAGGAATTTAAATTGGTACAGAATGTTGTTGCACGCACCCAACATGTTGTGATACCTCAGGAATGTGACACTTCGTCGTTGGTACAAATTGTCGGGAAGGGTAGGAAAATAAATTAGGGCCCACTCTACACGGGCGAAGGAAACGCGGCGTTAACGTCGCGTCGGCAACGCGTGCTCGACAGAACACATTGTGTTAAATGAGCTTGTCTACATGGGCGTGATAAACGCGCGCCCATTTAACACAATGGTTTCAGTCGAGCACGCGTTTTCGACGCGACGTTAACGCCGCATTTCCTACGCCCGTGTGGAATGGGCTTAGTACAGAATGTCGCTGCGCCCAAACGACAATCTGTACCAACTTCAGAATACAACGATTTCTATCGATTTTTTGAAGTGGAACTGAAAACACTGCCTATATCCTCTGCCCCAATTGAAATGTCATACACTGAAGACCAAACAGCCTTTTGTCTCATTATATGGTGCCATTACCCATTCTAGGCTTGTTAGGGTAAATATGTTTTTGGTATCTATTGTTATTTTATAAAATGACACCATTAATAATTCACAAAACATTGATCAAAAAAGGATGTCTTTTGGGTTGGGTAAATTCACTAATAATAAATAATAACTTTATTACAGGAAAAAAAATTACAACAAAATTATACAATTGGTAATTTGCCATTTACAATTTAAAAAAAATTCAAACAAGTAATCATAAAAAAACACCATAATGTACATAATCTGAAATATAAGTAAATTATTCCCTGTAAAAACAAGCCCAACAGATCCAATTAAAGGGCTTGTCAAACTAAATAATAAAACCACAACTAACAATAAAAATTGTATACAAGAAAAACAACTTGCATTAGAATCATAACTTGAAAGGAGCCTAGGATTCATTCATACAACTCAATTTAGAGGAGAAAAGTGTAAAAACAATATAAATAAATATAGTAAGAAAGCAACAAAATCAGAATAAACACATGTTCGACTTATATCAGAAATAACTCAGAAAGGTTTATAATGATAAATTATATGTTTTACATGATAAATTTAGGTCCATACAAATTGGGTAAATCGTTGTACAACATCCATCACAAAAATCAGACAGAGTCATATTGTCATTCCATAAAGAAACATAATGAATTTATAACAGTACAAATCATTGGCCATTAAAAACTGGTACAAAACTAGCGTTCATTAGCGATTTCTCGAGAATTCTGGCGGGGTGGAGGGGGTGGCTTTGGCTTGGCAAGTGTTGGTTCGGGGACTGTGAGTTCTGATTGAGAATTTATGGCTTTTGGGTCGGTATTGGTCGGGCTGGGGCAGTTTTCCCGTTGTGCCGGGGTGTCTTCTTGGCTTGGACTTACTGTATAGTAGAGTGAATTTGAAACTATCAACCAGCCTAGGCCCTTCATGGGCTGTTGAGCCAGACTTACATACATACAGTCTATAGTCCATTCACAATGGCTTGAGACAAAATAAACAAAAGCTCTGCATGCGTGTGTGTGTGACTAGAGAGACTTCATTTTAGCCATGATGTTAACAAGTTACAGAAATGCAGAAATCTTGAATTTTGTTTCAGGCAATTCAGAATAAGTATCTTTGAGTAATCTTTTTAATAGATACCCATTTGGAAAATGCTTGTTCTGGTTGTCTTGCGACTGCATGAACCTAAAATGAACAAGCAATTGCAGTAACAATTTTTGTGACAATGCTCTGGTTACAGTCCCGACAGCAGAATTCGGGATTTTGGCATTGCTGTGACTAGTTTATGTCATGGCTAAAATGAAGCCACTCCAGTCGAGCTACAAACACACACACACTCACACACATGCAGAGCTTTTGTTTATCTCGTCTCAAGCCATTCTGAATCACCATTCTGGTCACACAGAAAGGTCTGGTATGTACGGAACAGCGTTCATGGTAAATGCCAAGTTGAGGAAAAGTTTCTTGGGTTTTGAACCCATATCTGAAAGAGTGTGCAAAATAAGGATCAAGGGTCGGTTCTGGAATACAACAATGCTTTCAGCCTATGCCCCAACAGAAGAAGCATCAGATGAGGACAAAGGAACCTTCTATGATCAATTAACAAATGTATGTGGCAAGATTCCTAAGCATAACATGAAAGTATTGCTAGGAGACTTTAACGCCAAGATCGGAAAAGAGGTCTTTTTAGCAGAGGTTGCAGGAAAAAATACCCTCCATGAAGAGTGCAATGAGAATGGGCAAATGCTTGCTGAACTGGCTGAAGAGCAGGCTCTTATTATTGCTAGCACAAAATTCCAACACAAAAAGATCCACTTAGGCACATGGAAAATGCCAGGAACAAATATTTTGAGCCACATAGATCATGTTCTTGTCACCAAACAACATGCTAGCTCTATAGAAGATGTCAGAGCTGCAAGGGGTCCAAACTGTGACTCGGATCACTTCATGGTGAGAGTAACAGTGATCCAGAGATTATCAATGACAGAAAAAGGACCTCAGAAAAATAGGTTCAGATGGGATTTAGAGAAACTGGCAAATACAGAAATGAGACAACAATATCAGAACACCTTGATCAGGGAACTTGACAAAGCCTCTTATGAGATACACAGGAAAGAAGTGAAAATGATATAGAGAAAGTGTGGACCAGAACCAGGCAACCAGTAATACTAGCAGCATAACATTCCGTAGGAGAACAAAGGAGTGGAAGAAGAATGGAATGGTATGGCGAGGAATGTAAGGAAGCAGTAAATAAAAAGAATGAAGCCAGAGCATCAATGTTACAGAGAGAAACCCGTCAAAATGTAGAAAAATATAGAGAAAAAATAAGAATTGCCAATAAAATTATAAGAAAGGCAAAAAGGGAATATATGAAGAATAAGCTTAAGCATCTGGAGGAACTAAGTGCTTTGAATGAGACAAGAAAGATTTACAAATTACAAGGCACAAAAAGTTGTCAGTCTAGGATTTAAACCCAGAGTCAAGATTTGACCCATGCAAGGACAAAGATGGTAACGTGATAATAGAGGAAAATCAGATTATTGAAAGATAGGCTGAGTACTTCGAAAAGATATGCCCAAACGTGGAGAACTCACCAAGCATAGAAGAATGGGCGTCAAATTATCATATGGCAGACCTGGAGGTAATGGAACCAACTCTTGAAAATGTAAAAGAAGCTGTGGGTAGAATAAAAAACAGGAAGGCAGCTGGAGAAGATAATGTTACAGGGGAAATGCGGAAATATGGAGGAGAAGCCTTAGTGGAATGTCTACACAAGATAATATTATTGATATGGAGGACAGAAAAGATGCCAAATGAGTGGAAGAAAGGTCTTGTTTGCCCATTTTTTTTTTAAAAAGGCGACAAATTGATATGCAACAATTATTGAGGCATAACTCTTCTAGACATAGCATACAAAATATTTTCACACATTCTCACAGAAAAGATGAGTACATTATCAGAAGTCATGATTGATGAGTACTAGTGTGGATTCCGGCCCGGCAGGGGAACAACAGACCAAATTTTCACTCCTGATACAAATAATGGAAATGTTTTATGAACATAACATCAATCTGCACATGTTATTCATTGATTTCAAGCAGGCCTTTGACAGGGTGAAGAGAATTGAAGTGCTGGAAGCACTAGATAAATACGGATTCCCTAGGAAACTTATAAACCTAGTGAAAATGACCATGACTGACACAAAAGGCATGGTTCTGAGCGAAGAAAGGGTGAGTAAGGAGTTCACAATAAATAACGGCATGAGACAAGGTGATGTACTATCGGCTCTACTCTTCAATATAGTGCTTCAGAGAGCAATGGAAAGCGTTGACAGGAGAGGCAACATCACGAATCAAATGACGCAAATCGTAGCATATGCAGATGATGTTGTAATTATTTCAAGAAGCATGCGGTCATTGGAGGAAGTCTTTTTGTAAATCAAGAATGAAGCCAAGGTAGTAGGTCTTGAAGTAAATGAACAAAAAACGAAGTATATGGAAATGAGCACCAGAGGGCCGAGAGATCAAGGAGTTATCAAATTAGGGGAAAGCATGTTTGAAAAGGTTACAAGCTTCACTTACTTAGGAACTGAGATTAACTGCAGAAATAAAATATCGTCAGAGATCAGACGCAGGATAATGCTTGGCAACCGCGCGTATTTCGCAAATAACAAACTGCTCAAGTCAAAACTAATCACCAGAAACACCAAAATGAAAATTTACAGAACGCTCATGAGACCAGTCGTCACATATGGATGTGAAACATGGAAACATGGACGATCCTACAAGAAGACTGCAAAGCGTTGCTGGTGTTTGAAAGAAAGCTGGTAAGGAGGATCTACGGTCCAACACACGAAAATGGTGAATGGAGAATAAGAGAGAATGTAGAAATAGATGCAATCTTGCAACGTAAAAATATTCTCCGTTTCATCAAGGCAAGAAGAATAAGCTGGCTTGGCCATGTTGAAAGCATGACCGAAGAGCAAATGCGAAAAGGAATGCTCGATAAGAAACTGGAGGCTGTAAGAAGAAGAGGAAGACCGAGGGTTCGATGGATGCAGGATGTGGAGAGAGACCTGAGAGTGATGGGAGTGATAGGATGGAGAAGGAAGGCAGGAGACAGAGATGCTTGGAGGCAGATTGTGGAGGAGGCCAAAGCTCACATCGGGCTGTAGCGCCAGGATAAGGTAAGGTAAGGTCAAGTCATTCTGAATGGACTATAGTCAAATGATTAATGCTCATCACAAAAACGTTGGTTGTTAATAGAAGAAGTTGGATTTTTATTTGAAATATATGTATTTTGGGAAAGGGTTTTACGAATTTTTGTATTACGTTGTTACAAAACATATTTTCGTATATTCCGTAACGAGGAATTGACGCTCGGTATTGGGATTTATCTTATCAAAACCACCCCGACCCCTCTAAAAACGGAAGCACTGGACGCGCTTCCCACTGCGCACCTTTCTCTCTCCCCCGCTTCCCTCCTAAACAGTCAGTCAGCGAGATCTCCTCGACTGAGGGTGGCAGCTCAGACAAGCATAAATACAGCCTGCTGGCGTTGTAAGACTCTCACTCTGCGTCTTCTCCTAACCGAGTCAACTGCTGCTGCTCGAGGGTGTCGTCTACCATAGGCAAGTTACATGTACTGGGTGTACTTGTTGGGACTCTGCGTCGATCTTCTGACCGGGTCAACTACTCCTGTTCGAGAGTGACATCATCTTTAGCTGACTTTTAAGTACTGCTTGTACTTGTTAGACTTTGTGTCTCCTCTAGACCAAGTCGAGTGGATCAGTGAGTAACCTACCCTACCTTGCCTTACCTAATTATTTCTTTCCTACATTTTTCTAATACCTTGTGGCTGTGGCTCATCCCACGGCCAATCTAACTTTTCCTAAAATCTTCCTACTGGCTGTGGCTAACCCCACGGCCATTCTATCCTTTCCTTTCACACCTTCATAGGCTGTGGCTCATCCCACGGCCAATTTACCCTCCAAATAACCTTAAAATCCTCCTACTGGCTGTGGCTAACCCCACGGCCATTCTATCCTTTCCTTTCACACCTTCCTAGGCTGTGGCTCATCCCACGGCCAATCTACTCTCCAAATAACCCTAGAATCTTCCTGCTGGGCTGTGGGAATAATCACGGCCTCTTCACCTTCTATCAAATATTCTTATTATGGGATATCTTTCACGTTATGGCCAAGAAGTCGACATTCAAGACTTGAAGGCGTTTCTTGGATGACAAAGTCGAAAAAGAGGCGAAGACCTCAATCTGAATCGTTTTCTCCACGTCCGAACCTACCCCACTTCCCGACTGTAGCTGGTTGTCCAGGAGAGACACCTGGTATCTTTACGAGGCCAAGCAGAGGAGCTGAACCCCGTAATAACGTTTCACTAAAGTGTATTAAAGTGTATTACAATAGTAATAAAGTTACAAGTATATTAAATTTATTAATAAAAATCCAAGTGAGTTTTTAATATCTTGCAGACTTTCCATTGCTATTGTATCATGTATTGAGCCTCATTTCTATGAATTTATCTCTATAAAGCATATCGAAGATCATATTCAACACACATAGTACATGTTGTTATAAAGACAAATTTCAAAAAATGAGGCTCAATACTCAATACATTATAAACCAATGTGAAAGTCGGCTAATATTTACAACAATTTGATTAGACTCGTATAGTACTAAGTCATGGTGTATTCTATAATTGTGGTTTTTTAACTCATTAATAAGTTTGTGAATTCAAGATAATGGTTTGTTGCAAAATAATTAAGATATTGGATTCAGTACAATCGTTTTTTTACTGTCATCTCGATCGTGACCATGTTTGATGTTGAGTGATTGAAGATGATTAGATAACAAAGTAGTCCTAACCCAATTACCTGGATTAACACTATTGCAACCATAAGTTAAGTGGATGAAGTATAGTCTGTCCAAGCAAAGAAGACCCTCTGGCAAGATGGGAAAATGACTCCAGCTCGGTCAATATTTGATCAATAATTATCAATGTGGCCTCAAATTGTAGGAAACAATTTGATCTACCTACTACTAAGACAACATTCATAATTCTTGAACAAATATTTCCCGAGCTGGAGGCACTTTCCCATCTTGCCAGAGGGTCTTCTTCGCTTGGACAGACTCTAGAAGGTAAAGATATGAAGTTTAAACAAAAAACTTATAAAGAAGGCCTAGTAATCATTGATAAGTAGTAGGCGATAATTAGTGAATTATAACTTTGGAATTAGGGCTACTAATGTAAGTATATTACATCAACCTTCAAAATCCAAAATCCTATGGTAATTATTTAAGCATCAAAATATCTGTGTTTAGATTTCAAGAAATGAAATGGACTGAACTTATCATCAAAATTGAAATCGAGATAGTGAAGGGCTTGTGCCTGTTTTCTCTTTTCCTATCACGATTATGATTGTGTGTGTTGTCTCTCTCTGAATAAATAAATAAATATTAACGGCCCTTTGCCTCCTACAATTTGAGACCCAATTTATAATTTTCGAACCAATATTTACCGGGCTGGAGTCATTCTTCTATCTTGCCAGATAATGTCTTCTTTGCTTGGATAGTCTATAGTTGAGTTATATTTTTAAATACAGTTTTGCAATAACATATATTTTAACGCCAAAGGAACTGGCAGTTGATGAATGACTGTTATTAATGCTCAGCCCTGTTAAAACAGTCGCGAAGCGGTCTGCGCGAGCAAATCTAATGAAGGCTGAAGCATTATCAGCTTAACTCTCTCATATACTACTTACAGACCGTCCTGAAGGAGTTGGGCATTAGTAAAAGACGTTGGCCAAACGCCAAATTCGTTGGTGTTCAGAAACAGGTGCGCTGTACTATATGCGTCATAGATCTGAAATTGTTTTCAACTATCGTACGAAGTAAACCATTTAAAATTATAATTTGATTAAATCAATATGGCTGATTCGCTACCATTTTGAATTATAATTTGGTGAAATCAATGTGTCTGAAACGCTACCATTTTGAATTTTAATCCAATTCTATTTTGATATTCTAATATACGTCAAAGCCGGATAATGGTACAGTCTGTACATTCTGGCAAAGATAGGAAAATGACTCCAGTTCGGTCAATATTGATTTAACAATTGAAAATTCGATCTGAGATTGTAAATTGCAATCCTCTCTATATTTGAGACAAAATTCAAAACTTTCGAACCAATATTGACCGAGCTGAAGTAATTTCCCCATCTTGCTAGAATGTTTGCTTGGACAAACCTCAATGATGAATACTAGTCTCGTGATAATAATATTGTAATATATTTGGTTGGAATCAACTGAATAGTGAAAATGTTCATCATATGTCCGGCTTTTCCAAGCGTCCTCAAATTTGAAAACTTGGCAAGTTCTGAAGAATCCTCAAATTTCGATAAATCGTCAAATTTTGACGAATTTTCAATAGAAGAGATGACATTTTCTATCCTTATAGCATTATTAACATTTTTTAATAACTTTTATTTAATAAGTTATATAATATATTAGTCTATATGTTACGGTATTCAAAAAAATTATTAACATTCCGGTGTAAACGTGGCATTACAACTCGTCAAAAACAAGTAGTACGGTGCAATTAGACTCGAACCTCAACATCCAAAGAGAAAGGACGATTCCTACGCCAACTTGTTCTATACAACCCCTTCATTGTTTGGTAAAAAGTTACACCCTTATGAGCGTCGGGTTTTTGGAGGAGGGGGGGGGAGGGGGTGAAAGGTGCAAAATTTCAGTTTTTTTGTGAATTGTAGCCGAACCAAGCGTCGGAAGAAAAAATTCCATGCATGTTTTTTCTAGAGAACAAAATTTGGAAGAGATTGAGACCAATTATCATCAACCAATTATCATCACCAATTAAATCATCAACCACTTCCAAGTTACAATTTTTTGAAAGCTCCATATTTTTTCACAGGAATTATTCCATTACTTTGAAAAGTTGTAACTTTGAATTGGAAACACTTGCATCCGTATTTCAAAATCCCTCTCCGCGAAATTCATTTCTCTTCAATTTGAGACTAAATTCACACTTATATGTTCAGTGGTTCATGTGCTACAGCGATTTTAAAAAAAGCTTACATCCCCAAAATCCCCTAAAATTACATTTTATCATACAAAAAAAATACTAAAAATATTCGGATTGACTCATACTTCTAGATTTTGTTTCTTGAGACCCTAGACTGTCATAAAAATTGTTGACACCACCAAGACTATCATAGGACTCATGCGGGTTGGTCAAAAGCATCCCCTTATTTTCATAATTTATATTCCCTTATAACTTTTGATTGGTACGTCGGATTCTATCGTTTAATAGCTCATCATTTTCTACTCAACACGGCGGTATAAATTCATATATTATTATAATCAAAATTCGGTGAAAAACTAGAAAACTCATATTTAAATGATACCCTTGAATAATAATACCTGCACCTTGGAAAGTTCAAATTTTACATATCAATGATCCCAATCGGGAAGTTGTGACCGGAAAAATCTGAAACTATCAAGAAATGTAGAGAAAATCCTCCTCTTTCAAATGGTTACTATGAGAATAGCAAAACCTTCGACTTAAGAAAGTACCTACACAACCGGTTTTTTATCACACTTTCTGATAAATTCGCTTATGTTTTTAATTATACTGAAATTCCTCCAACAATAAGCATTTAACAAGAAATTTTAATATACCATCTTTTAGAGGATAAATCACTCTACATTTCTAGACCAAGAGCATAACTCTACCGCCAATAGTTACCGAGTTACAATAGAATGAATTATGTGTAATTTTTTAACAATTGAAAACGCTGATTTTCCAACAATGTTATCATGAGGAATTCATTGTAAAATCATGATGAATCCTATATGATATTAAAGATCACATTTTCTTCTACAATTTGAGACCAAATTCATATTTTTTGAAGTTTTGAGCAATTATTTAATGAGCTACGTATATTTTTGAAGCCAATCGTCGTCTTCTTTAGCTCAACGAAGCGTTTCAATGTATCATTCATAGTGTAAGGAGCGCCTCTCAGAGTGAGCTCTGAGCTTGACAGTTGGCTTGAAAAATGGATCTAGCTAATTGTGTGATTGTTCAAAAAATGTGAATTTGGTCTCAAATTGTAGAGCAAAATGTACTTTTTGATACTATATATGATTCGCTGAATTTCTTGAATAAAACTTTGATGAAAACATTCCTGTAAAATCAGCTATTTCAATTTTCACTTATTTTTAATGATGTATTCATCTGTAACTTTGTAACTAATAAAGGTAAAGTGGTCTAAAATTGTAGAGAATTTTGCCCTCCAACATAATTATAGAATTAGAAGCCAATCCAAATATTTCTAGTATTTTTTTTTTGTATGATAAAATGTAATTTTAGGGGATTTAGGGGATGTAAGGGTTTTTTAAAATCGCTGTAGCACATGAACCACTGAACATAGAAGTGTGAATTTGATCTCAAATTGAAGAGAAATGAATTTCGCGGAGAGGATTTTGAAATACGGATGCAAGTGTTTCCAATTCAAAGTTACAAACTTTTAAAGTAACGGAATAATTCCTGTGAAAAAATATGGAGTTTTCAAAAAATTGTAACTTGGAAACGGTTGATGATACAAGGTTGTGATTGGTCTCAATCTCTTCCAAATTTTGTTTTCTAGAAAAAACATGCATGAAATTTTTTCTTCCGACGCTTGGTTCGGCTACAATTCACGAAAAACTGAAATTTTGCACCTTTCACCATCCCTCACCCAAAACCCTGACGCTCATAAGGGTGTAACTTTTTACCAAACAATAAAGGGGTTGTATAGAACAAGTTGGCGTAGGAATTGTCCTTTCTCTTTGGATGTTGAGGTTCGGTCTTTTTTCAAACTAATTGCACCGTACTAAAGGATGAACCTCAAAATCTGTTCTGTTAACTTTGAAGAATTATCAATATAGCAGTTGAAGACTGCTACATTTCAGATCTCTGTAGCTTATCTACATTATTATCAACTACCTACACGCACATGTTGTGGAAGAGGGGGCTTGCTTGCCTCAACTTCGCCCACAAAACTTTTGTATAATATTTACAAAGTGTAAATAGAGGCATTTATCCATCTATCTATGCGTTTTTCAAACCCATGCATACTATCAACCCAAAGGTCCCGGGTTCAAACCCAGGTCAGACCAGGAATTTTTCTCAGGCCACTTTCCCGTGTTTCGGATGGACACGTTAAGCCGTCGGTCCCAGCTGCATAAAAACAGTCGTTAAGTCATGTCAGAGGCCCTGAAATTGATCAGGAGCGACCTGAAAACTCTGACACCAGACCTGAGCCAGCCAGGTTACACGAATATTATTATTATTATTTACTCGAACTTTTTGTGGTGTATGGTATGGAGTCATTTTGATATTGATTGTATTTCATATTCAATTTGATAGAATTTGTATATTTTAGTGTGTACCGTATCAGTTTGAACCATGAAAAGTCATTTTTTCGCCACATTTCACAGAGAGTTTCCTGGTCTCTATAGTCCGCTTAATCTAAGATGACTATTTTTCTCTTCACCCGGGAAATAGCTTCGTTGCCAGATTGTGTGAAATTGGAACATCTTCAAATTCGCGATTGGACCCCATATCTAGACGTAGAATTTCATTTTTGATATGCCAATAGTATTAAAAAGTTCATGGGTAGAATGATTCAAAGGAAATTTGATAAAATCGCCAAAATATTACTTTCTTTTGGATTTCACTTCTCTCACAATCATTTGTAGTAAAAATAATGTTTTTTATGTCAAAATGACAAGGAGAATTCGATGCTTTCTAATGGGTTTTGAGTTTTCTATATCCGACCAACAATTCAGTTTCAATTCACGAATATGTTTGTCAATTTCGAGTCTACTCGAACAGAAAACATTAAAATAAATGAAAAGATTTTATTCATTTATTTTCATTCATTATCTTTTCATTTATTATGGATAACTATCACAATATCAATTCCACAACTACTCAAAGAGAGAAAACATTAAATTTTCGACGATCTATAAACTTTTCTGTTTAAGAAGATAAGTGGGTGGTGAAAGCGAGAAAGTCGTTCAAAAACAATTGAAATTATTTTTCCAAATGTCAATAATAGTCGGAATATCGTAATTTCCCCTCTGAAGAGTTTGAAAGTAAGGAGAGCGGTTTATACATGAATCATTGTATATTAAAGATCAAGATAATTGAAGTTGTTGAAGCTAATCGACTTAGATTTTCGAGGTTCTCTAGTTTATCATAAAAAATAGTGAGTTTCACAACACTGCATGATTTTTCCAAAGCTACACTGTCACTTTTAACATTAAGTAGAATGTGTTTGCATTAGAAGAAGTTCCAATTTCACACAATCTGACAACTTAGCTATTTCTCAGGTGGAGGGGGAAATAGTCAACTTACGTTGCGCCAACTATAATATGAAATTATTTACTCTTCCCAACAATACCTTTAAAATTTAATTTTGACAAATGATTCTTACTATTCTTACTAAGTTGACTATTTAACTTATGTTGCGCCAACTATAGCTCGCGACTCGTCATTAATTTTGTGACCACTGCTAAAGCCGGTCCAAGCAAGGATGACATTCTGGCAAGATATAGAAATGACTTTAGCTCGGTCAATGTTGATTCGAAAATTTTGAGTTTGGTCTCAAATTGTAGATTGAAATGTTTCCTAAAGTTTTCAACTTTAAGTTTACTTCATTTTTTTTGAAACAATATTGATCAAGCTGGTGTTATTTTTTCATCTTGTAAGAACGTCTTTTTTGCTTGACTTATGGCCTGACCATACTATTTCTTACATATGTATATTTTATTCTTTCAGATAGATTATTCATAAAGCTGCGTGTCATGGGTTATAAGAATAAGTTACAATTTATAAAGCTGAATTCAGCTATTGAACAATGTTCCATCACTTCGAAAACATGTGACAACGATCCCGGTTTATGATTGGCTGAATACTCAGCTCCTCTCAACTCCTCTCAGAGCACTACCCAGCTTCTCTCCTATTGGCTGCTATACTGGTCTACTATTGGCTGACAACCAATCAGTACACTGACTCATCCCCACTGCTTCTTGAACATTCTCTAGCTGCTTTCCTAATGGCTGAGCTTTTGCCGTCATAATACTGGTCTGCGATTGGCTGACAACCACTGAGTACACTGACTCATCCCCACTGCTTCTTGATCATTCTCTAGCTGCTTTCCTATTGGCTGAGCTTTCGCCGTCATAATACTGGTCTGCGAATGGCTGACAACTGAGTACTCAAACTCCCCACTGCTTCTAGAACATTCTCCAGCTGTTATACGATTCATTGATCTCAGATTCTTCTTTTCCAGACACAATTATGGAGCTGCTTATCCACGGTTCAATTCTCATTCATGAAGATACCACGGTCGGCTAGTGCCCACGAAATAGGTGAAGTGCTGTACAGTAGAAGATACGGGCACTTCACCTGTTTCGTGAGTACGAGACGCCAGTGGAAGGTACACAATATAACTCATGTATCAAATCATGGAACAGAAGTCAAATAACTCTATATAGTTTGTCCAGGTTCAATAATATTTCTTTCAATTTTACTAGGTACAAGAATCTCATTTTACTACATATCAGAATCGAAAACTCTTTCATAAGCTTAGTAACTATAGTTAGATCTGAATTCCAAAGATGAGGGAGGATGCCAGAGTGATGGATCACCCTGATCACAAGAGATCTAAGCTAAATTGATTAGTACAGGATCTGATTCTGCAATATTTCTATGAGAAACGATACGTAATAATAACCGATGAAGAGTAGAATAACAATTATTGGCAAACCACAGATTAGAAATCAAGAAACTGGTTTCGGTTGCTACACCATTTATCAATCTCCGGCACTGGCGGCTCGTGCCCACAAAACAGGTGAAGTGCTGTACGGTAAAAGATACGGGCACTTCATCTGTTTCGTGGGTATGAGCCGCCAGTGATCTCTGGTAAATCAGATTGTTAATGGTGTATGAAACGAATCAGGCACTGGCGGCTTGTGCCCCAGGTGAAGTGCGCGTATCTTTCACTATACAGCACTTTACCTGTTTCGTGGCCACGAGCTGCCAGTGGAATCAGGTACATTGTTTTTATCAAATCTGAGGTTTTACAATATCCAGTATTCTATTTACAATCCTCAAAATCACTCTGAAAGTAAAATAACAATGGTTAAGATAAGACAATATGGGAAACGGAAGTAATGTACCAAAAATACATGAGTTAGGTAGGCTATAGTCTGCGAGAAATTTCTTGTTACATAGCGTTAGGGGAAGCGACTTCCCCCTCCACGACAACACAGTACTGTAGTGGAGTCTAGAATGACAAGTTGAGCTGCGCAAAAATAGATGCGCCGTGTCATTCTGTCTTTCGTTATTGTGATGAGCACATCGTCCGACTCTAACTCTCCTCATAATACAATACAATTTGTTCCACCTTTGCCTTTAGCCTATTCGCAAGTCGTTTCCTTTCAGTTTGTATTTTCTTCTTTTACTCTTATTATCATTCGGCCAAAGGAGGGGTGGAGGGGTGAGCTGGAGACTTGTGACGCGAGAGCTCACTCACACCCACTCAGTAAAGCAGAGGAACGCAGTTAGGTAGTGGGGGAGATTAGTAGAGGACAGAGTATCCGGCCTCTCTCTCTGAAAGAGAGGGGCAAGTAACAAGAAAAATCTCGCAGACTATAGGGTACTTACTTTCAGAATTTTTTTCAACCAGCTTATTCATGAATTATTCTTGTTTCTTGATCTTCTGTAAAAATGAAAATGAAAATAGGGGTTTGATATAATTAAGCGGGAAATTTAATTTGCTTGATTAATCATGTAATAATATGTACTTTTAAAATCGGATAGAGTGGATTTTGTGGAATTTTCATCATGGTTCTTGTATTTGAAAGAATACTAGGCAATACTTGAGGGTATTAGAAGATGAGGGGGGGTGATTAGCTATGAAGAGGGGCTTGTGAAAAATTGGGGGGAGGGTGATGCAGACTTGGGATGAAATCGCCTTGTGATAATTTCATACACCCGGGTTGTGCCCTTCTCTAACCCTCCTCCCACCCTCAGAAGTAAATCCTGGATCCGCTTCTCAAGACAAGTTTCAACATAGAAATTGAAAGGTCGAGCAAAGAAGACGTTATTCTGGCAAGATGAGAAAATGACCAACTTGGTTTATATTGTTTAAAAAATTGTAAATGTGAACTAAAATTTTAGATGAGAATGTTTTCTACAATCTGAGACTAAATTTGTGATTTTTGGTAGAATATTGACCGAGCTGAAGTGATTACTCTAATCTGTAATATGGCAGAATGTATTTTTCGCTCGACCAAACTTGAATAACACTGAACAAAGATTTCTTGATGGCTGCCCGGTATTCGCTAGCTTGTGAAGGCCTATAGTCTTTCCAAGCTATGAAGACCCTCTGGCAAGATGAGAAGATGACTCCAGCTCTGTCAATATTGGTTCAAAGAATACTGATTTGGTCTCAAATTGTAGATCAGAATGTTTCCTCTACGATTGAGACCAAATTAATAATTTCTGAACCAATATTGACCGAGCTAGAATCATCTCCTCATCTTGCCAGAGGATCTTCTTCGCTTGAACAGACGTCACTAGGCTAGGCTACTGACGTCACTAGGCTACTGACGTTATATTAAAATGAATCTAATATGGCTGACTTTTACATAGGCGGAGTTAGAACAGTTAGAAGATATCACGTGATCCTCTTCTTCTTCTTCTTCTACTTTTGGTTTTTTCTTTACTACCCTACTGTAATACTCCTTCTTTCTTCAACTACAAAACTTATAAGTCTTATTCTTGAAACTGAACTCCGCCCAAATATTGTCAGCCATTACTCTTAGAGCATTGACGCAATTGCAGTTTTTTTTAAGCAATCCAGCATCGATCGCTTTTAGTAGGCTGAAAAGTCACTTATTGAAATAGTAACTAATTTTCTATTAAAAACTGTTATTTATTTATTTATTCACAAATGACATATGTGGAGGTAAACATGTAAAAACCCAAATATTGCCTTCTTAACACAAATTACAAAATTTCAACTTATATTGAATTGAAAAAAAGTAATACCATGTAAAATAAAATGTAAACATAATTATAAAATTAAATAAACTTAATAGCTTAATAATAGCACAAACTGAGAAATGTAATGTGAAAATATATACTGTATATATGAATGTACGAGATAAGAGATATATCTGTATATTGATAAGAGATAAGAGTGAAATGTGAATTGAAGATGAATAAAATAAGAATTAGATTGAATAATTAAGAGAAAATGTTATTGAAAAATTTTTTTGAGAAAATGAGCTGCAAAAGCTATTTAGAAAGCAAAAGAAAATAATTATATCGATTATTGATTTCATATTCATAGAAATATATTGAAAGATTTCAACTAATTAACTTAGAAAAAAATCAAAATAAAAAATATCAAAGAAACTGAGTGATGTGACCAGAAAGTCAATTCAAGGTATAAAGAATTAAAAACCTGAATAATTACCAAAAATTAATTTATAACAAAAATAAAAAGATGAGCCTAAGGAAATAATCGTGCTGGACTCAAAAGAATGTAAAGTAGAGAGATAGATTTGGAAATAGAGTACTCATGAGTGAAAGAGTGAGTGCACCATAGGTAGATCAATATTGAGAAACTGCTTTGGAATCTTTCATTGAAGAATACTGAGTGCCTTATTTCTGACTGCAGTGAAGCTATCAGCAAAAAAATCAATCCCACCTCCAAGACTATTCACCAATCTAGGGATTCGATTGAGAGTAGAAAAATACCTATTTACTGTCCTCGATCTGGAAATGGCAAACAAAGGGTGGAATCTTTGCCTCAAGACTGGAACAGAGAAGTTAACTCTTGATATAAGATAAGGAGATGAAATTCGACTCCGAAGGATGTTGCACCAGACTAAAACTGATAGCAAATCATGCCTGCTTTTCAAAGATGGTAGCTGAAATGTCCCTCTCAGCTCTGCTGATGGAAAGTCACGAACACAAGACTGACCAAATCTCTTGAAATATGTGAATCTCAAGAACTTGTTCTGGACTCTTTCCAATCTCGTGGTTGCTACTACATGATGTGGATTCCACACAGGTGCAGTATACTCCAAGATGCTTCTAACAAGAGTCCTATAAAGATAGAGAACAGACTTCCAGTTACTGAAAGATGAACAAGTTTGGCAAATAAAACCCAGCATCTGATTACTCCTACTTATGAGATAATCAATGTGATTTTCAAAGCTGAGATGGGTGTCCATTATCACTCCAAGGTCCTTGAACAGGGTCACATGATCCAGTTCCACTCTATCAATTACATATAATAATAATAATAATAATAATAATATAATAAATTCTTTTATTGCCAAAAAATAAATTTTACAAAAAATAATAATAAAATAACTCCTTATAACATAGATTAAGACTCACTTGTTAGGTACTATAATGAAGTGAGTTGATAACATATGCAAAAAAATTACAAATCAATGGCAATAAATACTCTCATGCAAGGGAAACATTCCCTGTTCGCATGGAGGAGTTGCTGTAGACAATTAAAAACTAGAATGGAAAGGACCATCACAACTAGTGATGGTGCCAAATAATATCAATTTAATTTAATTAAAGAATAGAATCTAGAAAAACAAAATAGCCTATTGAAGTGACAATAAAAAGTTCAGGAAAGGACTACAAAAATTGAGAAAAGCAGCAAAACAGGTGAAACAAGAAGTAAGTTAATTATAGTTGTTCAATAAGTTGTCGAAAAATGGAGCTTGAATGGTCAATGAATAACCAAAAACATTTGCTCAATCTCATCCGGAAGATGGACAAAGAGCCAATCTCTGGTCAATCTACTGAATAAGAAATATGACTGGATGGATCTTAAATTTTCTGGCAAACTATTGAAGAACTTGGGGCCTAAGAACAAGAAGGACTTTTGAAACCTGGTGGATCTTGCTCTTGGCAAAACAACTCTATTAACATGTCGTGTTGATGTCCGAACATTATCAACAATTGCTCCAATATTACCACTCATTACAAAAAACACCTGCAGCACTTTAAAAACAAACATGTATCTTACTGGCAGAATATTCAACTGCTTGAAAAGAGGAAAGGATTCAGTCCTTCTTGTTCTCCTCATCATAATACGAACAAAAGACTTCTGCAACCTTGATAGAGGCTTCACATGAGTGTAATATGTACTTCCCCAGCAAGTAAGTCCATAGTTAAGCCTTGAGTGAACAAATGCAAAGTAAATTTGCCTCATTACATTTGACGGACAAACAGACCTCAAGAAGTAAAACCTACGCATGAACATGTATAGATAATTTTTGAGAGATGAGATGTGCTGCTTGAAACTAAGCTTCTCATCCACCTTCAAGCCTAAATACTTCACAACATCAGTTTGTGGAAAGCTATCACATGGACAATTACTAGATCTATCCTGACAATCAATAGAGTGATACTTGACAGGACCTTGCATCTGAAAGCCCCGACCCAGTGAGAAGTTGACCAGAAACGACTTTTCAATGTTTAAACTCAGTCTATTACATGTAAACCACAATGACAGTAACTCAACATCATGTTCAATACTCTCCAGTAGCATTTGAGCTGTTGCTTCACCATAGCTGAGTGCTGTATCATCAGCAAATGCTGTGAACTTCCCTTTAAACTTTGAAGAATATAAATCATTTATAAATATTAGAAACAGGATAGGTCCAAGGACCGACCCTTGAGGTACTCCGCAATTTATCCCCTTTATAGAGCTTTTATTATTTTTTAGGAAAACATATTGCTGTCTCTCTCCCAGGTAGGACCCGAACCACTGACTTGCCACTCCTCTTATGCCAACTCTCTCCATCTTCTCCAGAAGAATGACATGATTTACTGTGTCAAATGCTTTCCTTATATCAAGGAAGACTCCAGCAACTCTATTCCTGTCATTTGAATTCAACCCATCGTGTAACAACATCATAAACCTCCGAAGTGCCATCTCAGTGCTCAAACCCTCTCTGAAACCAAATTGAGAATCAGAAATTACCTTGTGCCTATTCATGAAGTCCATCAACCTGGTCTTTGCAATCTTTTCAAACAACTTGGAAAATACTGACAATAGTGATATTGGTCGATAATTTTCAATGGAAGTGACTGATCCTTTCTTGAAGATGGGGATTACTCGAGCAGTTTTCATCCTTTGGGGGAAAATGCCTTCAGAGAAAGATTTGTTAAAAATATAAGCCAGAACAGAAGAAATAACATGTGAAACAGTCCCAACAACAGCCGAAGAGATGCCATCGTCACCTGATGCTGTATTAACTTTAAGTCTTGAAATGAATAGTTCTACTTCTTCACAAGATACTGGGGACCAGAAAAAAGAATTCACAACAGGCTCAACAGTAAAGATTCTTTTATAAGAATGTTTTTGGGCAATACTTGGTTCAAGAAGAGAAGCTGATAAGGATGCAGGAACATTCACAAAATATTCATTGAAATGTTCAACAATAATTTTAGGGTCATCAATTGTTACATCATTGATTTGAAAATTGCTTAGTTTGCTTAGTATTGCTATTCAAATGGGATTGCAGATCTCTGGCAAGTAAACATCATAGTTTTACATTTTTTTAACGTTCAGTGATAATCCAGACTCCTTACACCAAACAGTCATTCTCTGAATATCCTGTTGCAGAGCAGCACAGTCATCAATAGAGTTGATCACCTTGAATATCTTTGTGTCATCTGCAAACATGAGACACTCAGAGAAATTGAGAAACATGAGAATTGCAAAAGTAGATGAGGCAGCTCATTCACATAGAGGAGGAAAAGCAAGGGTCCAAGGTTCGAGCCCTGGGGTACCCCAGAGGAACAACAGAACAATCTTGACTGGAAGTTGTTGTAAAGGACATATTGCTTCCTCTGTTCAAGGTAGCTGTTGCGGCTAATCTTATCAATAAGATAAGAAGCCCGGCTGCTAACCATTTTACTCATCTCTGGCAGTCTGTCTTTGTAAGAGTCGCAGGCAAGAGCAGCATTATCCTTCTCAAAATACACTCGTATAATATAACTCAACACTTACACAATACCTTTCACACTCATTATATTTTTACATCTTCGAGAACGTGACACGGCGAGGGGCGCCCCCACCAGCAGGAGCCAGAGGTAACGGTGAGTGAATAAACACATAAAAATTACTCGGTCCTCCATTAAAAAAGTGATTTTAATATGATCCTCAACGGGCCCGATGCTTAAAAAATCGTTGGGTTGAGCCATCAGTCCATTTCTCGTTCTCACGCATTACTTGAAATTTCCATAAAATTGAAATTTTTCTTAAATGGCTTGATCTTAATAGTATTTTGTGGTGTAAAGCAACTTGGTTTATCTCTTTCCTTATCTTATCGTCTAGATAAATTCTGCTGCCAGGTACCTGTCTTGTTCCCTACCAAGCATTATCCTTGCTCTCTGGCGCATGCGCATACTGTCATTTGTCACTTCATTGTGACATTGCTTAATCTATTGCAAGTTTCGTTTCACCTCGATTACTCTATTACACTCAACGCTATTATAATTTTGTTATTGGACGGAATAACTTGTCTCAACTCACTTTAAAATGACGTTATCGCTCCCTGCCATAGAAGCCAAAAAGAATAATGCCTTCTCTCAAATTCAAGCTATTTATGATTTGGCCAAGAAAACTGCAGACAGAGAAATATTAATAAAATTTCTATCTCGTGCAAAATCAGTTGATAAACTGCGTAGTGAGTTCTCTGATTGTTTGGATACCTACCACGAATTGATGCTTCAGGAAGATGAAAATTACGTTATTAATTACGCACCTCTTAACAGTGCGGATGAACTTGTTGATTATATTAAGTCTCATTTGAATAGTATTGAATCGAAAATGAATTCTTCAAAGAAAAGCAGCGAACTGAATGTTTCTGCACAACAAACGTCTGTTTTACGATTACCAAAGCTCGAATTGAAACACTTCAATGGGGATTTAAATGAATGGGTCTCATTCAAAAATCTATTTGAATCAAGCATTCACAATAATACCTCAATGCCTCAAGCCATGAAATTACAATATTTATTAAGTGTTCTTTCAAATGAACCATTGGATCTCATTAAGTCTCTCCCTATCTCAGATGTTAATTACCAAGTCGCGTATAATATTCTGAAAGAGAGGTATCATTCACCACGACGACTCGCATCCTTGCATCTGAATCAAATTCTCGACTTACCTACAGTTAACAACAATCCAACTCAAATGAGAAACTTTCTGAATATGTACACTGAGAATACCCAAGCTCTTAAAGGCATTGCCGTGGATATAAATGAGACAGAAAATCCTCTATTGTCAACTATGCTATTGAGGAAAATGGATGTTGGCCTTAGAAGAAAATATGAACATTACCGTTCATCAGCTCATGATAATGAAACTCGTGCTTCTGTACCAAAAGTAGACGAAATAATAAAATTCATCAATCAAGAATGTTGTGATATTGAAGAAGCGACTTTGAATCCTTGTTCTTCCATCTATTCGATTCCATCTCAATTTCGCATCAGTGGAAAGTCAAATAATGATGCTGCTAAAGTTTCTCAGTCTACACCCACTCGCCAATTTCCTCGTAGCCGCATATCCAACCGGCCGGTTCCACCTATTACATATGCAAATGTCGTTGCTAATGTAAATAACTCGTCTAAACAAAGTTCTAAATCGCCAATAAGACAACGTCGATTGTCTAACTCTTACTCTAAAACTGATTGCTGTTCATATTGTGGTTCGGACAAACATCGTATCCATAGGCGTAATTTGGGGGGGGCACGGGGAGGCAGTTGCCCCCCCAAACATTCCCTTTGCCCCCCCAATAGTCCAGTCAAACTAAGGAACAAAATTAAAAGTTGGAGAACCCAGCTGGAAATTTGCAGATATGATCAGAAAAGGGCGCTGAATAACATACTAAAAGTCCCCAAGACAAGAGTCCCGGTATAAATGCATAAATTATACGTCAAATTTGATGAAAAATTCCAATTTTCAGATAGTAATGGTAGCCTACTGTGTAATAATACCTCCTCGTTAAAAAAAGAACATTTTCACATTAGAGTGACTCCCAAACGGGAACCTGTGGGCGAAAATTATAATGAAATGTAGAGGAAATCTTCCTCTTTCAGATGGTTAGTAATTGAATTTAGTCTCATAACATTGCTCATGACAGCCTAGGTTTTCAGGAACATAATTCCAGAAATATAAGCCAATAACTTATCCCAATATTTTTAGTACGTTTTTGTGGTATAATATGCAATTTTGGAGGTTTTTGGGGGTGTGAGGGTTCTTTTAAATAGCTGTAGTTCAAAACATATTGAACAAAAAGTGTGAAAGTGGTCTCAAATGAAAGAAAAATGAATTTCGTCGAGAGAGATTTAGAATACGATAATGTCTATGAAAAACCCGGCATCATTCTTCAAATGTAATTGGCCATTTCATTCAAACCTGATTTCTGAGTTTGTGGGACATTTTAGATTTAGGCTTTTTATTTAAAATTGAATCATCTACAAATTTCACCCACAGAAAAGTAAATTGAAGCATCAGGTAACCATGTTAAACCTCTTTGAACTTGAAAAATACTGATTATTTTCATATTTTAGCAAATATGTCAATAACAACTGCAGATACGAACTTGTAACCAGTTCCATTCAACCAGGACCAGTGACCAGTTCTCAGTCTCATAGAAAAAGTGTTTTGTATGTACGAAATCGCTCGACACAAAGCTATCAAATTGTAGACGATTATTCACACTCAACAAAATTAGTCTAGTTTTTAATAAGAAATTCTGACTGAAATGGACCCCTGTATTCGGTCACATTTGAAGATAATGAAAAAAAAGGTTCTAATCTATGGAAATTTCTTTCACCTTGGAAAAAAATCGCGAAAAATCTGTTTGAGGTTTTAGAAAAAATTGAAAATCACTCTTTTTCAATTTAAACCACCTAAAAATACTGCTCAATAATCGACTATGGCATGTAGAACACCTTAAATATTGTAGTCGGCCAATCTAAGTAGACTATTCCCCTCTCCACCCGAGAAATAGCTACGTTGTCAGATTGTGAGAAATTGAAACTTCTTCAAATCCTCGATTAGACTCCGTATCTGTATGTAGAATTTCATCCTCGACATGCCAGTAGCATTAAAACGGTTCCTGGGTGAAAGGATTCAAAGGAAATTTGATTTTTTTGATAAAATTGAAAAAGCGCGAAAATATTATTCTCTGTCGTACCTAAATCACTTCTCTCACAATCATTGGTTGTAGTAAAAATCATGTTTTTATGTCAAAATGACAAGGAGAATTCGTGCTTTTCTAATGGTTTTTGAATTTTTTATATCCGACTAACAATTCAGTTTCTATTCACGAATATGTTTGTCAATGTCGAGTCTACTCGAACAGAAAACTTGAAATTTTCGACGATCTAGAAACTTTTTTGTTTAAGAAGATAAGTGGGTGGTGAAAGCGAGAAAGTTGTTCAAAAACAATTGAAATTTTATCCAAGTGTCAAAAATAGTCGGGAGATCGTAATTTGCCCTCAGAAGAGTTTCAAAGTAAGAAGAGCGGTATATGCATGAATCATTGTATGTTAAAGATTAACGCCGGGTTTTTCCAAGCATACTCAAAGTTGAGGGATCCTCAAAATTTGATGAACAGCTGACATTTTCTATGATAAGTATAGGAAATGTAGTAAACTTGAGGGCCCCTCAACTTTGAGTGTGCTTGGAAAAACCGGGCAGAAGAGAATTGGAGTTTTATGCCCGGTTTTTCCAAGCACACTAAAAGTTGAGGGGCCCTCAAATTTTGATGAACAGCTGACATTTACTATAAGTATAGGAAATGTAGTAAAGTGTAGTAAACTTGAGGGTCCCTCAAATTTGAGTGTGCTTGGAAAAACCGGGCATAAGAGTTGAAGCTGATCGACTTGGATTTTCGAGCTGCGAACAGTTGGTTTATCATAAAAAATAGTGAGTTTTACAACACCGCATGATTTTTCCGAAGCTACGCTGTCACTTTTAACATTCAGTAGAATGTGTTTGCATTAGAAGAAGTTCCAATTTCACACAATCTGACAACGAAGCTATTTCTCGGGTGGAGGGGGAAATAGTCAACTTACGTTGCGCCAACTATAATGTGAAATTATTTACTCTTCCCAACAATACCTTTAAAATTTGATTTTGACAAATGATTCTTACTACTTGGAAAATATCTAAAAATCTATGGTTTCCGGATCCGGCTGTTACACCTTTCGTGACACTCTGTATATCACAATTTATGCTCAAAAAATAGGGATCTCGGCATTTGATTGGCTATAGAAAAGGCGTTCTAAAACACAGTTTCACAAAATCACGCCCGCTTGGCTGAGGAGGTACACCCCCATGCCCATTAGAGCCCCCAGTATTTTATTCAGTTGGGTATTGAAGTAGATTATGTCTTACATACATAACAGAATTATCAGTGATCAGTAAACCACTACCCCAGAAGCAAATCTTGCCCCCCGCTTGCCCCCCCCCCCCCAATGAAAATTTTGAATTTACGCCCCTGATCGTATCTATAGTTGTCCTGAGTTTTTCCAACTCTCTGTTGAAAGGCGTTCACACTTTGTATCCATCTCGAAAAGTTGTTCAAATTGTCTTGTCACCATCATGAACTTTCACAGTGCACTTCTCAACGTTCTTGTCAGATATGCAGCAAAAAACATCATTCCTTGCTTCACATAGAGAACTCTCCTGAGCCTACTTCTACTTGCAGCCGACCTACTAGTCCACAACAATGACTATCTATACAAAACTCGGACCTCAAAACTCGGAATAGTGTATATTGGAATCTTAAATCAAACTCTTCTCAACCGATTAATGAAAATAAACTACTCTCACAAACTCATGATAATACAATTTCTCAGGAAATATTTGCCGGCACCACCCAGGAAGATTCTTGTACAACACTTCTTCCTACTGCTCTTGTCCATTTATCTACACGTGATGGATATTCTGTTGTTGCTAGAGCTCTTTTAGACACAGCAGCACAAGCCACCTTTATCACTGAGAATATAGCAACAGTTCTAAACATAACACGATTACACTGCTCCAAGACAAAAATATGTGGAATTTCAGGCTCCAGCACGCAATCTCGCGGATCAACAAGAATCACATTAAAAAATCGAAAAGGTGATATTATTGTCACAGACCATGAGGTAATGATTCTCTCACGTATTACTAGAGATCTCCCACAACAGAATCTCTCTCTCCGTTGTGAGGGCAACTGAAAACCATACTCTTGCCGATCCTGAATTTTATAAGTCAGCTCCAATTGATCTATTATTGGGAGCAGATATTGTCTCAGAGCTCATAACAGGCGAAACTTTGAAGTTGGGAACAAATATGCCTATTGCATGGCAGACATCGCTGGGCCTAGTTTTAATTGGTGCAACAGTATTTGAAGCTTTCACTAATGAAACTTCTTATAATTTTCTTAGTACTAGCGATTCGGATCTCGGCTTTCAAGTTCAAAATTTTTGGAGAATTGAGGAGCCCCCTGTTTCAACTAAACGTTCTAAAGATGATGAAGAATGCGAAAATCACTTCAAGCTCACTCACTCGCGCGATCCTACTGGGCGTTATATTGTCAGGCTACCCTTTAAAGAAGATGCAATGAAATTAGGAAATTCAGCTAACTCGGCTCGCAAGCAATTTTCTTCACTGGAGCAGCGTTTCGCAAGAAATCCTGCCTTTCATGCAGCCTACAAGGATTTCATGATCGACTACATACAGAATGGACACATGTGTGTTGCTGATTCTGAGCTTTTTCAAACTCCTCACTATTATCTCCTTCATCATGGTGTTTTTAAAAATGATAAGATTCGTGTTGTTTTCAATGGATCTGCAAAGACATCTACTCAGATATCTTTAAACTCACTCTTGCATGCTAGACCAAAACTGCACAATGATATATGTGCTCTTATCATGCAATTCCGCATATTTCCAGTTGTATTTACTTGTGACATCCGTCAAATGTTCCGACAAATTCAAATACACACTCAAGATCAAAATTTCCAGCTGATTTATTGGCATGACAACTCTTCCCAGCCTCTCAAAACTTATCAACTCACAACAGTGATGTATGGTGTGACTTCCTCACCTTACCTTGCTAACAGAGTAATACAACAACTCATAATAGATGAAGGAGAAAACTACCCTCTAGCTGCCTCTGCTCTCAAAAATAGAATATTTGTGGATGACTGCCTGCTTGGAAGCAACTCTGTGGCTGAAGCTGTTTCTCTGAAAGAAGAAGTTATTGGTCTCATGTCAGCAGGAGGATTTGAGCTTAGAAAGTGGTCAAGTAGTCATCCCGAACTTCTTAAGAATATTCCTAAGGAGTTTTGTGAACCTCCACGCTTCTATAATGATGATGAAACGCCTCTTCACACTGTTCTCGGCCTGTATTGGAATCAAGAGACAGACAGCTTCCAGTATACGGTCACCATTCCAAAATCAACTCCTACAAGACGCAGTATTCTCTCATGCATTGCTCGACTCTATGATCCGATGGGATGGCTCTCACCTGTCATTCTCTGGGCAAAGGCTTTTATCCAACATCTATGGATAAACGGAACTGATTGGGACACTCCATTATCTGATGACCTCATTCAAAAGTGGCATAGTTTCACTAGCACTCTACATTCTCTCAGAGAAGTTCATATACCCCGTCACACTGGAGTAATTCATGCAACTAGAATAGAACTCCATGGATTTTGTGATGCAAGCGAAACAGGCTTATCTGCTTCCACTTACTTGCGTATAATTGATGCTCAAGGTAGCATTACTGTCAAACTCCTGTTGGCTCCTCTAAAACGTATTTCTGTACCTCGACTTGAGTTGTGTGGAGCTCATCTTCTTGCTCAATTGATTAATTTTTGCATTACTTCATTGAATACTTCATGTACTCTACATTCAATCACAGCTTGGACTGACTCATCTGTCACATTGTCATGGATAAATACTCCTCCATACAAGCTTCAGACTTTTGTAGCCAACCGAGTTTTTCAAATACATGACCTCACACCACCTAATATTTGGAAACACATTATATCTTCTGAAAATCCAGCTGACGTTGCATCACGAGGAATATTGCCAACTAGCATCCTATCACACTCTCTTTGGTGGCAAGGACCTCCCTGGCTGTGTCAACCAGACTCTCTATGGCCTCAGAGTAGTTTCACAATCATTGAACCGGAATCTCTCCCTGAATTCAAACAACAGTCTCTCAACATACTCACTGCATCAACTGAATCCTCTACATATGAGATTTTCAACAAATTCTCCTCATGGACAACCCTTGTCCATATAACAGCATTCATACTGCGCTTTCGGTATAATGCTCTATGCAAGGATAAATCTAAAAGAGAGGTGAATGCTCTCTCATCTTCAGAGATTGAAAGTGCAATTCGTTGCATTCTAAAAAGGATTCAAAAGGACAGCTTCCCAGAGATCCTGTCAGCTCAAAACTCTTCTCACAGAATTTCACCAATAATTCAAAAACTACAGCCATTTCGCTCAGATGATGGTCTCATAAGAGTTGGTGGACGTCTTAAGAACTCGAGCCTCCATTGGAATAATAAACACCCAGTTCTGCTGCCGAAAAACAATGATGTCAAACTATTGGTACGCTATTATCATCTCAAGTATTTACATGCTGGGCCTCAACTTCTCCAATCACAAATATCGCGTCAATACTGGATCCTCTCTGCACGCAGCCTCATTCGCAGTACAGTGTTCAAATGTATAAGGTGTTATAGATGTCGCCCATCACTTTCTCAGCCTCTCATGGGCGATCTCCCTCAAGATCGTATTCAACCACAACCTGTTTTCACCATAGTTGGAGTGGATTACGCCGGACCTTATCTTGTGAAACCACATTCATTGAGTCGTGTACAACCTGTAAAGGCTTATATTTGTCTCTTCATCTGCTTTGTAACTAAGGCTGTACATATTGAAATGGTTTCTGCTTTAACTTCTGAGGCATACTGCTGCTCTCACTCGTTTTGTCTCTAGAAGAGGAAGACCGTCCACTATCTACTCAGATAATGCAACTAATCTCACGGGAGCTGCCCGCTTGCTCTCTCAACTCTTCAGAGAGATAGAGAGCTCTCCAGCTACTCTGAAATATTTCTCTGAGAATAATATGAAATTCTGCTTCATACCACCTCGTGCTCCCCATCATGGAGGTCTATGGGAAAGAAGCATTCAGAGTATGAAACACCATCTCACACGAGCTATAGGAGAGTAAATTGTGACTGCTGAAGAATTCGAGACTTTACTCGCAGCTATTGAAGCAATTCTCAACTCTCGACCGCTTACACCACTGTCTTCAGACCCGGCTGATTTGGAAGCACTCACACCTGGCCACTTCATTATTGGAAGACCTTTACTTGCTCTTCCCGAAGAAAACTTTGAAACTACACAGCTCAACCGCCTACGACGTTGGCAGCTTGTCCAGCGCTTCACACAGCATATATGGCGACGATGGAATAACGAATATCTTCATACTCTGCAACAGCAATCTAAATGGACAGCACCCCAACAGAACCTCACTGTAAACGACCTCGTTATCATACACGAAGACGCGGCACCACCTCTTTCATGGCGACTCGGCCGGATAATCAAAACGCACCCTGGCAAGGACAACATCGTACGAGTGGTAGACGTAAAAACAAGTCATGGTGTCCTCTCTCGCCCCACTGTCAAGATTTCTCGCCTTCCTATTGATCAATAAATTCTTCTCGATTCTCTTGTCACAGTGGTGGATTGAGTAGCTGCTGTTGATAAGAGAACTCACTTTCTCAAAATTTACTCTTGTAAATTCTTACAATTTGTCTCATTGTTTGTTTCACCTTCACATATGTTGAACGGTTTGTTCAAGGCGAGGGGTATGTTGCGGATAATCTTATCAATAAGATAAGAAGCCCGGCTGCTAACCATTTTACTCATCTCTGGCAGTCTGTCTTTGTAAGAATCGCAGGCAAGAGCAGCATTATCCTTCTCAAAATACACTCGTATAATATAACTCAACACTTACACAATACCTTTCACACTCATTATATTTTTACATCTTCGAGAACGTGACACGGCGAGGGGCGCCTCCACCAGCAGGAGCCAGAGGTAACGGTGAGTGAATAAACACATAAAAATTACTCGGTCCTCCATTAAAAAAGTGATTTTAACAGTAGCTCATCAAGAAAGTTATTGGTCCACCGCTGAATCCAAAGCTCCTCAACCTCATTGAGAGAATACAATGATTAAGAGTGTCAAAAGCCTTGGAGAAGTCCATATAGATAACATCCACTCTTCCCCCATGATCCAGAACTTCCGACACTCTATCAACAAATACCAGAAGATTAGTCACAGTAGATCGGCCAGACAGAAATCCATGCTGAGACAATGAAATCTTTGGCTTTACATGATGCAGCATCTGCCCATACAATATGAACTCAAACATCTTTGCAAAAGAATTCAGGATAGAGATGGGTCTGTAGTTGCTGGCAATTCTTCTGTTCCCCGACTTGAATACTGGTGTAATCCTTGAGACCTTCCACAACTCAGGAAACTTAGATGTCCTAATGGACAGATTGAATAGATATCTGAGTGGTTCAACAAGCACCTCCCAACACCCCTTGAAAATGAAAGCTGGGACACCATCTGGACCCCCAGACAGACCTGGCCTCAACCTCCTTGCTGCCAGCTCAATATCATTAAAAGATACTTCCCCAAAAACAAAGGGCATATGGAAGGAACTGTTCTCATTTTCATGCAAAGCCCTCAACTCACTGCAAAGGTTCCTAGTGACTCCATCAGATACAGAAGAGAACACATTTGCAAATGCATCAGGAATCTCCTACCCACTGAAAAGCCTGTCATCATGCCTTATGAAGTCTTCACTTCCCTGAGAAGAGCGTTTGTTATTTATGTATTTCCAGAACTCCCTCACATTGCCATCAATCATCCCTTCCACTCGTTCCATATAAGCCTCAAAAGCAGCCTGAATCTTCCTCTCAACTCTAGCTCTTACTATTTTGAATAGTTCATCATGATGTCTAGAATACCTCCGCTTTCTACTATATTTACTCTTTAATTTTAAATCTCAAATTATATCATGGGAGAACCAGGGAGGATATCTTGAATGCTTGTAATCTCTCATCATAGGAATGCAAGAATCAAAACAAGAATAAATAATTTTGTAGAATTCCTCAACAGCTAAATCTATGCCATCACAATCATAGACACTCTGCCATGAGACAGATTGTAGCAATAAATACAATTTCAAGAAATCACCACCTCTAAAATAGTAACGACCAAACCCTGGCACCAAACCACCACCCTCCAACGCCCCCCGACTTTCGTGAGTAGCATCCACCGGCTCAAACAATGACAGAGAGACAGACAGCGCTGGATGATGAGAATCCTCATTTAGAAAGGGCAGGTCATCCCTGACAACCTCAGGGATAAGGAGTATTTGACAAGATTAAATCCAGAGTTCTACCATTGTTATTTAAAACAGAATTACAGGATATCAAATCAAAAAAGTTCATAAAAGAATCCAAAGCTCTTGCTACAGGTGACCTAGTTATGAGCTGATAATCCTTCCCACAAATCTCTGGAGTATTAAAATCTCCGATCAACATGCAACTACTAGTACCAATGATGTGGTATGAGGACTCTATGAATTCAAAATAATCCAGATATGTCTGCACTGTAGCCGCCGGCGGAATATACAAGGCATTCAGATAATAGAGTGCGCCAGAAATTTTAATCCTCACCCATACACTCTCGAAGTCAGAATGAGAAAGTTCAGTACATAAGTCTGCAGAGAAGCACTTTTTCACAGCAATCAATACTCCCCCTCCTCTCATAAGATCACCAGTAAGGTCGCATCTAAATACCTGATAGCGATCATCAAACAACTCACCATTGTTAATTGATTCGCAAAGCCATGTTTCCGTCAGAACAATAACGTCATAATCACAACCACATAACAGCTATGTCTACTTGGTCCCCAACATGACAAAACATAGGATTTGAAAATACCAGAATATTGTTCTATTTTTGTACCATTTTGTACCACAAAGAAAAATTTTTGTACCACCACCCTAACTTAGATAATAGCGATTTTAAAGTCGGGGACCAGGTGGACACTCTGTCCCCGACATTGGAAAATTGCAAATTTTCTTTTACCATAATATTGTTCTATTTTTGTACCGTTCATTTCCACCAAGAAAAATTTTTGTACCACCACCCTAACTGAGATAATAGCGATTTTAAAGTCGGGGACCAAGTGGACACTCTGTCCCCGACATTGGAAAATTGCAAATTTTCTTTTACCATAATATTGTTCTATTTTTGTACCGTTCATTTCCACCAAGAAAAATTTTTGTACCACCACCCTAACTGAGATAATAGCGATTTGTGGCAATTGTACTCTTGGAATATATAACTAATATCTTGAGTAGGAAACCACGTATCAATTTGAAATACTCTGTCAGAGTTCTTTATATATTTTGAAAGTCAATTCGGTCTCAACATTTCAATTAGTTTAATTAGTTTTATTTCAAATTTGATTCTTACGCAACTGTGCTACTTTTGTGGTATTCAATAAATTGACTCAATATAATAACACGTTATCCACATCAAAATATTAACACAAATCCTAATTGATCAATTTTTTCTAGAAAATATATATTTTTATAGTTCTATGTGAATCTCTTCACCAACAGTGATTGTAGTGATTTTGTGAAGTGTTTTAGTTTTAGTAGTCAACAATAAGTTTTAGAAATAAAAAATTGTATTTTCAAATGAACTTTTTAAAAGAACTATAACTCATGTCTCCATTTGTGGAAAATGAGGTTATCTCATGAGGTTATTCATAAACAAGAATAATCGATAATTCAAGTACCTTGAACATTTTGAACCCTGGAAATTTAGAAAATGGAAATTCTTGCAACTTCTCTAGAAGCTAAACTACAGCTGTTATACCCTCAATCTTTTTAAAAACGCCTACTTGTCTGTTTCGTGTTCTTCAAATACTGATTTGGTAGGTTTGGGTTCGTTTTAGACGAAAACATTACCTACTGAAAATTTTTTCTTTAGAATCAAATTTTCAACAATATCACCTAGTTTAAAACACGTTAACAACATCCTAGTCTATTCTATTCCTATTTCTTTGAAGTTATAAAATTGAGTTTTCTTTATCTTATTTCGCTTCTCAATAATCATCAAAGTTACAAATTCCTAACTGGTTGCATTCAATTTCTTACTTTGCATAAGATTAGACACTAATAAAGTACCCTTATAAAGGCAGCCTCAAAATTTTAAATTACAGAAAAATGAGAAACAAAAAAGCGGATTTTGGATTATTGCAGCTACAAATAGTGGTAATTGAGGATTTTTGGATAGATTGAAAATGATGTACTCCATTCATTTGAATTTAAATTTTGTCTCATGAATGGGGCGCTTCTTAGAGAATTTATGGGATCCCAGTCTGAGCTACTGGGCGCCCTCGAGCGACAGGCAAATTGTCAATACGCTACCGAGAATAAAATGAGGTATAAAACTTATAGCTCATTCTTTCATGCGTAATACTCTATTTCTATATTCTCTAAAGGAATTTCAAGTTCGAATTTGTATCTCAATAAATTATCTGGACCATATTTCGATTCTATAAGTTACTGGAGGGCGCAAGGGGCGCAAGATTGAAGGGCGCACCGGCCCACAGGCCGGTGGGCCGGCGGGCCAGTCCGGGCCTGGATTCGAGGGTCCTCCCCCAAAAGATTCTTGTAAAAATAAACCTTTTGAAACATCATTTATAGAATTCAACCATAGGCTTTCTATTCCAGATAATAACAAAAAGCAAATATTTCCATGATTTAATTACTTGCGCTTTATTTTTTCAAACTCCTTCTACTCACTTCATCAGTTTTTGAGCAATACTAAGTGTAACTCAAATTCTTTCAAATCAAATCAAGTTCATGATAATATCAAATTACTTGATGAGAATAATGTGAAGATTGAGGAATTTCTTCAATTCAAAATCTGTTCTCAGATAAATTATGTACTAATACAGTATATATTTTCATTCTAATTCATAATTACTATATTCAGCGGACCCTTCTGGCAAGGGTCGCTTATCACCAGTTGGGAACCGCTGCACTAACGAAAATCGTTCCAACTTTATTCAAATCGTTCCAACTATTTTCAACGAAAAAAAGTCCAACTTTTATTGTCCAGAAATATTGTTTCTTGCCTAGTACCGTATGTTGTTTCTAAGCCCCCCACTCACGCTACGATTGATCGCAGCGATTTGATCGCCGGCGACCGATCGTAATTGGCTCTGAGATTTGATCGTATCAGTGTTCTCCCCACTAACGTAGCAATTGATCTCTCGATCAAGAGAGATCATGTGGCTCTCTCTTACGGCAAAAATTGAAAGCGCAATGTCTGATGCAGTGTGTGTTCACATGCAGCCGCGAATTATGAAAGGTTACAAACTATCGAAAATAAGAATTATGGAAAGAGGTAGAACAAATATAGAAGTTGTAGAAGGTTTAAAAAAGGATAGAAAGTTGTACATACAGTAATGTATTCTCCTGTTTGGTTGAAACAAATACATTTTGATTGTATTTGAATATGTATTATTACAGTGAACTGGTGCATACTGCAATATTTTGAAAAATTACTTCCCCATTGTCAACAAACCATAAAATTTGACAATCGGTCTCCTTATCTGATTGTTTATTATTTCAATTGTCCAGCTAGGCACCTGGGCTAGATTGTTATTGCCGGATATGAGTCATCTAATTGCAACATTTAGCAGTGAGTGATTTTGGAGTGAATGTGTCAAGTATGGAGTCTGAAATCTCAGGAATCATGAACTTGAAGAAAAAATTAAACTTATCTCATTGAACAAATAGTGATAATTAGATGATGAGCTGAGATACCATACAGGCGTACAAGGACCGTATGCATATTGTAACCAAGTTAACTATTTCTGTAATGATTTTCCAATCACAATAATCTTACAGTAATAATAACACAAAAATTATTTTGATAAGTGCACACGAAACATTATCAATCAAATATCAAGTTTTTTTAAAGGTAATTCCTAATTTGAACAATGATAATCAATGATTGAAAAACTATCTGTATTTTTCTTGAAATGTCAACTTCTTCTCATTATATAACTCACATATGAAATACATTGTTTTCAATGTTTTTTACAAGGGACCAGGCTCTATAATTACTCTTAGAATAATAAGAGGTAATTATAGAGTATATAATTATAGAGGTAAGAATTATTATTATCAAAGTTCTACTGTATCATATGAAAAGAGATGAGAATACCGTGTAATATCGGCCTTGAAACACGTATTAACTTACGTCACATACTCCCTTGAATGGTTTGACTCTTACTGAAGCAAACCACGTGGTGGTTCATTCATGTGTTGGGTGAGTCACGTGGTGACTGAAAATATGGTGGTGGGGGAAGAAATCTGTCAGAAGATCTGCAGATCACACCACTCACGTAGCGATTTGTCTGCGCAGATCAAGATATGCAGATCAGATCTCACTTGTTTCAAGTGAGATCGATCGAGAGATCTGAGAGATCGAGAGATCTGATTTTGATCTTGAGATTACCCCATTTACGTAGCGATCGGTCGTTGAACCAATTTCGATCGGTCGCCGGCGATCAGATCGCTGCGATCGATCGTAGCGTGAGTGGGCGGCCTAAGTCTGGCAATATGAACGGGCATTGTGACATTGTTGAAGGATCTTGTCATTCTTCAGCTCTATTGTGGAAGAGGGTGTAAAATAAACAGCTGACCTAAATGGAAAGTATTCAGTATTAGGTATTATCAATAGTCAGGGAAGTGGAATGTCACTGAACTCAACTTCGTTGTGAAAAATATAACAACGTCTGTACTGGCACACTTCTCTCCTGTTGTTCATGCTTTTTTCTACCACTCTAAGCTTGTCTTGATAAAATTCATATACGTGGAAGGATGTGTATTTTTCCTTGTAATAATACATCAAAATCATATTATCGGTAATAATTATTGTAAATCCATAAATAGAACGTTTTTCAAGAAATTTCAGTTGAACACTTTTCAAAAAGAATTTATTGATTTTTTATGAATTATTTTAAATAATTTATTATGAATAATTTATATTTTGGTTGTTCAGAATCAAACGTAGTTTCTGTTATGGCGGAAACGGGCCTTCCTTACAAATTCATGTATTCAGAATTCATTCTGCTACTTTTGAATGGGAATGTAAGAGTCGAAACTGGTGTTCCTTTCAATTGTGAATTCCAGTAGTAGTAATTGTGAATTACAGTAGAAGAAGAAAGAGTGAATGAGACAGGGTCACTGAATCGTGTTTTGACCAGCAAACGACTCACATAATACTCAGAAATGGCTACCTGTTCTAACAATAGTTGAATAGTCCTTGTTATTATAGTCTCAACCTTCCTCAATTTTGTTCTTTTTTCAGATATCATGATATTTTTTAATACTAAACTTATTAAATATTGATTTATTGAATTGTTAATATAAGGACATCTTGAAGAAATATTATCAAGGACAATTTCTAATGTAAATTTTTTAACAAAATAATATAAGTTACTTTACAAGGTTCGTCATAACTATTTCGTCTAGCTAACTTTTTTGTCAAGCCTAGCTTGTTTCCTCCCATTCAACTATAACAATTAGTTATGGGTGAGGCAGGCCTGTCTTGGACAAAAGAACTACCCTTCGCATGACAAAAAACTTATTCCTATTATTCTTTCTCCACTTCTATTTCCCTCTCTTGCTCTCTTGTCGCTCTCACTTTCACTTGCCAACACACATTGGGCCAAGTGAATAAAAACGAGTAAATACTACATAGTACGGTCTGTCTAGTAAAGTCTTTACTACCTAGTAAACGCTCGCCCGGTTAGTAATCACTCGCTTTGAAGTGAATAACCCTAGTACGCTCTCTTCTAGTGTTTACTAGGAAAAACCCAAGTCTTTACTAGAGAGTATACTCTCCAGCGCTTTTATTCACATAGAATCTCCCTAGTTCTTACTAAACAGCTATTCATAGATGTGTTCGCAACCGAATACAAAAAGTCTACCTGAATGAATTCTTTTTATTTCTAGTCCTACATTTGAATGAATAAAATTATTGATTGAATCAAGCTCTACACATGAGAATATTTCAAATCTCTCTCAAATAGAATAAACTTTTAATCTCTCGAGCATATTTGTTTGTGGATATCTAGAAACTGTTCTTAAAGTGGAAATGTCAGTTTGAAAAATAATTTAAGGATCAAATTATTTTGATTTACAGATAAAATAATTTATTGAATAATCAGGCTACAGCCCATAGAATATTTTTGAAGAGGAAACTTTCCAGGATATCTGCTGTTCTGTTTTAAAGTGAGACAGTTTAAAATTGTCAGTTTGAAATTGAAATAAGTTTCAGATTAAGAGTTACCAGTTTCTATTTTCTATAGTTAGGTACTAATAATCTATTTTCATATAAAATTGATTAGGCTACTTATAACCTGTCTCAATAATAGTGATTTTCTTGAAATTTATACTTATTTATTTGAGTACAAATGTACAATATGGGTAGAAGAAAATAATCAATCCCCCAAAACTTCTTCTATTCCTAATTAAGTCATATAATATTCCTTGATAAAAAAGACAGGAAATTGAAACTAGCACTATCTTGCTTTTGGATATTAGAATTTCATTTTCGAATTTCCAAATCCTTTCATGATGTATTCCAACCACTGCATTGAATGAATAGGCTGGACAAGAAAGCAAAATTGAAATAAAATAACATGAAACGAGTAGGCCAACTAATTTTTTTTTTTGTACTCGGTTCGACCATTTTGGTATTCTTCAGGTGTGGGCCTATTCTAGATATTTCTCAGAAAATAAAATTAAGAATAGCCATGGATTCTAGTCACACTGTTAATCACAGTTAGGTGTAGTAGGCATAATGTGTAAGCCTACAGGTGTACTTCTTTTTATTAGGTATAATATTGGTCAACTGAAGACTGATCAATGAACAGTGGAGAGCTGCACAAGATATTTGTTACCTGCCATCAACCCAATTACGGTACTGCTTTCATTGATTCCTAGAAGAGGGACAAACATAATTATTATTCTCACGCAGTTTCTTCTATAGCCTTTGTATTTCTTCAATGCTCATATAGATGACATCTGCTATGACCTATTCACTACCTGCCATCCTACTAATTACAGAATCATGGTATCGTAGTCTAGGCCGTAGATAAAAAGTCTTTGGAAGTTCTGGTCGAATACCAAAATATAACATTCCAATCTATTTTGCACCATAACCCGACACAAAACCATCGTAAGACTATCTATAGGCCTAATCTCATAATCTCAGTATATAACTATATCTTGTTCTATATCTATGAAAAATTATATTTCTATACTAGCTAGTTGAATTGTTATATCAGTTTTATCTTTATATAAGATATACTGAACCATATCATAGTATAGTTATAGTGATGACAATAATTTATATAAATGAATAATTAAATAGTTATTATTTAAATAAATAAATTTGGCCTGAAAATAAGCAAGAAATGTCCGCAGTCCGATATTATATGGTAATATTCCAATAGTATTATAAAATAATAAGAGATTTATATTAAATATAATTTTTTTTTCTCTCTTTCACATGATTTCCCTTCATAATAGAAATATTACCGTTTAAGACCAGCCTGACAGAAATTAGCCGATTGAAAAATAATTTTTGTAAGCTCCTAAATATTTGTATAATTAAATAATTTCAATAGATAGTAAAATAGCTCCATAGAATAGGCTAAATAATTAATTTTCGTTGATAAACTTGAATATGTTAGAGGGGAATTGCCTTAGTATTCTCTTGCAAGTCTGCTCTGACCCTACCTTGCAAAAAGGCTAGTAAATACTAGCCTAGTAAAGTCTTTACTAGCTTTTATTCACACAAAAGCTAGTAAACACTAGGAAAATTCAAGGTCAACTAGAGCTTACTAGGCCCCTTAGCAAACGCTCGAGTTGAGCCTCTACTAGACAGGTTTTTATTCACTCCAAAGCTAGTAAATACTCGAAAAACCCTTAGTAAAGTCTTTACTTGTTTTTATTCACCAGGCCCATTATTAAAGACAGAGTGTCCACCTGGTCACCGACATTAAAATCGCTATTATCTCAGTTAGGGTGGTAGTGCAAAACTTTTTCTTAGTGGAACAAAATAGTACAAAAATAGAACAATATTATGGTGGAAGAAAATTTGCGATTTTCCAATAAGTAAAAGAAAAATTTGCGTTTTTCCAATGGGCCTGGTGAATAAAAACAAGTAAAGACTTTACTAAGGGTTTTTCGAGTATTTACTAGCTTTGGAGTGAATAAAAACCTGTCTAGTAGAGGCTCGACTCGAGCGTTTACTAAGGGGCCTAGTAAGCTCTTGCCGACCTTGAATTTTCCTAGTGTTTACTAGCTTTCCTGTGAATAAAAGCTAGTAAAGACTTTACTAGGCTAGTATTTACTAGCCTTTTTGCAAGGTAGGGTCAGAGCAGACTTGCAAGAGAATACTAAGGCAATTCCCCACTAACATATTCAAGTTTATCAACAAAAATTAATTATTTAGCCTATTCTGTGGAGCTATTTTACTATCTATTGAAATTATTAAATTATACAAATATTTAGGAGCTTACAAAAATTATTTTTCAATCGGCTAATTTCTGTCAGGCTGGTCTTAAACGGTATTATTTCTATTATTAAGGGAAATCATGTGAAAAGAGAGAAAAAATACAAAATTATATTTAATATAAATCTCTTATTATATTATAATACTATTGGAATATTACCATATAATATCGGACTGTGGACATCTCTTGCTCATTTTCAGGCCAAATTTATTTATTTATATAATAACTATTTAATTATTCATTTATATAAATTATTGTCATCACTATAACTATACTATGATATGGTTCAGTATATCTTATATAAACTCATCTATTTTGTTTTCCATCACGAACTGCTAGTAAATATTTCACTCTGAAATATTGAAAATGGTTTAACATCCGAAAGCGCTCCACATGTGAGTAGAAGTTTATTTAAACTTATATTCAAAAATGTTTGACTGCAGAGTCGTGTAAATTAGTTCAGAGTGAAATCTTATATAAAGATAAAACTGATATAACGATTCAACTAGCTAGTATAGAAATATAATTTTTCATACATATAGAACAAGATATAGTTATATACTGAGATTAGGCCTATAGATAGTCTTACAATGGTTTTGTGTCGGTTTATGATGCAAAATAGATTGGAATGTTATATTTTGGTATTTGACCAGAACTTCCCAAGATTTTTTATCTACGGCCTAGACTACAACACCGTGATTCTGTAATTAGTAGGATGGCAGGTAGTGAATAGGTCATAGCAGATGTCCTCTATACGAGCATTGAAGAAATACAAAGGCTATAGAAGAAACTGCGTGGGAACAATAATTTTGTTTGTGCCTCTTCTAGGAATCAATGAAAGCAGTACCGTAATTGGGTTGATGACAGGTAACAAATATCTTGTGCAGCTCTCCACTGTTCATTGATCAGTCTTCAGTTGACCAATATTATAATAAAAAGAAGTACACCTGTAGGCTTACACATTATGCCTACTACACCTAACTGTAATTACCAGTGTGACTAGAATCCATGGCTATTCTTAATTTTATTTTCAGAGAAATATCTAGAATAGGCCCACACCTGAAGAATACCAAAATGGTCGAACCGAATACAAAAAATAATTAGTTGGCCTACTCGTTTCATGTTATTTTATTTTAATTTTGCTCTCTTGTCCAGCCTATTCATTCAATGCGGTGGTTGGAAATTCTAATATCCAAAAGCAAGATAGTGCTAGTTTCAATTTCCTGTCTTTTTTATCAAGGAATATTATACGACTAAATTAGGAATAGAAGAAGTTTTGGGGGATTGATTATTTTCTTCTACCCGTATTGTACATTTGTACTCAAATAAATAAGTATAAATTTCAAGAAAATCACTATTATTGAGACAGATTATAAGTAGCCTAATCAATTTTATATGAAAATAGATTATTAGTAACTATAGAAAATAGAAACCGGTAACTCTTAATCTGAAACTTATTTCAATTTTAAACTGACAATTTTAAACGGTCTCACTTTAAAACAAAACAGTTATCCTGGAATGTTTCCTCTTCAAAAATATTCTATGGGGTGAAGCCTGATTATTCAATGAATTATTTTATCTGTAAATCAAAATAATTTGATCTTAAAATTATTTTTCAAACTGATGTTTCCACTTCAAGAACAGTTTCTAGATATCCACGAACAAATATGCTCAAGAGTATCAAAGTTTCTTCTATTTGAGAGAGATTTGAAATATTCTCATGTGTAGAGCTTGATTCTATCAATAATTTTATTCATTCAAATGTAGGACTAGAAATAAAAAGAATTCATTCAGGTAGACTTGAACTTTTTGTATTCGGTTGTGAACACATCTATGAATAGCTGCTTAGTAAGAACTAGGGAGATTCTATGTGAATAAAAGCGCTGGAGAGTATACTCTATAGTAAAGACTTGGGTTTTTCCTAGTAAACACTAGAAGAGAGCGTACTAGGGTTATTCACTTCGAAGCGAGTGATTACTAACCGGGCAAGCGTTTACTAGGTAGTAAAGACTTTACTAGACAGACCGTACTATGTAGTATTTACTCGTTTTTATTCACTTGGCCCAATGTCAGGGACAGAGTGTCCACCTGGTCCCCGACTTTAAAATTGCTATTATCTCAGTTAGGGTGGTGGTACAAAAATTTTTCTTGGTGGAAATGAACGGTACAAAAATAGAACAATATTATGGTAAAAGAAAATTTGCAATTTTCCAATGTCGGGGACAGTGTCCACTTGGTCCCCGACTTTAAAATTGCTATTATCTCAGTTAGGGTGGTGGTACAAAAATTTTTCTTGGTGGAAATGAACAGTACAAAAATAGAACAATATTATGGTAAAAGAAAATTTGCAATTTTCCAATGTCGGGGACAGAGTGTCCACTTGGTCCCCGACTTTGAAATTGCTATTA